>JAJJWW010008360.1:0-45263 GCA_023531295.1 Papaver armeniacum
GATGTTCTTCTCACCCATCTCAACGAGTCTTTAAGTAATTCGTCAAACAAAGTTGATTCCCTTTCATTAAATGAACTTCAAACCAAATGTCGCCTCTTAGAGATTGAGCATAGAGCTAGTTTAGGTTTAGCCAATCGATTTAAACAAATGTATCTTGATTCCCATAGAAAAAATGAACTTTTAAGGAAGAAAATTAGTGGTCTCATAGATGACAAAGACCGCATTGCTAACCAAGGTGCGCAGCATTAGAAACATTTCAAAAATCTCTTCTCGAAGTACAAATTGAACGGGATGAATCTCTTCGTCGAATGCCATACTTAATGAGCGAGAAGGTCAAATTCGTTAAGCTTCTTGTTATAAATAATGATGACGAATTCACTGGGCTGCGAAGGTTCTAGATAATGCCAGGAATAATTTAGGTGTTGATGTTAGTCTTCATGCCGAGCATACTGCCTTGGTTAAAGATATTATATCTGACAGAGAAGGTTGTTTTATTATGCTTTACCGCTCCTTACTTCTGTAGTATTGTAATTGAATTGTTAATTCATTATCATATGTTTTGTAGAATCTGAGAAGAGATTTCAGACAAGGATTGAAGAACTTGAATCTGAAAAAGGGGAACTCGCAGAAGGCCTTTCTATTCGCAATAACAAGTATTCTAAGTTGAAGAAACAACTGCAAGCTACAGTGGCAAATTTCAACAATAATGTTGTTCGTTTTCGCAATCAAACTATTGAAACGGTTTGCAATGACCACCGCATTCCTCTTAGTTCATATCCTTGTCTTCGCGATGATATTCCTGAAGATACGCCTTTCTCGGATGTCTCTGATAGTGAAGCCAGCGAAAAAGAAGAATCTGGCGAAAAGAATGATGGAATGGAAGAATCTGACCAAGAAGAAGAATCCTCAAAGAAATAACTTCTTTTTCTTCTTTTGCTTCTTGTAATACCTGTACACATACTCTTTTAATCTTCTTGGATTGCTAAATATGAATTCAATCTTTGTTTTCTTTACTTGCGCATATTAGTCAAGCAATTCTCCTTTATAATTCAATCGACCAAACATTATGAATACATAAATCCATCATGTGGAAATGAATAACAAGATTTTATCCTATTCATTCCCATACTTGCCTCTGTTCTTCATTTTCAAATGAGAGATTTGACCAATTATATCTGAGTAATGAAATCTCTGACTTTGTTCTCTATTATTTGTAACTTTATGATGGAATATATTCGTTTTCGCAAACTTATTTGCTTCCTCAATTTTATGTATGTCTATATCTCATTGCGACAAGATCGCAGGATGTCTTCACAAATGAAGAAATCCATTGATCTTGCCTTATCATTCTTGTGTGGTCTTATTTTGCCTTCCTAATTAAAGGTCTTATTTCGCCACCCCTCGTTGCGACAAAATCGCAGGACGTCTTCACATTTTCATGTAATGACCCATTAACCTTGTCTTATCATTTATTAAGTATTTTTGCCTCTGCAGGATATTTTATCTGCGACAATATGACGGGCTTAAATACTCTTGCGAGTGTAAAATCCCATGACATTGCCGTCTTCGCGACGAAATCGCAGGACGTCTTTGTATTTTCATGCAAAAACCCATTGATCTCGCCTTATCCTTGCGTCAGTATTATTGCCTCAACAGGATCATCGCACAAATATGACAAGCCTAAATTTCCTTGCGAAAATAAAGCCTCATGACATTTGCGTCTTGTGACACTTATCAGCTCCCTAATGGAGGGTGTCGCCCTTATCTTCTCCCTGGTTGCCCCTTCAAGGAGGCGTACATCGGCCATACAAGACTAGCTCCTCCCATCCGGTCTTAACAACAACCGGTTGTTTTCGCAGCCTCTTATCCCTTATACCTATATGGTTTATGGTTACGAGACCGCACCCTAAGTGGAGTTTTCTTCGGGCCGAGTGAAAAGCAAATACCAAGACTTGCCAAGAATGGCCGAGACACTTCAAATGCCCCTGGCACTCTTGGCTCAACCGTGTACCCCGGCGCCTTGAGCATACACTGACTCCTAGGAAGAGATCCTCGGGCGCCCAACCAGGGTATAACCTTATATATATAGTTGGAAATCCAAGGTATCTCTCCAGGATAGGCTTTCATGGGCCCCAAATCTTCATGACTCAGTTCCGGGAGCGGTGTAACCTTTTCACTGAGCCATGTCAAGAGATACCCCCTTATATGACGCACTTTAGGTCTTACATTTGCCTCTTGCGAAATGTCATTCGCGAACTAGGGTGTACGCCATAAAGGTTAGTCCCATTCACTCACTCTTTCATTTTTGTTAATTCATTCAATCATTCATTTTGTTTGCGAAACTATCGCACAATCTTACATTGTTTAATCATTTTTGTTTTTCAATTCTTCAATCAAATTGTCATACATTCTTGATGGCGAGATCCTCGCATATTTCTTCTTCAATTATTGTTTCTTCCTCTTATTTCTCTCCTCTTGTTCATTATTTATCAATTGTTGCACTTCTTCTCTTTCTTCCACAGAATCTGATCTCCATGTATGCACGCTCACCCTATCATAATCTACTACTCTATTCGGTACTGGTTGAATTGGTGGTTGAATTTGACCTTCTTCCCTATCTCTTGCGTTTATTCTTGATTGTTCACCTACTTCATTTCTCCTTTATCCAGCTAATCTCCCACTTCTCCTCACAATTGTTGGTTGTTACGATGCATTCCTTCTTCTAGCCATTTCTCAATTTTAGTAAATTGTTGAGAATTATTCGAAATTTCTTTCTTGTTACTCCTGATTCTTTCAATTCACAAGGTTGATCTTCTACTCATCCCTGTTTCTAGCGCATATGTAATTGCAGGAAATCCCACAATACACCCCTCACAAGAATTTATTTTACTAATCCATTTGAAGATGAATAACTATATATTTTTATTGATTATCTTCTTGAAATGTTTACAAGGATAGATAGAACAGAGCTAAAGAAATTACAATCACTCTAGATTTTATCTCTCCTAATGACTTGCTTAACAATTCAAAAAGAACCCCCCACACAACAGACTTACTCGACCCTTTATATAGGGTATTACATAGTGGATGACAGCTAAGTTGTCCTTTATTTTCGGGAATCCTTCGCGAAGTATCGCGAGTTCATAAGTGTTTGTCTTCGCGACACTCCTAAATCTCTCCAAGTCTTCACACTTTTCTCATGTTTTGGCTATCGTCATCTAATGCGTCATTTAAATTACTTCCCTGCGACACCTTCGCAATGTAGTTGTTTATTGATCTTGCAAGGTACTAATGTCGCGATATTCTGAACCTACAATCGCTATAAAACTGGCAAAAGGTAAAGTTCTTCCCCTGGGTGCCTTGTTCCTTGGATCGCTGTACTCTCATCTGGACGCCTTAGCAATGGACATGCATGTTTCTAACGGGTACAAGAAGGTGGATTCGTACGTTCACTTCGCTTTTCTTCAGGCATGCTTATGGGAACACTTCAAAAGTTATGCTCCTACTCCTGCTCCTGCAAATTCGCTCAGCAACTTGTATGGTAGCTCGAGAATACTCCGTTGGCATAGGAGGCATCCCAGAACCGGCGCGAGACTTGTGGACATATTTGACAATGTGTCTTCTGTAGATTTCCGTCCATGGGGGCCGATCCACCCTTCCATTGTTCAGCCAAAGACTTTTGCTATTGCTTCGATGGTCCGATCTTTGTGTTGCGTACCGATGTTAAGACTATGAGATTTGGGGAAATTGTTTACCTACACACTGTATCCAGGATATGTCCGTCTTTATTCAACGAAGAATTTATTGTGACTCCGTACAATATTGATAGGGCGGCTCGTCAAATGGGATTTGATCGGGGTGTCCCATTTATCCGTCCACTGGGGTTCCAAAAGAATTCCTCCCAAATATTCTTAACGCTGACGTGTTTTTAGAACGGGTGAGCCTTCCCTTCTGGCCTATTGGGAGAAACCCAGTGGTAGCCGATAAGTACAAGGAATTTTGGAGGAGGCAACTGTTGATTTTCCAAGAATTCTCGGAGAGTGTTGTGACAGGTTCCCGTGGTGAACCATCTTCTGACGTTTTGAAAAAGCATTTTCGGTTGAAGCCACTTCCATCCAAACGGACCAGAGTTGAGGATTGCAGTCCCCAAGCAGGAGAGAGATCCAAAAGGCAGGCATGTGGTTCGGTGATCCTCAATTCCTCCAATATGCAGGTATTTAAATCTCTTCCCGTTGGTTCCTTCATTTCTCCAGAGTAAATTCTTCTAAGAGTGATCCTTGCTTGAAATCAGGGAATTCCGAAAGAGAATGTCTTCACAAGGTTGGCGCGCATTTAGAATGAGAAGGGAGTAATGTTGGCCTTCATGTTGAGAAGTCTGGCAACACCGATCTTCATCTTTGAGAAGTCCGGCGATCTGATCTTCATGCTGAGAAGTCTGGCGGTACTGATCTTCATGCTGAAAAGTCTGGAGAAACCGCTCCTTTTCCCGACCATGACAGAGATGATGCAAGCTCGGTTGGACAAGGCGCCTCCCTAAGTGATCTTGTTGATGGGGCCGTGATGGAAATTAGCACCCAGAGTGAAGTAGATATTGGGAGGAATGTAAGAGAGGTGTTTATGGGTGAAAACTACTCCTGTTGAATTTGGTAATTTGGGGTGTGTGGATGAGGAATGAATCTAAACCCTAAACAAATGCACTGCGCGGTGAGTGCTTGTAGATTCGGAAGTCAATCTGTGCAAGTCCGGCCTAAACCAAGAAATGGCCGTTCCAGACTTGTTTCGGTCACAAAGTGAAGGAGATGGGGTTGATCTTAGGGAGGGAAGCGAAGAAGGTGTTGAGATTGTGAAGGTGTTGGCTATGAATGACTTGTAAGGAAAGATGAGCGGAGCTTACGATTGATGCAAGCGGGCTCGGGGTGTTGGAATACGTTTTTGTATTAACACTTGCCTCTCGTTATTTTTCCCTTGTTTTTGAAATAGGGCGGAGAACCTATTTATACAAGTCATTGAGCCTTATTCACGTCTCTCGTGGGAAGTGGAGGAAGTGGAGTGATGGAGTAGTGGAGTTGTGCGTCGGTGCCACACGACCAGTCTTTCCCACTTCTCCTGTTCATCTCTTACCGTCCATGACTTCCTAACACGTTCTTGTGATGGCGCGTTGCCGCACAGTAAACCGCTGAGACCAATACCCCAGTATGTATCCCCCAGTTTGTGACATGATTGATGTCCTGGGAACGTGTGGATCGTGGATCCACGATAGGTAGCATGTAATGCTAATTTGAATAACTGCGTTATTCGGGAAGTTGATACTTGTGAAGTATCGTGTGTATTTTATACAGTCTTCGCATCATGGTGTGGTAAAGTGATGGGTAATGACGCCTCACCGACCAACTAACTCCCCGACCGGGGTTGTATAACCAAGTGGTGAAGTTGGACGGATGAGATGATCTTTGAGACACTCATCTGCGACCGTTAATGAAATTAGGGTTTTGAAGAGGTGCGTAGGCATCACTCTTCAGCTTGGTCGAAACCAAGCATGGGATACAACTTTGGCCAGGCCGACCATACATGCGTGTGTTGATGGTGGATTTTCGTTTAAGGTTAAATTTGTAAAAACCAGAAAATCATGCGCTGACATCTTGTAAAAGATAAAGCCGTTTATAAGTGACGGATACTCCTCACTTAATTCACCAAGAATGGAGCATGTAGCAACAATCCCATTCTCGTGAATACACGAAATTCCTCTAGGTTGGAGCATGTAGCAACAATCCCTTCCTATGAATTTCATATCAACCTTGTATTTCAAGTACTCATTATCAGTGTGGCATGACGACTGAGTGTTACTCTTACAGAGTAACACGAACCTCCAAGCACTATAATGAAACCATGTACGAAATACCCGTCGGAGTTGATTCTCGGTGTGTTATACTAGCCCGAGCCCTCTCGGTGTGTTATACTAGCCCGATTGAGCCCCTCTCGATGTGTTATACTAGCCCGATTGAGCATCCAAGACCGACCATATCGGTACAGGATATGATTCGATCGCGAGTCATCCAACTCCACAAGCATGATTGGATGACCCCGGATCAATTCCATCACCCCAAGCGGTATGGAATACACACGGCCGACCCGCATGGTCGACTATTGGCCTTTGCTTGCCAAGAAACCGTCCATACCAAGCATTATGGACGGAAAACCTAAATTAGGGTTTGCGGCATATTACATGTGCCGCAAAACAGTCTCAACCATCCATCTTCGCAGGTATAGATGGAGGGTGTAGATGTAGACTCAAAGGGCCCGGAGCATGTCGACACAATCACCATGTGACCGCCTACACACTTGACCAATCGGTCAAAACCAACCATGATTGGTTACAACACATTCGTCCGCTTTGAAAGAGCATGGTCGCACGGCTTTGAAAGCCAAAACTAGGGTTCAAGCCATCACGCGCGTCCATCTTCTCCGGCACGAATGGAGGCTCACTGAATCAGATCGAGCAGGTCCGGTCATACCAGCATGACCACCGTGGGCCCATCTACCTCCTCATGCGGTCGGCCAAGGCATATCATGCCCGGCTAATCCAAGACGCCCGCCCAAACATGCGTGGTTACACTTCCCAAATTGCAAATTGATCTCGACCGCTCAACTTCACCGGACGGGTGGTGGCTTAGATCACGTTTTCATGGGATAGTCGGTATAGGCGTGAACATCAGCCTACCATCTTCACGTCAAACCAGTCGGCCAAGACCAGACCAAGTTAGGTCGTCTTGGAAAACGCGCCGGAAAAGAGTGTGGCGCGCGGCTTCTTGCGGTATCAAACTTCTATCGCAAAATCAATCTCGACCACTCCTCTTTGACGGTCAAATTGAGTGGCCCAGATCGCGCTTTCATGAGGGAACGGAATACAGGCACCTACACCATCATGCCGTCAACACGCATGTATGGTCGGTCCTCTCCAAAATCCTTCCCATGCTTGGTTTCGACCAAGGCTGGAGAGTGATGCTTGCGCACCTCTTCAAAAACCTAATATTCATTAACGGTGGATGAGTGTCTCAAGGCTCATCTCATCCGTCCAACTTCACCGACTTGGTTATACAACCACGGTCGAGTCAATTGGTCGATAAGGCGTCATTACCCATCACCTTACCACACCACAATGCAGTACACGCATGAAATACACACGATACTTCACAAGTATCGACTTTACGAATAATTGAGTTATTCAATTCAGCATTACATGCTATCTTTCGTGGATCCACGATCCACATTCCGGACATCAATCATGTCACAAAGCGGGGGATACATCTTGGGGTATTGGTGGCGGTTTCGGCGTGCGGCGTGCAACGCGCCATCACAAGAACGTGTTAGGAAGTCATGGGCGGTTAGAGATGAACAGGAGAAGTGGGCAAGGCGGGTCGTGTATCACCGACACACAACTCCACTACTCCATCATTCCACTACCTCCACTTCCCACGAGAAACGTGAATGAGGCTCAATGACTTGTATAAATAGGTTCTCCGCCCTATTTCAAAAGGGAGAGACAGAACAACACAAGTTCAGACGACAGAAACCAAGTGTTAATACAAAAACCGTATTCAAACACTCGAGCCCGCTTGCATCAACCGTAAGCTTGCTCATCTTTACATTACAAGTCATAAGCAAGCCAACACCTTCACAATCTCAACACCTTCTTCGCTTCCCTCCCTAAGATCAACCCCATCTCCTTCACTTTGTGACCGAAACAAGTCTGGAACGGCCATTTCTTGGTTTAGGCCGGACTTGCAGATTGATCTCTCGAATCTACAAGCACTCACCGCGCGAGTGCATTTGTTGAAGGTTTAGATTCATTCCTCATCCACACCCCAAATTACCAAATTCTGCGGGAGTAGTTTTCACCCATCAACAATTGGCGACCACGGTGGGAGATTGATCTATCGGTTGCATAAAATTGAATCCTCAATTTTGAGTTTCCATCTCGCAATGTATCCAGGAAACTACGGGCGGTTCGGATATCATGGGAAGCATATTTGGAATGTTGGAGGACGTCTTGGCAAATCAAGCCGGTATCACCGGGAGGCGAGAGCGAGACATTTCGCCTTTTGAATGATGTAGCGGCACAATTACAAGAAGGGTCGACGAGCATCAACTCAGACAGTGCAAGAAATGTTGAATCATTAGCCAGGAGTCACACCTTTACCGGTGGAGAGGCAAAAAGAGCGCGTAATCGCAGGAGACTCAGGAAAGATGAACAACATGGTCCAGTCGACAACGAAGATCCGACGCAACTCCACAGGAAAAGAGACTTATCCGGAATACTACAATGTCTGCCAGATAAAGAAGGGGAACCTACAGCCTATGGAGCCTTGCTAGAGGATTTATACCTCAAAACTCTTGTCGAAGCCCGGAAGACTGTCCAATCCGCGTCGGCCTCCCAACCAACTGGAGAAACGCTTGAGGAAGGAGAAATCAATCAAGAAATGCCTGAATACAGAGGATGGGAGCGTTCAATCCGGTCACTCAGCAGTGACATTACGACACCTTCCACATCCCTTTACCTAGGCAAGCGATCCAGATATGATGACACTCACAAGTCTTCCAACTTCATCTCTGTTCCACATCAAAGCCACGCAGAGACATTGCAACGCCCGCTAACGCAGGAAAAGCTAGACTCAAGGTACTTACATTTCCCCTTCCCAATGAAGAAGATTCTGGGGCTGCTGGAGACGTGGGTGCGAAATGGAGAGGTGGAGCTACCCCCGGTATGGCGTCCGCCTACTGACCAAGAAGTAATGGACCCGAGGTACTGTCATTACCACCGGTTCCTTCATCACCCCACCGGTGAATGCAACGCTTTGAAGCGCATTGTTCAGGAGAAGCTTGGTTCAGAGAGATAGCTTGCAGAGGATTTTCTTAGAGACTACTCCGGTTTGATATAAGTGAGGCTTCCAAAAGGCAAGTAAGTTTTACTCAACAACTTTACAAGAAAGATAGTTTAGAATTCACTGGGGACTTAGCATCCCGCACGTGGAGAAAGAGGCTCCGTGATCAAACGCCATGTTTGTTTCCATTCGTACCTCCCTTTTACATAACATTTGCAATTTCATGTAATATGTGCAATCATTCATGACCAAGATGCAAATCTCATTTAACATAATCTCTTTCAAAAGGGTTGTTCACAAAACTACCTCAAAATAAGCCAATTCAATTACCTATTAATCCAAAACCGGAAGTCAAAGAAAATCCTCACTATCACTCAAAAAAGAAAAGCATATAAGAGAAAACGCCAGTATATATAGCACGAATACTTCAAGGAAAGTCTTTAAGAAACAACTCATTCTTCTAGGCAAGAGAGACTTTCATCCTTTGAAGCACGGCCTGCTTCAGCTCCAGTTCTTTAGACAACCTCTCAACCTCTTCTTCCTGGCGAGCAACGCAGTCCGCAGAGGGGACTTCATCCTGTAATTTCTGAAACTCCTGAATCTTGGAGAACCCTTCGAAGAACCAAGGAGCATTGAAACCGTATTGCGCAAACACGTCTCGATGGCACTTCCAGTCTTCGACCATTTCCTCGAAACCCATTCGACCGGTCGTGACGCTCATCCCTTGGATAGTAGATAAAGCTTCTTGGACGCGGTTGACCAATGCAAGGCGACTTTTGAGTTTCGTGGTGGTAGCAATGTGACCGTGCTTCTCCCGTATCGCTGTGTACAACTCTTTGAACTGAACCGGTACGCTGAATCCACCAACCAACACATGGCCTGGATAAGGGACAGTAAAAGGAGGATCGAACAAAGCCCCAGGCTGCATCACTGGAAATTCACCAACCGCGGGAGACTCGTCAGTTGCAAGAGGCCTTTCAGAAGGAGTCACCACAATAGCCATATTGTCCAGAACCTGTTCAGGATGGATTTCAAGGGGAGTCGTCTCAACCACAAGCAGAGCCTTTGCCTCTCTTACATTCCTTAGGCATCTATTTCGCTCTGGGTGCTGATTTCCATCACGACCCCGTCAACAAGATCACTAAGGAAAGTACCTTGTTCAACCGAACTCGCGTCATCCATGTCATGGTCGGAAAAGGGAGCGGTTTCGCCAGACTTCTCAGCATGAAGATCAGTGTTACCAGGCTCCTGAAGGTCCGTACCGCCAGACTTCTCAGCATGAGGATCAGTACCGTCAGACTTCTCAGCATGAAGATCAGTATCGTCAGACTTCTCAACATGAAGACCAGTACCGCCAACCTTCTCGTTTTGAATACGCGCCAACCTTGTGAAGGCATTATCTTTTGAAATTCCCTAATTTCAAGCAAGAATCATTTTTAGAAGAATTTACACTGGAGAAATGAAAGAACCGACGGGAAAAAATTTAAATACCTGCATATTGGAAGAATTGAGGATTACCGGACCACATGCTTGCCTCTTAGGTCTCTCTCCCACTTGGGGACTGCAATCCTCAGCTCTGGTCCGTTTGGATGGAAGTGGCTTCAACCGGAAATGCTTCGTCAAGACGTCAGAAGATGGTTCACCACGGGGATCTGTCACAACACTCTCCGAGAATCCCTGAAAAACCAACAGTTGCCTCCTCCAAAATTCCTTGTACTTATCGGTCACCACTGGTTTTCTCCCAATAGGCCAGAAGGGAAGGCTCACCCGCTCTAAGAACACGTCGGCATTAAGACTATTCAGGAGAAATTCCTTTGAAACTACCGGTGGACGGATGAATGGAACACCCTGATCAAATCCCATTTGACGAGCACGGAGTCACAGCAAGTTCTTCGTTAAATAGAGACGGGACATATCCTGGAATGCAGCTGCGCAGGTAAATAAGTTCTCCAGATTTCATAGTTTTGACATCGGTACGCAACACAGCATCAGGACCGTCAGAAGTGATAGCAAAAGTCTTTGGCTGAACAATGGAATGGTGGACCGGCCCCCATGGACGGAAATCTACGGAAGAAATGTTGTCAAATACCTCCACAAGTTTCGCACCGGCTTTAGGACGCTTCTTATTCCATCGGAGTATTCTCGAGCCGCCGTACAAGTTAACGAGTGAAGGTGCAGGAGTAGGAGCATAACTTCTGAAGTGTTCCCATAAGAGCGCTTGAAGAAAAGCGAAGTGAATGTGCGACTCCACCTTCTTGTACCCGTTAGAAACATGCATATCCATTGCTAAAGCGTCCAGATGAGAATACAGCGATCCAAGGAACAATGAGCCCAGAGGAAGAACTTCACCCTTCGCCAGCCTTATAGCAATCTTAACAAGCTCACCTCTTATGGTCTTCTTCCCTGAACCATCATCAAATATATCCCTGGATAGCCATAAAGACAGGAACGCAATCACGCTGAGCTCATTTTCCAACTCTTGATTCACTCTGGGTGCGCAGGAGACCACTCCGACACCCACCAAGTATAAAAGCATCTCGCATCTTTTTCTCCTCCTTGTCCAGACTCTCGAATCCCTCCGCCTTTTGAAGTATAGCATCATAGTTACTTTGCTCCGCATCAGAGAGCTCGTAAGAAAGACTTCCGGCAACAGGCAGGTTCATTAATGCAGCTACACTCTCCAGAGTAATAGTCATTTCTCCCCATCTAGCTATGGCTGTGTGAGTAGAAATGCGCCACCGAGAAATGAAGGTAATCAAACCCGCCATGTCTTTCTTAATTTCAAGAGTGGCAGATGCCATGACCGCATTGAGAATTTGCGCTTTGGTCAAATTCTCCTTAATGCCCTTATTACTCAACATACGTCTCATCCATCCTTCATAAGAACCCAGTGGAGTATGGCAAATCTTGAAGTCAATAGGAGAAGGCGGATATTCATTTCTCTGGAGACAAAACCTCATCACAAGTGCTGAAGAAGAGAATGGATCAGCATCCATGTTTTCTGAATCGGAAAGCAAGACTATCTTATGAGAAGGATGTCTCATAATGTTTGGAAAAGGCGAGGTGAACAACTCATCATCGATGTTCGGCATATCTTTGAAGTTGTCAACACTTCACGACTTGGCACCAAACATTATCTCCGGAAGACATATCGACAGGAGTTCATTTCTTTCTACCGAAATGAAATAAAACACAGGAGTTAGAACTCATATGAAAGCGCATGAGAAATGTAGTCACACACAGCAAAGACACAACTCGCATCGGAGCATACAATGGTCGGTCCAAGCATCATTCAAGTCTGGTATTGATCAAGCTTCGGTATAACTCAAGTTTTCAAGTTTGGGATAAATGTCAAGTCCGGTACAAATTTCAGTCTGGTATTGGTTTCAAGTCTGGTACAAATTTCAAGTTCGATGAAAATTTCAGTCAAGCATGTGTGAATAAGACCCACGTTCCGGCATACACGGCGGGCCCACATTCATCCGCATGCATCATAACGCGATTTTCTTTATTCATGAGAATCGTGTCTACGGGATTCAAGCCAAATGGTGGAAAAAGCTAAGCATGCACATGTCTTACAAAAGGTATTTACCTAACAAACTAGGGTTTGACCGTTAAAAAAAAAAAAAAAAAAAAGGAGCGGAACTTACCTTGGACGGACGGCGCACGGCAGCAACGGCGACGGCTCCGGCAACAGGCTCCGGCGGGCAGCGGCGTTCGGCGGCAGCAGCAAAGTCACGGACGGGAGCTGCTTTGACAACAAAAAAAAAAAATTCGTGAGAAAAAAGAAAAGGGGTTTTGGCTTCTTTTATAGACAAAAATTAGAAGAATCCCAATAGAAGAAGGATTCCTCTCTTACTTGGTTTCCTCTTTTGATTCAAATACCCAAAGAAAGAAACCGGCCCCACCAAGGGATTCCATACAAGCGTGACGGCGTGGGAAACTAGCGGTCGGCCAACACTCTTCCGGGTAAACTTCTTTTATCCTGTCTTTCTCACATATGTATGTCACCATCTCATGCCTACCACACAATAGTGTAACCATTATGTGCTAGGCAGGGGACTTAATGTTGATGGTGGATTTTCGTTTAAGGTTAAATTTGTAAAAAACCAGAAAATCATGCGCTGACATCTTGTAAAAGATAAAGCCGTTTATAAGTGACGGATACTCCTCACTTAATTCACCAAGAATGGAGCATGTAGCAACAATCCCATTCTGTGAATACACGAAATTCCTCTAGGTTGGAGCATGTAGCAACAATCCCTTCCTATGAATTTCATATCAACCTTGTATTTCCAGTACTCATTATCAGTGTGGCATGACGGTCGAGTGTTACTCTTCTGAGTAACACGAACCTCCAAGCACTATAATGAAACCATGTACGAAATACCCGTACAGGTTGATTCTCGGTGTGTTATACTAGCCCGAGCCCTCTCGGTGTGTTATACTAGCCCGATTGAGCCCCTCTCGGTGTGTTATACTAGCCCGATTGAGCATCCCAAGACCGACCATATCGGTCCCGGGATATGATCGATCGCATTCATCCAACTCCACAAGCATGATTGGATGACCCCAGATCAATTCCATCACCCCCAAGCAGGTATGGAATACACACGGCCGACCACGCATGGTCGACTATTGGCCTTTGCTTGCCAAGAAACCGTCCATACCAAGCATTATGGACGGAAAACCCTAAATTAGGGTTTGCGGCATATTACATGTGCCGCAAAAGCAGTCTCAACCATCCATCTTCGCAGGTATAGATGGAGGGTGTAGATGTAGACTCAAAGGGCCCGGAGCATGTCGACACAATCACCATGTGACCGCCTACACACTTGACCAATCGGTCAAAACCAACCATGATTGGTTACAACACATTCGTCACTTTGAAAGAGCATGGTCGCACGGCTTTGAAAGCCAAAACTAGGGTTCAAGCCATCACGCGCGTCCATCTTCTCCGGCACGAATGGAGGGTCACGATCAGATCGAGCAGGTCCGGTCATACCCGGCATGACCACCGTGGGCCCATCCACCTCCTCATGCGGTCGGCCAAGGCATATCATGCCGGCTAATCCAAGACGCCCGCCCAAACATGCGTGGTTACACTTCCCAAATTGCAAATTGATCTCGACCGCTCAACTTCACCGGACGAATTGAGTGGCTTAGATCACGTTTTCATGGGATAGTCAGGTATAGGCGTGAACATCAGCCTACCATCTTCACGTCAAACCCATCGGCCAAGACCGACCAAGTTAGGTCGTCTTGGAAAACGCGTGCGAGGAAAAAGAGTGTGGCGCGCGGCTTCTTGCGGTATCAAACTTCTATCGCAAAATCAATCTCGACCACTCCTCTTTGACGGTCAAATTGAGTGGCCCAGATCGCGCTTTCATGAGGGAACGGAATACAGGCACCTACACCATCATGCCGTCAACACGCATGTATGGTCGGTCCTCTCCAAAATCCTTCCCATGCTTGGTTTCGACCAAGCTGGAGAGTGATGCTTGCGCACCTCTTCAAAAACCCTAATATTCATTAACGGTCGCAGATGAGTGTCTCAAGGCTCATCTCATCCGTCCAACTTCACCAGCTTGGTTATACAACCCTGGTCAGGAGTCAATTGGTCAGTAAGGCGTCATTACCCATCACCTTACCACACCACAATGCAGTACCTGCATGAAATACACACGATACTTCACAAGTATCGACTTTCTGAATAACGCAGTTATTCAATTCAAAGATTACATGCTATCTTTCGTGGATCCACGATCCACATTCAGCACATCAATCATGTCACAAACTGGGGATACATCTTTGGGGTATTGGTGCGGCGGTTTACACGGCGTGCGGCGTGCAACGCGCCATCACAAGAACGTGTTAGGAAGTCATGGGCGGTTAGAGATGAACAGGAGAAGTGGGCAAGACTGGTCGTGTATCACCGACACACAACTCCACTACTCCATCATTCCACTACCTCCACTTCCCACGAGAAACGTGAATGAGGCTCAATGACTTGTATAAATAGGTTCTCCGCCCTATTTCAAAAAAAAGAGACGAGAACAACACAAGTTCGGATTTTACGTAAAACCAAGTGTTAATACAAAAACCGTATTCAAACACTCAGAGCTCTGCTTGCATCAACCGTAAGCTTGCTCATCTTTCTGTTACAAGTCATAAGCAAGCCAACACCTTGACAATCTCAACACCTTCTTCGCTTCCCTCCCTAAGATCAACCCCATCTCCTTCACTTTGTGACCGAAACAAGTCTGGAACGGCCATTTCTTGGTTTAGGCCGGACTTGCACAGATTGATCTCTCGAATCTACAAGCACTCACCGCGCAGTGCATTTGTTGAAGGTTTAGATTCATTCCTCATCCACACCCCAAATTACCAAATTCTGCAGGAGTAGTTTTCACCCATCAACAACGTGTAGACGGCATGATGGTTTAGGCGCCTATACCCCATTACCTCACGAAAGTATGATCTGGGTCACTCAATTCATGCGGTGAAGTTGAGTGGTCGAGATCGATTTGCGAGAAACCAAAGTGCCGCAAGAGCCGCACGTCACGCCCACTTCAGGCACACGTTCCAAGACGACCAATCTTGGTCGGTCTTGGCTGATTGGCCTGGTGTGAAGGTGGTAGGCTGGTGTTTACGCCTATACCTGAATATCCCATAAAAACGTGATCTGAGCCATCCAAATCGTCCGGCGAAGTTGAGCGGTCGAGATTAGTTTGTGGTTTTGGGAGGTGTGACCACGCTAGTTTGGGCGTGCATTTTGAATTAGCCAGGCATGATATGCCTTGGTCGATCGGGTGAGGGAATAGATGGGTCCACGGTGGTCATGTTGGTATGACCGGACCTGCTTAATCTAATCTTGGACCCTCCATTCGTGCCGGAGAAGATGGACGCTCGTGATGCTCAAAGCCCTAATTATGGATTTCAAAGCCGTGCATCACCCCTTGTTTGGGCGCACGAATTTGTTACGACCAAGCATGGTTGGTCTTGACCGGTTGGTCAAGTGTGTAGGCGGGCCCTCGGTGATTGTGTTGACATGCTCTGGGCCCTTTGAGTTTACATCTACACCCTCCATCTATACCTGCGAAGATGGATGGTTGAGACTTTTTGCGACACATGTAATATGCCGCAAACCCTAATTTAGGGTTTTCCGTCCATACTGCTTGGTATGAACGTTTTTTTGGCAAGCTAGGCCAATGGCCGACCATGCGGGGTCGGCAGTGGGTATTCCATACCTGCTTGGGGGTGATGGAATTGATCTGGGTCATCCAATCATGCTTGTGGAGTTGGATGACTGCGATCATATTCGGACTGATACGGTCAATCTGGATGCTCAATCGGGCTAGTATAACACACCGAGAGGGGCTCAATCGGGCTAGTATAACACACCGAGAGAGTCGGCCATGTACGGGTATTTCGTACATGGTTTCATTATAATGCTTGGAGGTTCGTGTTGCTCTGTAAGAGTAACACTCAGTCGTCATGCCGTACTGATAATGAGTACAGGAAATACAAGGTTGATTGCGCATTGATTAATAATGCTAGAAATTCACAGGGTATATGGGATTGTTGCTACATGCTCCAACCTGGATGAATTTCGTGTGTCCATAGAATGGGATTGTTGCCACATGCTCCATTCTTGGTGAATTAAGTGAGGGAGTATCCAACACTTATTAATGGCTTTATCTTTTACAAGATGTCAGCGCATTATTTTCTGGTTTTTACAATTTTAACCTTAAATGAAAATCCACCATCAACATTAAGTCCCCTGCCTAGAACATAATGGTTACACTATTGTGGGGTAGGCATGAGATGGTGACAAATTTTGTACATTGAAATGACCAAGCTAAGGTGAATGTATATTTACCGGATAGGCCGACATCGTCAGGCGTTGCCCTGGAACTGGTTGGTCCTGATCGAAGTTGTGAAGGAAGTAGGACTTGATCTGGTGAGTCGCTTTGGTTCCCCTTGTGTATATCCGAGCTTGGTCCCTTCCTTGGGTTAGGTGTACTCCCACACAGCTTTCCTCAGATGTATCTGATAAGCATCGTTGATTGTTATCCCTAATTGGTAGCCTTTATAGGTGGTAAGTAAAGACTTCTTTTCTCCTGGGATTCTTTCGACTTGCGAGATTATAAAGAATCATCTCACGCAGTCATTTATTCTATATCTCGTGTCACTCTCCCGCACTTATTTGATCTCCTGATTAACTGATCGATTGATTGATTGATGATTTTTCTTTTTGTGCTCATAACCTCTTCTCCTTTGCAGTTTATCATGGAAGCGGTGGACGATCATTCTGTCGCTTCTCGAGAAAGAAGCTTCAAGTTGACAAAGCCCGAAACCCATGCGCATGAAGAAGTAATGGCTAAGGTTGATCTTCCACTTCGTGAAGTCGGCCGTGCTATACTGTGGGATGTCTATCCCGCACTGCGTATTGCTAGGGACGCATCTCGTGCGCTTTCGAGATGCGATTGACATGGAGGAGCGGTGGAGGCGCGAGGAAGCGTTGCAAGTACTGGTAAGCGCAAGGGCAGAGAGATATGCAGCGCGGTTGAAGAGGCGGAGAGTTGAGCATAAACATCCTCTGACTGAAGATAAGTGTGATTACCCGATCCAGGACGGCGTGATAATTCTTGACTCCGACACAGAGGAACCTGAACATCTGAAAGCAATTGGTACGACTCCTAATGTTGATGCGCTCTTTAATGCTCCCGCTGATGATGTTGGGATGGAGTGTCTTTCTGCGGAGATGCACGATGCGAGAAGTTGAGGTAGATTCGAAGGGATGAGCATCAACAGGTGATGGCGCTGAAGCAGAACCTGACAGTGGTGCAGGCGATGTCGATCCTCTTGACGACTAAAACCTCTTTTCTTTTTTTTTCTTTTTTTTTTCGCTTTCCAAGTGTATTCCGTACATTTGAACATCTTCCTTGTATTTAGTGGAAGCTGAATTCAAGGTTTTCTTCTATTTGATTGTTTGAATAAAGGTTTTTTTTTTTTTTTATAACCTTTTGTCAAGACTGCAATTGAACTTTCTCAGGCGCAAGGGTGCGCCTTTACACATAACTCTTTGTGATAAAAGAAATAATGCCATAATGAAATATCCACGGACCTGTGTTCCTGATGCAAGATCTTCCTGTCTTTGCTGGGGCAGATGGCTCATATCGTTTTCCTTTTGTGCACACGTTGTGTTTCCTTCTTCTCATGAGATGTTTGCCTAAGGTTTCCTTCCTTGCTCTAATGGGTTGATTTAGGTGACTCGGGACCTTTTGTTTTTAGGGGTAGAGAGGTTCTCGAGGTGGAAATAATGCTTCAATTAAGTTGAAAATTGAAAATTAAAAGTCCTAACTATGAATGCAAGTATTGCAATCATTTTTGGGAATTACAAGTATGACATGAAATTGTAAAAGGAAACACGCTGGAAAAAATAGCACAGCGTTTTAAAGGGTGGAGGAATCTGGAAAGTGGTAGCACAGCGTCTTAAGTTCGGTAGGGTTTGAGCCATTGTGAGTGAATTGTTACGTCTTCTAGTTTATCAGCGTTGATGAGCTTGCAGTAACCGCTTAGGATAACATCTCGCTACAGCACGGTTCCTCTTCTCTTTCGATGGGTGAGTCGGGTGGAGTGATCATTTTCACCGTCATGATCCCAACCTTGAATGTAGTCGTTTTCGTCACCAGGTCTCCAATTCCAAATGGGTTTGGGCGTGTAGATACTTGTACCTTGGCCTTATCGTCTTTGACCAAGACAGCCTCTACGCTCTTGATAAAACGTTTGAAAGGGCCGGCTTCCCATTCACATCTCCTAGTCGGGGTTGGTTTGTTGGTTGGAGCCGGTCCCAGGACTTGTCGAGAATGAGGGCGGTAGGTTGCAAAGAGAGTTGCGCGATGAGACTTACTTGAGATCGGAACCTTTCAATGTATCTTGTGAGCTCTCTCCGGGAAGTCGTGTCACGTTGGCAAGTTGCTGGTGCGGTACCAGACATCCATCAGGTCCATAAGGCGTGTTGGAGATTCTTTCAGGTATCGAAACCGGTAGAGGACAACTTTCTAGTATTGCTTTGTTTTCGTGCATCCAAGGGCGTCCCAGGATCATGTCGTAGTTGGGGTGATCTTTGACTATGTAGAACTTTGCTTGTGTCGAGGCATCACCCAATTTGACTTCCAGATCAATATATCCGTATGCATCTCTGAGCTCTCCTTCTGAATCTTTAACCACAATTGGGTAACGAGTAGCTTCCTGCTTTGAAATATTTGCCGCTCTCAAGGTCTTGACAGTAATGATGTTAAATTCGGAAGCCGTATCAATAAACGCGCTATCGAACTCAGCATCTCTCAAACGAGTGACAGTTAGGAGTCCCCAGTTTCCTTTGCTCGCGTCCTTCAGGAAAGACTGGGGTTCTTGGACTGCTTCTAGATACAAACGCCTGCCTGACACAACGTGGTTGAGGGCCGTAAATATGTCTTGACGCTGCCCTTTGGAGAAGTACAAGATTTCACACAAGTGCTCCATCATAGATTGTACAGTCTTGCGAACAGAATCCCCAGAAATCATGCAGTTCCTCATAGGGAGAGGGTCTCTACGAACACCTTCGTTTCCAAGTTGGAGTTCTCTGTCTCTATCTTTTCCGAATATTTGTTTCAACTGTCACAATCTTTGGTTGGATGATGTACGAATATGTGGTAGCAACAGTATTTGGGATCTGCCATGTCTTTCTCGGTTGGAGGACGCCCGATAGGAGGCGGCTTGACGGCATCGTCTTGGATCCATGCTTCCAAGAGTTCTATCACTTCATTCATGGGGAAAGGAAAAACTCGTATCTTCGGTGTCTTGTGTAGGAGCTTTGTCCGCTCCTTTTCCGAGACGAAGTCTTGTGTGCCGGGGATGTCCGCTTGGTTTGTTGTTCCGTCACCGGAGCTTTCCTTTTCTCTCCTCCGCCCACTACACTCACGAAGGACCAGTGTTGTATTGCTTGTTCGTGAGGCGCCCGCTCCCTCGAATTTCACGTGAATCTTCACTTCGAACGACTCACGGTTCTTTCTAGCAACGCTGGTGCAGTTGTTCTTTGAACGCTTGGCAGCTTCATGGAGTTCGAGAGAACGTTTGAAAGCCCAGATTCTCTAACAGAGCGCGGTATATGGGTATCATCCCGTTGATGCACAACTCCACCAATTGTCGTTCGGTGACGTTCGGGTCATGACAATCCAGCCGCTTGGGTTCGAACCTTTTGACGAAGTCGTTAGGATGCTTGTTGTTCCATTTGAAGAATTCTTCCTAGATCTGAAAAAGGTGATTTGTTCAGACACGAAGAAATACTTTTTTTAGAAAGCACTGACCATCTCGCTCCAATTGGATATGCTGTTAGGCGCGATGTTGTTGTACCAAGTGTACGCCCTCCCCGTAAGTGATTTCGAGAATTCTTTCAGGCGCATAACATGATTGTATTCATGTTCCCCCAAGGATTCCAAGAATCGAGAGACGTGTTCACGAGTATTACCAGTACCGTCGTAGAGGGAGGCTGGGAGAGGTGTAACCTCTTGGAAGAGGAATTCGTTGTACATCTTGAGGGTACGGTGGGTGATGTTGGTGTACATCCGTTCGGTCCCCTTTTCCTCGATTTTGGAGAAGTCGTTCCAGATCCTCACGTGTAATGAAGTTGGAAGGTTGGTCCCTCTCCCTTTGGCGCTCAGGAGCAACACGAGTTTCTTCATTCGTGTGGGTCCGAGTGGAAACGCTTTGCTCCGGGTGTATTGAATGCATCTCTTGTCGACTCCAAGGGTTGTCGTGAATCTTGCGCAATCGTTCGGTCAAAGTTTTAAGGAAAGTGAGTACCTCTTTCGAGTTGCGGCCATATCCGTTTGAGTCTTAGCAAGAACTTCTGTTTCTCCATCAAGTCTCGCAATGGTAATAGACGGTGTCCCTCCTCTTGTGCCTCCGTCTCCTCGTCCCGATGAAGGAGTGAAAGTTGTTGCTCACGGTGACTACCGGAGGTGTTACACTTGAGGTGATGCCGGGATTTGCGGCTGCTCTGGCTCTGGTGATGGGAGGCGTTATACTTACTGGAATATTTCCTACTACGCTGGTGCTGATGGTAGAAGTGACGGCTCCACGAGATGTATTGACTACGGTAGCTCCACTGACAAGTACTTCGACACCAGGATTGTTATCCACACCAGCTCCATCAGAATTGATTGCTGACCCAGACCTTAATTCCACCATCTTGAAATGAATTGTTGATTGAATTGATTCTAAGATCTACCCTTTTTTGAAATTGATGAAATTGAATCGAATTTGAAGAAATTGACCTTACAACCGAGAGATTAACCTCCCACTGTGGTCGCCAATTATTTATGGGTGAAAACTACTCCTGTTGAATTTGGTAATTTGGGGTGTGTGGATGAGGAATGAATCTAAACCCTAAACAAATGCACTGCGTGGTGAGTGCTTGTAGATTCGGAAGTCAATCTGTGCAAGTCCGGCCTAAACCAAGAAATGGCCGTTCCAGACTTGTTTCGGTCACAAAGTGAAGGAGATGAGGTTGATCTTAGGGAGGGAAGCGAAGAAGGTGTTGAGATTGTGAAGGTGTTGGCTATGAATGACTTGTAACAGAAAGATGAGCAGGCTTACGATTGATGCAAGCAGGCTCTGGGTGTTGGAATACGTTTTTGTATTAACACTTGCCTCTGTTGTTTTTCCATTATTTTTGAAATAGGGCGGAGAACTTATTTATACAAGTCATTGAGCCTTATTCACGTCTCTCGTGGGAAGTGGAGGAAGTGGAGTGATGGAGTAGTGGAGTGATGGAGTAGTGGAGTTGTGCGTCGGTGCCACACGACCAGTCTTGCCCACTTCTCCTATTCATCTCTTACCGTCCATGACTTCCTAACACGTTCTTGTGATGGCGCGTTGCACGCTGCACGCTGTAAACCGCGAGACCAATACCCGATATGTAACCCCGATTTGTGACATGATTGATATCTGGAACGTGTGGATCGTGGATCCACGATAGGTAGCATGTAATGCTAATTTGAATAACTGCGTTATTCAGTAAGTTGATACTTGTGAAGTATCGTGTGTATTTTATGCAGGTACTGCATCATGGTGTGGTAAAGTGATGGGTAATGACGCGAAGAAATACTTTTTTTAGAAAGCATCGACCATCTCGCTCCAATTGGATATCTTTGTTAGGCGCGATGTTGTTGTACTGTGTACGCCCTCCCGTAAGTGATTTCGAGAATTCTTTCAGGCGCAGAACATGATTGTATTCATGTTCCCCCAAGGATTCCAAGAATCGAGAGACGTGTTCACGAGTATTACCAGTACCGTCATAGAGGGAGAACTGGGGAGAGGTGTAACCTCTTGGAAGAGGAATTCGTTGTACATCTTGAGGGTACGGTGGCTGATGTTGGTGTACATCCGTTCGGTCCCCTTTTCCTCGATTTTGGAGAAGTCGTTCCAGATCCTCACGTGTAATGAAGTTGGAAGGTTGGTCCCTCTCCCTTTGGCGCTCAGGAGCAACACGAGTTTCTCCCTCTCCCTTTGGCCATATCCGTTTGAGTCTTAGCAAGAACTTCCTGTTTCTCCATCAAGTCTGCAATGGTAATAGACGGTGTCCCTCCTCTTGTGCCTCCGTCTCCTCGTCCTGATGAAGGAGTGAAAGTTGTTGCTCTGGTGACTACCGGAGGTGTTACACTTGAGGTGATGCCGGGATTTGCGGCTGCTCTGGCTCTGGTGATGGGAGGCGTTATACTTACTGGAACATTTCCTACTACGCTGGTGCTGATGGTAGTGTTGATGGGTGAAAACTACTCCTGCAGAATTTGGTAATTTTGGGTGTGGATGAGGAATGGATCTAAACCTTCAACAAATGCACTGCGCGGTGAGTGCTTGTAGATTCGAGAGATCAATCTGTGCAAGTCCGGCCTAAACCAAGAAATGGCCGTTCCAGACTTGTTTCGGTCACAAAATGAAGGAGATGGGGTTGATCTTAGGGAGGGAAGCGAAGAAGGTGTTGAGATTGTGAAGATGTTGGCTTGCTTATGACTTGTAACAGAAAGATGAGCAGGCTTGCGGTTGATGCAAGCAGGCTCGGGGTGTTCGAATACGATTTGTATTAACACTTGGTTTTTCTGTCTCGCCCGAACTTGTGTTGTTCTCCGTTATTCCTTGTTTGAAATAGGGCGGAGAACCTATTTATACAAGTCATTGAGCCTCATTCACGTTTCTCGTGGGAAGTGGAGGTAGTGGAATGATGGAGTAGTGGAGTTGTGTGTCGGTGATACACGACCAGTCTTGCCCACTTCTCCTGTTCATCTCTAACCGCCCATGACTTCCTAACACGTTCTTGTGATGGCGCGTTGCACCTTTGCACGCCTGTAAACCGCTGAGACCAATACCCCAAAGTATGTATCCCCCGATTTGTGACATGATTGATGTCCTGGAATGTGGATCTTGGAACCATGAAAGATAGCATGTAATGTCAATGAATTGAATAACTGCGTTATTCCAGAAGTCGATACTTGTGAAGTATCGTGTGTATTTTATGCGCAGTCACCGCATTGTGGTGTGGTAAGGTGATGGGTAATGACGCCTTACTGACCAATTGACTCCTGACCAGGGTTGTATAACCAAGCTGGTGAAGTTGGACGGATGAGATGAGCTTTGAGACACTCATCTGCGACCGTTAATGAATATTAGGGTTTTTGAAGAGGTGCGCAAGCATCACTCTCCAGCTTGGTCGAAACCAAGCATGGGAAGGATTTTGGAGAGGACCGACCATACATGCGTGTTGACGGCATGATGGTGTAGGTGCCTGTATTCCGTTCCCTCACGAAAGCGCGATCTGGGCCACTCAATTTGACCGGCAAAGAGGAGTGGTCGAGATCGATTTTGCGATAAGAGTTTGATACCGCAAGAAGCCGCGCGCCATACTCTTTTCCGGCGCGTTTTCCAAGACGACCTAGCTTGGTCGGTCTTGGCCGGTTGGTTTGGCGTGAAGATGGTAGGCTGATGTTCACGCCCATGTCTCACCGTCCCATGAAAACGTGATCTAAGCCACCCAATTCGTCCGGTGAAGTTGAGTGGTCGAGATCGATTTGCAATTTGGGAAGTGTATCCACGCATGTTTGAGCGGGCGTTTTGGATTGGCCAGGCGTGATATGCCTTGGCCGACCACATGAAGAGGTAGATGGGCCCACGGTGGTCATGCTGGTATGACCGGACACTGCTTAATCTAATTGTGACCCTCCATTCGTGCTAGGAGAAGATGGACGCGCGTGATGGCTTGAACCCTAATTTTGGCTTTCAAAGCCGCGCGACCATGCTATTTCAAGGCGGACGAATGTGTTGTAACCAACCATGGTTGGTTTTGACCGATTGGTCAAGTGTGTAGGTGGTCACATGGTGATTGTGTCGACATGCTCCGGGCCCTTTGAGTTTGCATCTACACCCTCCATCTATACTGCGAAGATGGATGGTTGAGACCGTTTTGCGGCACATGTAATATGCCGCAAACCCTAATTTAGGGTTTTCCGCCCATAATGCTTGGTATGGACGGTTTCTTGGCAAGCAAAGGCCAATGGTCGACCATGCGGGGTCGGCCGTGTGTATTCCATACCGCTTGGGGTGATGGAATTGATCCGTGGTCATCCAATCATGCTTGTGGAGTTGGATGACTGCGATCGAATCATATCCGGCAAGCTAAGGCCGTGGGTATTCCATACCATGCTTAGGGTGATGGAATTGATCTGTGGTCATCCAATCATGCTTGTGGAGTTGGATGACCGCGATCGGATCATATCCGGCAAGCTAAGGCCGTGGGTATTCCATACCATGCTTAGGGTGATGGAATTGATCTGTGGTCATCCAATCATGCTTGTGGAGTTGGATGACTGCGATCGAATCATATCCGGCAAGCTAAGGCCGTGGGTATTCCATACCATGCTTAGGGTGATGGAATTGATGCGTGGTCATCCAATCATGCTTGTGGAGTTGGATGGCTGCGATCGAATCATATCCGGAGTGATCAAGTCCAGGATGCTCAATCGGGCTAGTATAACACACCGAGAGGGCTCAATCGGGCTAGTATAACACACCGAGAGGGGCTCAATCGGGCTAGTATAACACACCGAGAGGGCTCGGGCTAGTATAACACACCGAGAATCGGCACATGTGTGACGGGTATTTCGTACATGGTTTCATTATAGTGCTTGGAGGTTCGTGTTACTCACGTATGAGTAACACTCGAGTCTCATGCCACATCGATAATGATTCATTATAGTGCTTGGAGGTTCGTGTTACTCTATAAGAGTAACACTCATCATCATGCCACACCGATAATGAGTACAGGGAAATACAAGGTGAATTAAGTGAGGGAGTATCCAACACTTATAAATGGCTTTATCTTTTACAAGATGTCGGCGCATGATTTTTCCGGTTTTTTACAAACTCAACCTTGAACGAAAATCCACCATCAACATTAAGTCCCTCGCCTAGCACACAATGGTTACACTATTGTGTGGTAGGCATGAGATGGTGTGATTAAAGATAAAACTTATGAGACAATGTTAGATGTTACTGGGAGAGACGGGTCGTCCTGTCCTTCGAGCATGTCACGTTCAAGAGACGTCCGGAAAAGTGTTCCCCTAGCATGATGTCGGTCTTGCTGCTTCGATCGACCTTGCTATGACCGCTTCGGTCGAGGGGCTGTTGCGCTGCTTCGTTCAATCGTGGGGATGTGCCTAATCGGTGACTATTGCGCTGCTTCGTTCGTGGGTTTCTGCGCTCGCTTGATCGAACGTGGGCTTGTTGTGTCGCTTCGGTTGAAAGTGGGTCTACTGTGTACATGCTTCAAACGTCAGCCATGTGCTTCGACGAAACCGGCCCTGCCTGTGTGCGCCTATTATACCAGCCTTATGTCGTGATGATTAACACCAGCCTTTGCGACTTGAGCAATACCAGCCTTTTGACTTGAGCAATACCAGACTTGAGGCTTGTACCGTACTTAAAAATTGTACCAGACTTGAAATCAATACCAGACTTGAAAACTTGAGTTATACCGAAGCTTGATCAATACCAGACTTGAATGATGTTTGGACTGGCCATTGTGTGAGTTGTGTCTTGCCGTGTGTGGCGACACTTCTCATATGCTTTCATACAAGTTCTAACTCCTGTCTTTTTATTTCATTACGGTAGAAAGAATCCCTGTTGAGATGTCTTCTGGAGATAATGCTGGTGCCAAGTCAGGAAGTGTTGACAGCTTCAAAGATATGCCGAACATCGATGATGAATTGCTCACCGCGCCCTTTCAACTATATGAAAACATCCGTTCCACAGGATAACCTTCCTCCTATCGACTTGGGGTTTTCATGCTCCGCCGGGTCCTCATGAAGGATGGATGAGACGTACGTTTAAGCAATGAGTACATCAAAGATAACTTAGAGTGCAGATTATTGATGTAGCTTGAGTGTTGAAACGACTCGAGAGGATGTTAAAGTGGTTTTCGGTGCGAACATTGAGGTAGATCCTGGAGAGAGTGTTGAACGGGATTCCGAAGCGAACATGGTCCCGGAGAGAGCATTGAGGCGCCTCTTGAATAGACTATTAGGCGGCTTACGCGGGAGGGAGAGTTGAAGTGGCTTCCTCTCCGGTTCGATTTACCCTTGCGAATTCCATGATTCTTGACAGACCATCTTTCTCGTGTTGAAGAAATCCTTGAGTGACGGTGAAGGAACTTCATGCCGAGCCTCAGTCCCCAAGCGTGGTTTACATGGTTTGTTCGTAGTGGTTTTTGTCGAGCCTGGTATGGAATATCTCGAACGTTGTTGCATCATTGCGGGAGTCGTACATGTGGCACTGGAGTTGGAGTTGGCGGACACGCAGGATATTGTATCTCGGTGGTTTTCCCCTTGCTGCTTCAGGGACCGCTACGAGAAGGTGAAGGTTGTATCGCTTTGTTGGTGAGATATATGCCCTTGCGTCACGCTCGTACATCCTTATCCGGTTGTAGCCGCTACATCCATCCATGGAGGAGAACATGCCGTGTCCGCTGGTTGCATCTACTAACATGTCGATGTTCAGTAGAGGAGAATCGCTTTTGGAGCATTCCATTGGGCGGAGAGACTGGGTGTCAGTCTCTCCTGCTAATTGCTAACAATGACGCCGGTATATTGTCTTCCCCTTCTAATCACGTCTTGCTTTGAAAGTCGTCCCCTTTTGGTGTGAGTATGGGTTGAAGCTTCACCGTATGTGCTTTGGTCTGGTTTCCTTCAAGTCCGTCATTGTGGTGGGATGACGCACAATCTTGCATGGGCTAAACTTGGCCGTCCCGAGAGTCTTGAGAGAAATCACATTGGAAGATGCTCCTGTGTCGACGAGGGCCCTCCGAACTCGAACCCTTGATGTGTGCGGTAACATGTAGGGCCGGTCGTGATCTTTTTCTGCCATCATGTCGTCTTCTGTAAATGTAACATTATTTACAGGTGTTTTCGATGCGATTAAGACTTACGGACGTGAAGGAGTCAGGTGTACGTCCAGAGCTATTTTATTAATTACAGGAAACATCTCTCGCACGTTGATTCTTTGAGAGGCGCAAGAGTTCACACAAGCTTTCCACTAGAGATGCCGCTTCCTAATCCACTGGTCTCTGGTCCGTAGTAAATCTGTTGACCCGGGGGGGATCGTTGTGAGGATCAGTCCCCAGTGTAGGAATCTCCATGACAGGACCGTTCATATCTGATGTCGCTCATTTGATCAGGTCCACGTAGGTCCGCGCGGCTGAAATACCTCTTTCTGAGTTGCGGCCATATCCGTTTGAGTCTTAGCAAGAACTTCCTGCTTCTCCATCAAGTCCGAAATGGTAATGGATGGTGGTCCTCCTCTCGTCCCTCCGGCTCCTCGTCCTGATGCAGGAGTGAAAGTTGTTGCTCGGTGACTACCGGAGGCGTTACGCTTGAGGAGTTGTCGGGATTTGCGCCGGCTCTCGACTGCGGTGACGGGAGGTGTTACACTTACTGGAACATCTCCCTGCTACGCGGCACCGGTGGTAGAAGTGACGGCCGCATAAGGTGTATTGACCACGGCAGCTCCAGAAATTATAGGACGGAGCCCCTTTCGTATATCTTGTGTTACTCGCCGGGAAGAAGAGGTTGAAAAGTTGCCTAAGGAATTGAAGTGAAGCAGGTTGTACTTCAAAGGATGAAAGTCTCTCTTGCCCCGAAGGACGAGTTCCGCTTGAAGGACTTTCCTTGAAGGATCGTAGCTACCTACTTGTCTTTTTAGATGCTCTTGTTTTTGAGTGATAGTGAGGATTCCTTTGACTACCGGTTTTGAATTAATAGGTAATTGAATTGGTTCATTTTGAGATAGTTTGGTGAATGATTTTTTCTGAAAGAGGTTATTTTAAATGAAATTTGCATCTTGGTCATGAATGATTGCACATGTCACATGAAGTTGCAAACGTTGTGTGAAAGGAAAGCATGAATGAAACAGACACGGTGTTTGATTACTGAGCCTCTTTCTCCACGTGTGGGATGCTAAGTCCCCAGTGAATTCTAAACTATCTTTCTTGTAAAATTGTTGAGTAGAACTTACTTGCTTTTGAAGCCTCATTTGTATCAAACCGGAGTAGCCTCTCCAAGAAAATCCTCCGCACTAACTTCTCAAAGCTATCCCTCTGAGCCAAGCTTCTCCTGAACAATGCGCTTCAAAGCGTTGCACTCACTGGTGGGGTGATGAAGGGACCGGTGGTAATGACAGTACCTCGGGTCCATTACTTCTTGACCAGTAGGTGGGCGCCGTATCTGGGGTAGCTTTATCTCTCCGTTTCGTACCCACGTCTCCAAGTAGCTCCAGAATCTTCTTCATTGGGAAGGGGAAATGTAAGTACCTTGTGTCCCGGCTTTTCTGCGTTAGCGGCGTTGCGATGTCTCCCGTGGCTTTGATATGGAACAGGAGATGAAGTTGGAAGACTTGTGAGCGCCATCATGTCTGCGGATTGTCTTCCTAAGTAGAGGGATGTAGAAGGTGTCGTAGTGTTACTGCTGAGTGAC
The DNA here is from genome assembly GCA_023531295.1 of Papaver armeniacum. Taxonomy (NCBI): domain Eukaryota; kingdom Viridiplantae; phylum Streptophyta; class Magnoliopsida; order Ranunculales; family Papaveraceae; genus Papaver; species Papaver armeniacum. The sequence goes on from JAJJWW010008360.1 coordinate 28,946, forward strand.
CGGATTGAACGCTCCCATCCTCTGTATTCAGGCATTTCCTGATTGATTTCTCCTTCCTCAAGCGTTTCTTGGTTGGTTGGAAGGCCGTGCGGATCGGACGAGTCTTCCGTGCTTCGACAAGGGTCTTGAGATATAAATCTTCCGGCGAGGGATCCGTAAGCTGCAGGCTCCATTTCTTTATCCGGTAGACTTTGTGGTACCCGGACAAGTCTCTTCCTCTCGTGGAGTTGCCTCGAGTCTTCGTCGGGCCTGGACCATGTTGTTCGTCTTTCCCGAGTCTCAGCGGTTGCGCGCTCTTTTTGCCTCTCCGGTAAGGGTGTGACTCCTGACTAAGGATTTAGCATTTCTTGCACTGCTTGAGTAGATGCATGCCGACCCTTCTTGTAATTGTGCTGCTATATCATTCAAAAGGCGGAATGTCTCGCTCTGTCTTCTAGTGATACCGGCTTGATTTGCCAAGACATCCTCCAGCATTCTAGCTACACTTCCCATGGTATCTGAACCGCCTGTGGTTTCCTGATGAGGATGCATCGTGAGCCGAAAACCGAAGAATTGAGAATTCAATTTTTGCAACCGATAGATCAACCTCCCACTGTGGTCGCCAATTGTTGATGGGTGAAAACTACTCCTGCAGAATTTGGTAATTTGGGGTGTGGATGAGGAATGAATCTAAACCTTCAACAAATTCACTGCGCGGTGAGTGCTTGTAGATTCGAGAGATCAATCTGTGCAAGTCCGGCCTAAACCAAGAAATGGCCGTTCCAGACTTGTTTCGGTCACAAAATGAAGGAGATGGGGTTGATCTTAGGGAGGGAAGCGAAGAAGGTGTTGAGATTGTGAAGATGTTGGCTTGCTTATGACTTGTAACAGAAAGATGAGCGGGCTTGCGGTTGATGCAAGCGGAGCTCGGGTGTTCGAATACGATTTGTATTAACACTTGGTTTTTCTGTCTCTGCCCGAACTTGTGTTGTTCTCCGTTATTCCTTGTTTGAAATAGGGCGGAGAATCTATTTATACAAGTCATTGAGCCTCATTCACGTTTCTCGTGGGAAGTGGAGGTAGTGGAATGATGGAGTAGTGGAGTTGTGTGTCGGTGATACACGACCAGTCTTGCCCACTTCTCCTGTTCATCTCTAACCGCCCATGACTTCCTAACACGTTCTTGTGATGGCGCGTTGCACACCGCACGCTGTAAACCGCCAGACCAATACCCCAGTATGTATCCCCCAGTTTGTGACATGATTGATGTCCTGGAATGTGGATCGTGGAAACACGAAAGATAGCATGTAATGCTTGAATTGAATAACTGCGTTATTCAGAAGTCGATACTTGTGAAGTATCGTGTGTATTTTATGCGAGTACTGCATTGTGGTGTGGTAAGGTGATGGGTAATGACGCCATCGACCAATTGACTCGACCAGGGTTGTATAACCAAGCTGGTGAAGTTGGACGGATGAGATGAGCTTTGAGACACTCATCTGCGACCGTTAATGAATATTAGGGTTTTGAAGAGGTGCGCAAGCATCACTCTCCAGCTTGGTCGAAACCAAGCATGGGAAGGATTTTGGAGAGGACCGACCATACATGCGTGTTGACGGCATGATGGTGTAGGTGCTCGTATTCCGTTCCCTCACGAAAGCGCGATCTGGGCCACTCAATTTGACCGGCAAGAGGAGTGGTCGAGATCGATTTTGCGATAAGAGTTTGATACCGCAAGAAGCCGCGCGCCATACTCTTTTCCGGCGCGTTTTCCAAGACGACCTAGCTTGGTCGGTCTTGGCGGTTGGTTTGGCGTGAAGATGGTAGGCTGATGTTCACGCCCATGTCTCACCGTCCCATGAAAACGTGATCTAAGCCACCCAATTCGTCCCGGTGAAGTTGAGTGGTCGAGATCGATTTGCAATTTGGGAAGTGTATCCACGCATGTTTGAGCGGGCGTTTTGGATTGGCCGGGCGTGATATGCCTTGGCCAACCGCATGAAGAGGTAGATGGGCCCACGGTGGTCATCTTTGGTATGACCGGACCCGCTTAATCTAATCTGTGACCCTCCATTCGTGCCGGAGAAGATGGACGCGCGTGATGGCTTGAACCCTAATTTTGGCTTTCAAAGCCGCGCGACCATACTATTTCAAAGCGGACGAATGTGTTGTAACCAACCATGGTTGGTTTTGACCGATTGGTCAAGTGTGTAGGCGGTCACATGGTGATTGTGTCGACATGCTCAGGGCCCTTTGAGTTCTGCATCTACACCTCCATCTATACCTGCGAAGATGGATGGTTGAGACCGTTTTGCGGCACATGTAATATGCCGCAAACCCTAATTTAGGGTTTTCCGCCCATAATGCTTGGTATGGACGGTTTCTTGGCAAGCAAAGGCCAATGGTCGACCATGCGGGGTCGGCGTGTGTATTCCATACCGCTTGGGGGTGATGGAATTGATCTGTGGTCATCCAATCATGCTTGTGGAGTTGGATGACTGCGATGAGATCATATCTGGCAAGCTAAGGCCGTGGGTATTCCATACCATGCTTAGGGTGATGGAATTGATCTGTGGTCATCCAATCATGCTTGTGGAGTTGGATGACTGCGATCGATCATATCGGCAAGCTAAGGCCGTGGGTATTCCATACCATGCTTAGGGTGATGGAATTGATCCGTGGTCATCCAATCATGCTTGTGGAGTTGGATGACTGCGATCGAGATCATATCAGGAGACCGATACAGTCAAGTCCGGATGCTCAATCGGGCTAGTATAACACACCGAGAGGGCTCAATCGGGCTAGTATAACACACCGAGAGGGCTCGGGCTAGTATAACACACCGAGAATCACTGACGGGTATTTCGTACATGGTTTCATTATAGTGCTTGGAGGTTCGTGTTACTCGTATGAGTAACACTCGGTCTCATGCCACATCGATAATGATTCATTATAGTGCTTGGAGGTTCGTGTTACTCTATAAGAGTAACACTCAGTCATCATGCCACACCGATAATGAGTACGGGAAATACAAGGTGAATTAAGTGAGGGAGTATCCAACACTTATAAATGGCTTTATCTTTTACAAGATGTCAGCGCATGATTTTTCTGGTTTTTTACAAACTCAACCTTGAACGAAAATCCACCATCAACAGGTAGAAGTGACGGCTCCACGAGATGTATTGACCACGGTAGCTCCACTGACAGGTACTTCGACACCAGGATTGTTATCCACACCAGCTCCATCAGAATTGATTGCTGACCCAGACCTTAATTCCACCATCTTGAAATGAATTGTTGATTTAATTGATTCTAAGATCTATCCTTTTTTAAATTGATGAAATTGAATCGAATTTGAAGAAATTGACCTTACAACCGAGAGATTAACCTCCCACTGTGGTCGCCAATTATTTATGGGTGAAAACTACTCCTGTTGAATTTGATAATTTGGGGTGTGTGGATGAGGAATGAATCTAAACCCTAAACAAATGCACTGCGCGGTGAGTGCTTGTAGATTCGGAAGTCAATCTGTGCAAGTCCGGCCTAAACCAAGAAATGCCCGTTCCAGACTTGTTTCGATCACAAAGTGAAGGAGATGAGGTTGATCTTAGGGAGGGAAGCGAAGAAGGTGTTGAGATTGTGAAGGTGTTTGCTATGAATGACTTGTAACAGAAAGATGAGAGAGTGCTTACGATTGATGCAAGCGTGCTCTGGGTGTTGGAATACGTTTTTGTATTAACACTTGCCTCGTTGTTTTTCCATTATTTTTGAAATAGGGCGGAGAACTTATTTATACAAGTCATTGAGCCTTATTCACGTCTCTCGTGGGAAGTGGAGGAAGTGGAGTGATGGAGTAGTGGAGTTGTGCGTCGGTGCCACACGACCAGTCTTGCCCACTTCTCCTATTCATCTCTTATCGTCCATGACTTCCTAACACGTTCTTGTGATGGCGCGTTGCACGCTGCACGCTGTAAACCGCCAGAGCAATACCCCAGTATGTAACCCCCCCAGTTTGTGACATGATTGATATCTGGAACGTGTGGATCGTGGATCCACGATAGGTAGCATGTAATGCTAATTTGAATAACTGCGTTATTCAGTAAGTTGATACTTGTGAAGTATCGTGTGTATTTTATGCAGGTACTGCATCATGGTGTGGTAAAGTGATGGGTAATGACGCGAAGAAATACTTTTTTTAGAAAGCACTGACCATCTCGCTCCAATTGGATATGCTGTTAGGCGCGATGTTGTTGTACCAGGTGTACGCCCTCCCCGTAAGTGATTTCGAGAATTCTTTCAGGCGCAGAACATGATTGTATTCATGTTCCCCCAAGGATTCCAAGAATCGAGAGACGTGTTCACGAGTATTACCAGTACCGTCATAGAGGGAGAACTGGGGAAAGGTGTAACCTCTTGGAAGAGGAATTCGTTGTACATCTTGAGGGTACGGTGGCTGATGTTGGTGTACATCCGTTCGGTCCCCTTTTCCTCGATTTTGGAGAAGTCGTTCCATATCCTCACGTGTAATGAAGTTGGAAGGTTGGTCCCTCTCCCTTTGGCGCTCAGGAGCAACACGAGTTTCTCCCTCTCCCTTTGGCCATATCCGTTTGAGTCTTAGCAAGAACTTCCTGTTTCTCCATCAAGTCTGCAATGGTAATAGACGGTGTCCCTCCTCTTGTGCCTCCGTCTCCTCGTCCTGATGAAGGAGTGAAAGTTGTTGCTCCGGGTGACTACAGGAGGTGTTACACTTGAGGTGATGCCGGGATTTGCGGCTGCTCTGGCTCTGGTGATGGGAGGCGTTATACTTACTGGAACATTTCCTACTATGCTGGTGCTTGATGGTAGAAGTGACGGCTCCACGAGATGTATTGACCACGGTAGCTCCACTGACAGGTACTTCGACACCAGGATTGTTATCCACACCAGCTCCATCAGAATTGATTGCTGACCCAGACCTTAATTCCACCATCTTGAAATGAATTGTTGATTTAATTGATTCTAAGATCTATCCTTTTTTAAATTGATGAAATTGAATCGAATTTGAAGAAATTGACCTTACAACCGAGAGATTAACCTCCCACTGTGGTCGCCAATCATTTATGGGTAAAAACTACTCCTGTTGAATTTGGTAATTTGGGGTGTGTGGATGAGGAATGAATCTAAACCCTAAACAAATGCACTGCGCGGTGAGTGCTTGTAGATTCGGAAGTCAATCTGTGCAAGTCCGGCCTAAACCAAGAAATGGCCGTTCCAGACTTGTTTCGATCACAAAGTGAAGGAGATGAGGTTGATCTTAGGAAGGGAAGCGAAAAAGGTGTTGAGATTGTGAAGGTGTTGGCTATGAATGACTTGTAACAGAAAGATGAGCAGGCTTACGATTGATGCAAGCAGGCTCTGGGTGTTGGAATACGTTTTTGTATTAACACTTGCCTCTGTTGTTTTTCCATTATTTTTGAAATAGGGCGGAGAACTTATTTATACAAGTCATTGAGCCTTATTCACGTCTCTCGTGGGAAGTGGAGGAAGTGGAGTGATGGAGTAGTGGAGTTGTACGTCGGTGCCACACGACCAGTCTTGCCCACTTCTCCTATTCATCTCTTACCGTCCATGACTTCCTAACACGTTCTTGTGATGGCGCGTTGCACGCTGCACGCTGTAAACCGCCAGACCAATACCCCAGTATGTAACCCCCCAGTTTGTGACATGATTGATATCTGGAACGTGTGGATCGTGGATCCACGATAGGTAGCATGTAATGCTAATTTGAATAACTGCGTTATTCAGTAAGTTGATACTTGTGAAGTATCGTGTGTATTTTATGCGGAGCTTGCATCATGGTGTGGTAAAGTGATGGGTAATGACGCCTCACCGACCAACTAACTCCCCGACCAGGGTTGTATAACCAAGCTGGTGAAGTTGGACGGATGAGATGATCTTTGAGACACTCATCTGCGACCGTTAATGAAATTAGGGTTTTGAAGAGGTGCGTAGGCATCACTCTTCCTCTTGGTCGAAACCAAGCATGGGATACAACTTTGGCCAGGCCGACCATACATGCGTGTAGACGGCATGATGGTGTAGGCGCCTATACCCCATTACCTCACGAAAGTATGATCTGGGTCACTCAATTCATCCGGTGAAGTTGAGTGGTCGAGATCGATTTGCGACAGAAACCAAAGGCCGCAAGAGCCGCACGTCACGCCCACTTCAGGCACACATTCCAAGACGACCAATCTTGGTCGGTCTTGGAAGATTGGCCTGGTGTGAAGGTGGTAGGCTGGTGTTTACGCCTATACCTGAATATCCCATAAAAACGTGATCTGAGCCATCCAAATCGTCCGGCGAAGTTGAGCGGTCGAGATCAGTTTGTGGTTTTGGGAGGTGTGACCACGCTAGTTTGGGCGTGCGTTTTGAATTAGCCAGGCATGATATGCCTTGGTCGATCGGGTGAGGGAATAGATGGGTCCACGGTGGTCATGTTGGTATGACCGGACCTGCTTAATCTAATCTTGGACCCTCCATTCGTGCCGGAGAAGATGGACGCTCGTGATGCTCAAAGCCCTAATTCTGGATTTCAAAGGCGTGCGTCACCCCTTGTTTGGGCGCACGAATTTGTTACGACCAAGCATGGTTGGTCTTGACCGGTTGGTCAAGTGTGTAGGCGGGCCCTCGGTGATTGTGTTGACATACTGGGCCCTTTGAGTTTACATCTACACCCTCCATCTATACCGCGAAGATGGATGGTTGAGACATTTTGCGACACATGTAATATGACGCAAACCCTAATTTATGGTTTTCTGTCCATACTGCTTGGTATGAAAGTTTTTTGGCAAATTAGGCCAATGGCCGACCATGCGGGGTCGGCAGTGGGTATTCCATACCTGCTTGGGGGTGATGGAATTGATCTGGGTCATCCAATCATGCTTGTGGAGTTGGATGACTGCGATCATATCCGGACTGATACGGTCCGTCTGGATGCTCAATCGGGCTAGTATAACACACCGAGAGGGGCTCAATCGGGCTAGTATAACACACCGAGAGTCAGCCTATACGGGTATTTCGTACATGGTTTCATTATAATGCTTGGAGGTTCGTGTTGCTCTGTAAGAGTAACACTCAGTCGTCATGCCGCACTGATAATGAGTACATGAAATACAAGGCTGATTGCGCATTAATTAATAATGCTAGAAATTCACAGGGTATATGGGATTGTTGCTACATGCTCCAACATGGATGAATTTTGTGTATCCATAGAATGGGATTGTTGCCACATGCTCCATTCTTGGTGAATTAAGTGAGGGAGTATCCAACACTTATTAATGGCTTTATCTTTTACAAGATGTCAGCGCATTATTTTCTGGTTTTTACAATTTTAACCTTAAATGAAAATCCACCATCAACAAGAGGCAACATCCGCTATTGTTGAGGTGGATCCCCTTGAAGAATGTTCTGAGCATGTTCCAATCAATAAAGCTGTCGTGGCGACTTCTTCTGAAACACCTCCTGCAACTGACAAGGCTCCTGTGACTGGTGAAGTATTGGCAGCGCAACCTGGAGCTTTGTTCGATCCTCCTTTCATTGTTCCTTATCCAGGCCATGTGTTGGTTGGAGGATTCAGTGTGCCGGTTCGGTTCAAGGAGTTGTACACGGCAATATGGGAGAAACACGGCCACATTGCTACCACTACGAAGCTCAAAAGTCGTCTTGCATTGGTCAACCGCGTTCAGGAGGCTTTATTTTCTATCCATGGGATGAGCATCACGACCGGGTCGAGCAGTTTCGAGGAGATGATTGAAGATTGGAAGTGCCATCGAGATGTGTTTGTGCAGTACGACTTCAATGCTTCTTGGTTCCTCAAAGGGTTCTCCGAGATTCAGGAGCTCCAGAAATTACAAGGTGAAGCCCCTTCTGCAGAATGTGTCATTCGCCAGGAAGAAGAGGTTGAAAAGTTGTCTGAGGAGTTGAAGCTGAAGCAGCTGTACTTCAAAGGATGAAAGTCGCTCTTGCCCAGAAGGACGAGTTGTTGCTGAAGGACTTTCCTTGAAGGATTCGTGCCATATACTTGTCTCTTCTTTTTATTTTTGAGTGATAGTGAGGATCTCTTTTCATAACTTGACTTTTGGTTTTGAATTAATAGGTAATTGAATTGGTTTATTTTGAGATAGTTTTGTGAATAACTTTTCTGAAAGAGGTTATTTTAAATGGAATTTGCATCTTGGTCATGAATGATTGTACATGTCATATGAAATTGCAAATGTTGTGTAAAAGGGAGGTATGAAGGGAAGCAAACATGCGTTTGATCACTGAGTCTATTTATCCATGTGCGGGATGCTAAGTCCCCAGTGAATTCCAAAACTATCTTTCTTGTAAAATTGTTGAATAGAACTTACTTGTTTTTGAAGTCTCACTTGTATCAACTCGAAGTAGCCTCTCCAAGGAAGTCGTCCGCGTTAATTTTTTAGAGAATGAGAGCTATCCCTCTGAACCAAGTTTCTCCTGAACAATGCGCTTCAAAGCGTTGCACTCACTGGTAGGGTGGTGAAGGAACCGGTGGAAATGACAGTACCTCGGGTCCATTATTTCTTGATCGGTTGGTGGACGCCATACAGGAGGTAGTTCCACCTCTCTATTTCGTACCCACATCTCCATAGAACTCCAAAATCCTTTCCATCGGGAACGGAAAGTGTAGGTACTTCGAGTCCAGCTTTTCCTGCGTTAGTGGGCGTTGTGATGTCTCTACGTGGCTTTGATGTGGAGCACGTTCCGGAGAAGAAGTTGGAAGATTTGCGAGTGCCATCATATCTGTGGATCGCTTGCCTGGGTAAAGGGATGTGGAAGGTGTCGTAATATCACTGCTGAGTGATCGAATTGAACGCTCCCATCCTCTCGTATTCACATATTTCGATCGATCTCTCCTTCCTCAAGCATTTCTTCGCTTGGATGAAAGGCCGATGCGGATTGGACAGTCTTAGGGCTTCAACAAGAGTTTTGAGATATAAATCTTCTAACAGGGCTCCATAGGCTGCAGGCTCCCTTTCTTTATCCGGGTAGATGTTGTAGTACTCCGTACAAGTCCTTTCCTCTGTGGAATTACCTCGGTTCTTCATTGTTGACCGGACCATGTTGTTCGTCTTTCCTGAGTCTCCTGCGGTTGCGCGCTCTTTTTGCCTCTCCACCGGTAAAGGTGTGACTCGACTAAGGATTCAAAGCATTTCTTGCACCGCTGAGTAGATGCTGCCGACCCTTCTTGTAATTGTGTTGATATATCATTCAAAAGGCGAAATATCTCGCTCTGCCTTCTGGTGATACCGGCTTGATTTGCCAAGACATCCTCCAGCATTCTAGCTACACTTCCCATGATATCTGAACCACCTGTGGTTTCCGGATACATTGCGAGATGGAAACCGAAAAATTGAGAATTCAATTTTGTGCAATCGAGAGTTCAACCTCCCACTGTGGTCGCCAATTATTTATGGGTGAAAACTATTCCTGCCGAATTTGGTAATTTGGGGTGTGTGGATGAGGAATGAATCTAAACCCTAAACAAATGCACTGCGCGGTGATTGCTTGTAGATTCGGAAATCAATCTGTGCAAGTCCGGCCTAAACCAAGAAATGGCCGTTCCAGACTTGTTTCGGTCACAAGGTGAAGGAGATGGGGTTGATCTTAGGGAGGGAAGCGAAGAAGGTATTGAGATTTTGAAGGTGTTGGCTTGCTTATGACATGTAATAGAAAGCTAAACCGGCTTACAGGATGAAAGCTATCAGTTCCGGTGTTTTGTATTAACACTTGGTTTCTGTTTTTTGTCTGGACTTGCTCTTGTTGGTGGAAATAGGGAGGAGAACCTATTTATACAAGTCATTGAGACTTATTCACGTCTCTCGTGGGAAGTGGAGGAAGTGGAGTGATGGAGTAGTGGAGTTGTGTGTCGGTGCTACATGATCAGTCTTGCCCACTTCTCCTGTCATCACTAACCGTCCATAACTTCCTAACACGTTCTTGTGATGGCGCGTTGCATGCTGTAAACCGCCAGACCAATACCCCAGTATGTATCCCCCAGTTTGTGACATGATTGATGTCTGGAATATGTGGATCGTGGATCCACGAAAGGTAGCATGTAATGATAAGTTGAATAACTGCGTTATTCAGAAAGTTGATACTTGTGAAGTATCGTGTGTATTTTATGCAGGTACTGTATCATGGTGTGGTAAAGTGACGGGAGATGACGCCTCACTGACCAATTAACTCCTGACCAGGGTTGTATAACCAAACCGGTGAAGTTGGACGGACGAGATGATCTTTGAGACACTCATCTGCGACCGTTGGTGGAATTAGGGTTTTAGAAGAGGTGCGCAAGCATCTCTCTTCAGCCTGGTCGAATCCCAGCTTGGGATATGACTTTGGCCAGGCCGACCATATATGCGTGTTGACAGCATGACGGTGTAGGCGCCTATACCCATTACCTCACAAAAGTATGATATGGGCCACTCAATTCGTCCGGTGAAGTTGAGTGGTCGAGATCAATTTGTGACAGAAAACCAATGCCGCAAAAGCCGCGCGTCATGCCTACTTCGGGCGCACGTTCCAAGATGACCATTCTTGGTCGGTCTTGGCCGATCGGTCTGGTGTGAAGGTGGTAGGATGGTGTTCACGCCTATACCTGAATATCCCATAAAAACGTGATCTGAGCCATCCAAATCGTCCGGCGAAGTTGAGTGGTCGAGATTAGTTTGCGATTTGGGAGGTGTGACCACGCTAGTTTGAGCGCGCGTCTTGGAATAACCAAGCATGGTATGCCTTGGCCGATCGGGTGAGGGGATAGATGGGTCCACAGTGGTCATGCTGGTATGACCGGACCTGCTTAATCTAATCTTGGACCCTCCATTCGTGCCGGAGAAGATGGACGCTCGTGATGCTCAAACCCCTAATTTTGGGTTACAAGGCCGTGCGACCATGCTTTATTCGCGCGTGCAATTGGGATAACCAACCATGGTTTGTCCGACCGATTAGCCTGTATGTGGCGGGCCCACGGTGATTGTGTTGACATGCTCCGGGGCCCTTTGAATCTACATCTACACCCTCCATCTATACCTGCGAAGATGGATGGTTGAGACTGTTTTGCGACACATGTAATATGCCGCAAACCCTAATTTAGGGTTTTCCTACCATACTACTATGGTTTGGACGTTTTGGCAAGCTAGGCCAGTGCGGAGGGAGGCCGACCATGCGGGGTCGCGTTGGTTCGGCAATGGATATTCCATACGCTTGGGGGTGATGGAATTGATCCGGGTCATCCAATCATGCTTGTGGAGTTGGATGATCGTGATCATATCCGTCGATACGGTCCGGATCCATAGGGCTAGTATAACACACCGAGAGGGGCTCAATCGGGCTAGTATAACACACCGAGAGTCACCTGCACGGGTATTTCGTACATGGTTTCATTATAATGCTTGAGGTTCATGTTGCTCGTAAGAGCAACACTCGATCGTCATGCCGCACCGATAATGAGTACAGAAATACAAGGCTGATTGCGCATTAATTAATAATGCTAGAAATTCACAGGGTATATGGGATTGTTGCTACATGCTCCAACCTCGGATGAATTTCGTGTATTCACAGAATGGGATTGTTGCCACATGCTCCATTATAGGTGAATTAAGTGAGGGAGTATCCAACACTTATTGATGGCCTTATCTTTTACAAGATGTCAGCGCATAATTTTCTGGTTTTTACAATTTTAACCTTAAATGAAAATCCACCATCAACAACTACCTTGTTGTGTTGTTACTGGTGGAGCAGTCTATTCGGAGAGGAAAGTACCCTAATTAGGCGAAATCTCTTACGACCGCTCGTTTTAAAGACTTCTTTGGGATTGGGAAGCTCTACGAGTACCGTTGTTGGGAAACTAGATAATTGTAGTTTATTATTAGTTTTCGATTGGTTTGATTGACTAACGATTGTTGAACTTTGATTGCACCTAGTTTGTTTATGCTTGAGAATCTTCTCTTCTGATATAAGATTCGCTCAAACTAGATCGAAGTTTTGACGGGGATCTTTAGACTGTTTGTAGATCTAAAGACGTCTTGTGATAATCCATTGTTAACAGAATCCGTTCTGTGTGTGATTGATCACAAGAGATTCAAGTTGATTGTGTACAGGTGTTTATTGAAGATTTAGGAAGATTTGAAGATAAAGAAGATTTCTGATTTGAGTTCATAATCTTTGGTGCAAACAAAACTTGATCGGCTGGGGATCAAACTATAATCGGTTTATCTTTGTGATAACCTTGATTGATTAGTTGAGTAGATCGGCATCAATACAATTCTTTGTGATTCGAAGTATTTATTGCATTGTCTAAACAATTACTTTGGTAGTTGTTGATAAATTGATCTAAGAATCTGACAAAGGAGTTTATTGGGATAAACGGAAGAGCCTTTTGTCAAACTCATATCATGTTGTTTGAAAAGAGTTGTTACCGAACAGATTTGTTGTTCCTTTACTGTTTGGAATACTAACCAAAGGAATTGTTCCAATTGCGTGACTTATTACAAGTTGGAGGCGCAAGGATACAGACGGAACTAGGTGAACTATAGGTTTAGTTGCTTGGTCTCAACTATACAAAGTTGGTTTAGATTTTGTATAGCGGCTTAATCCTGAGAGTATTCAATTCTGGACAAGGTCCCGGGGTTTTTCTGCATTTGCGGTTTCCTCGTTAACAAAATCTTGGTATGTCTTTTAATTTTCTATTTCCGCAATTATAACTGTTTTTTATTATAATTAGAAGTAAAATACACAAACGTTAATTCCTATTTACTTGATAGCAATCCTATTGTGTTTGGTCAAGTCCGAACCCATTATCAAGTAAACATACTTCGTTGTTGTATTGTCTCGATCTTGTATCCATAGTCAATCACGCAAGTTATCTTGTTGTCGTATTGTCTCGATCTCGTATCCATAGACGATCACACGAAGTGTGTACCGATTAGTTGTATTGTCTCGACTCAGTCCATAGACAATCACTTTCAGAGAGAAAGGACTTATAGGTGGAAAAGTTTTAGATTGAGGTATATTTGGGTACCCTCGTCTTTTCACATAACTCTTGTCTCTTTTGAATCCGAGCACATGAGACAAGATGCACCTTCAACACAATTAAGTTATGTTGGGGTGAACAACAATTTGTACACCATACAATTCCAGTATGAAATTCTCAGTACCCTATTTTATAATGTTTAGACCTAGTTTTTTTTTTCTGTAAAGGTCTAACTTTTTCTTTAGAAATTAACTTCTTTGGAGATGAGTTAAATTTACATACCTCAGATGGATTTGAATTCAGGACAAGTTTGAGCTTGTTTGCTAATCGATTTGCTCTCCGTTCAAGTTTGTTGACATATTACTTTATGCTTGTACTTGAAACAATTATAGAGTCTGTGACCCTTAACATTACAATAAGAACATTGATAGGTGTAGAATACACCGTATTTACTATCTAGAGTTTATGCTTTCTTTTCTATTTTTCGTGTGAATTATGTATCTTATGCGTGTTTTTGAGTTATTAGGTGTTTTGGAGTCATTTGAGCAAAAGAAGAAGAAAGCGTCCATTTCGAGCGTAAAGGGCGCAATGATCATTTCACGAGCAAGTGCTAATGGGAGCTCGGCCAAGGATAAGGGGAAGTCAAACTCTAAGGGGTGTCACTGTGGTGGCCAGTATCATATGCTGGGTGCCTTTATCACTTCTTATCCTTGTAACCCAGAAGCTAGGTCGAACAAAGAAAACGAGTTTCTCTTTTCTTGTCTTAGTAGTAGACTTGGTTACTATGCTCTCTGCCGCTGCAACAAACTCTCGGCGGCTAGATCATGGGTTCAGAGGGATTTAAAGGTGTTAAAGAAGTTCAAGATCAATGGAAACAAGGAGCTGTAGTTCGAATTGCAGTGACGATATGTTTGGGTTCTAACTGAGAAATGGAGAAGAACAAAAGGGGATCTACAGCTATGATTGATAGAGGTTTGACAGTGAAAGCGAATTGAAGAATGGGTTTGTTCTGATTCATGTTATAACAGCCTTGAGAACGAGATTACGAAGGGAATTGTGCTGTACTTGGCTAGAAAGACAGGGAAGAAGATGTTGTCTGCCAGTCATTTGAGAGACGAATGTGGAAGACTGAAACCAGTATTTGAGTTCTTAAACTAATGGGTTTGTGTTAAATGTGTGATTGATTACAGGGGAAGAGATTAAAGGGTCGTAGAAATCATGTATGTATCAGCAGCAGAAACGCACATTGAGTGCTCGACAAAAGTCCTGAACGGAAAGAATTTGGCAGAGGATCGAGAGATGGACAGAGGAGAAACCAGTTGAGACCCCGGTTGTTGCAGAACTGCCATTAACGTGAATGATTGGATGATGATGGAGTCTGTTTCGGTGATTGCTGTGTTGAATAAAGGAGCAGCTGTAATGGGAGGTTGTGCTGTAAGATAAGTGCAGTGGACATTGAAAGCCTGAGAGAATGTTGCTGTTACAGGGTACTATTGGAGCTAGCGCAGCTGGGAGTTGGAACTGTTGATTATGACAGTGATAAAGAAGCTAGGAAGTATTGCAGTTTGGTGGAGTTCTTGGACTAAGAATAGATGTTGAACTCGAAGACAGAGTCAAGGAAGAGATGGCAATGCAGGGGAGTGTGCAGAATGCACAGCCATCTTGGCTGGAAACAGAATTTATGATGCTGCAGAGCCAGTGATGCTGTTCGAGAAAGATGCAGGAAGAAGCATATGTAGGAATGCATGTATGCAGCTGGTGGTTGGGTGGTACTGAGAATTAATGGGTATGAAGCTACAAGGGACTGAAATGAGTCTGATGTTGGCAGTGATGGAATGTGGAGCAGCAAGGCCAAGCTAGTGATGGCCTGGATAGTGGTTTGTTGGCGAGTAGTGATGTTGTTCGAGATGGCAGTGGATGATGCAAGATGGAAGGTGATGTTGAATGCTGGTGGAATTCATAGATGAACTGGAAGGTTAAGCTGTTGCAGTGAGCTGAAATAGCAGGGAAAAGATGTGGATGAATCTTTACAGCCCCAGATGTGAGTGTGTGCAGGGTGGTTGCTTGGCTATAGATAATGGGGTAGTTCGAGTTGTTATTGAGCGGCAAGGAAGACTAGTGAGCTGCGATCTTAATCTGAGATGGAGTAATGATGGTCATGTGACAATGAAGTCTTGATTCGATGTTGAAGTCGTTGGTTATTCTTTGTGATACCATGGAATAGGTAGATAAATGAAGCTACAAAGCAGAGATGAGCATTTGGAGCTCGGGAATGAATGAATGTTTAATTAGATGAATGCTAGGAATCGATGGGTTCATTTGCTTGCAGCTAAGTTAGGTGGTCTGCAAATGGAGCTGCTCTTGATGGCAGCGATGAAGAAGTGAAGAGCTTGGCTTTGATGGTGCTGTTATTCATGGTTTGAAGGACAGGGAAGTATGCAGCTGTGGCTAGGTTGTAGATAAAGTTTCTGGCAGACTGTGAAGACAATGGCTCTGGTTATGTTGCAGAAGCTGATTGTAGTGGTGATTATGAGCCACTACTGGTGATTGTCATGGAAAAGAAGGTGTGGTGCTTTGTAGGTCTTGACATGGTGGGTTTTGAAGGCTACAAAGCGGAATGGCTCGATCTTGTTGTAGTTGAGAAATGGATGAGCATTTGGCAGTGAAGGGTGTTGGCTGAGTTGATGCTGCTGTTGTTACTGTGGGTTGATAGCTGCGGTCGAGTCACGGTGTTGGCTGGTGCTGGTGATGGTTAAAGAAGCACTACTGCTGTGCAGGGAATGAAAGGAGATTGAGCTCAGGTAATCAGCCAGAGGAGTCTGGTGGATCCGCGGATGAGAGGAGATCTTTGGTTCTCGGTGTTTGGTGGTGCTTCACAACTGAAATGGTGGTATACTTGGGTTAAAGAAGTGCAGATGTGGCAGGAGCAAACTGAACTGGCAATGGCTAAGCACTGCAGAAATTGTGCGAAAACGGAGCAGAATTGGTGCACCGATGGTACTAGCCCGGGATGCCGGATTTCGGAACTTGAAGCATGAATCATAATTTTTCAGTGAATCGCGAAGGGGGTATGTGTTGGATGCATGATTCGGCCGCGGCATATATGAGCTATGAGTCACGCTTTTGGGCGCGTTTTCGCAAGAATTCAAGAATTGGTTTAGATGGTTCATATGTGATTTATTGCTCTGAATTGTGAGTGTATGAACTGAAGAGAATAATAGTGAGTTGCTGGGAGTTATGGTAGCCGGAGGCGAGTTTCAGGTAGTCGGAGGTAGTTTCACATGACCGGATTCCGGCGATGACATC
>JAJJWW010008361.1:0-52229 GCA_023531295.1 Papaver armeniacum
GGTGATTGACCAAGGCAAACCAGGCGGTTGTCTTGGAGGCAGCGTCTCTAAGGAATATCCTTGTGATTATCAACTCCCCTTTGCTTGGCAAGAGATTTACTGCATGAAACCGGTCTCAACCACTCCATTGTCTTAGGTCAATTTGAGTGGCTAGATCACGCCTTCTTGGGAAAGTGAGACATGGATGTGTACACCGGCATGCCATCGACATACCTGGCCGGTCGGTCCTCTCAAAGCCCCTTCCCATGCTTGGTTTCGACCAAAGGCTGAAGAGTGATAACTTCGCACCTCTTCAAAAAACCTAGTATTTATTAGCAGTTAGAGATGAGTGTCTCAAACATCATCTCGTCAGATTCCCGACTTCACCTGACTTGGTTATGACCACACAGTCGGGAGTTACTTAGTTGTGAGCGTCATTACAAATCACTTTACCACACCATAATACGAGTACTGCGTAAAATACCTGCGATACTTCACAGAAGTATCGACTCTGAATCAATGAGTTATTCAATTGACAATACATGCTATCTTTTGCATTGGATCCCACGATCCACGCATTCAGAACATCAATCATGTGTCAAACTGGGGATACTTCTTGAGGTATTGGTGCAGCGGTTTACGGCGTGCGGCGTGCAGCAGCGCCATCACAAACGTGCCCAGGTCATGGGCGGTTGAGATGAACAGGGAGAAGTGGGCAAGGCTGGTACTTATCAACACACACAACTCCACTACTCCATCATTCCACTACCTCCACTTCCCGGAAGCGTGAATGAGGCTCAATGACTTGTATAAATGGTCCTGCTTCTTCCCAGCAACGGGAGAAAAATAGGAAAGGGGAGCTTGAGACAGGGAAAATCGACACCTGGAGCCTCCTTACACATTAGTAAGCTGCTCATTTTCAGCTGCAGTCATAAGCAAGCCAACACCTTCACAATCTCAACACCTTCTTCCCTCCCCTAAGATCAACCCCATCTCTTCACTTTGTGGCCAAACAAATGCCCAGGCGGCCATTTCTTGGTTTGGCCGGACTTGCACGGATGATCTCTCGAATCTCCCAAGCACTCATCGTGATGCATTTTGTTTTAGGGTTTAGATTCATTCCTCATCCACACCCCAAATTACCAAATTACAGGGAGTAGTTTTCACCCATAAACAAATACACACGATACTTTACAAGTATCGACTTCCTAAATAACTTAGTTATTTAATCTGGCATTACATGCTACTTTCTGTACGTGTGAGTCCCACGATCCACACACTCGAGACATCAATCATGTCACAAGCGGGGATACATCTTTTGAGGTATTGGTGGCCGAGTTTACGGTCGTGTGCCATAATATCAGAAGAACGTGTCGGAAGTCATGGACGGTTAGTGATGATGGATGAAGTGGGCAAGGCGAGCCGTGTGACACCAACACACGACTCCCACTCCCATCACTCCCTTCTCCACTTCCCACGATATACGAGGTTAGGCTTAAAGACTTGTATAAATAGGTTCTCCTCCTTATTTTCCAAAAGAGGAACAAGGCGAGACAAGACAACGAGGCAATTGTTGATACAATCGTATTCAAACAACTTTGGAAATGATATCTTACATCACTGCAGCCGGTTGACTTACGATACAAGTCATATAGCCAACACCTTCACAATCTCAACACCTTCTTAGCTTCCTCCCTAAGATCAACCCCATCTCCTTCAAGCTGTGGTAGAATCAAATGCAGGAGCCGCCATTTCTTGGTTTTGGTAGGATTTGCCATGATTGATTTCTCGAATCTACAAAGCACTCCATTTGATACTGCATTTTGTTTAAGGTTTAGACTCATTTCTCATCCACACACACCAAATTACCAAAACCCAGGCGAAATAGTTTTCACCCCATAAACAAGAGAAAGCACTTGAAGCGGTACCAAAGACCAATGTTCAGAGGATCAATCAATTTCAATCACAACCAAAGGTTGATTTCCCAATTGATCAATTCAAATACAAAACATGTGATATTTAAATTATACAACAAAATATAATATGGAAAAGAAATAACACAGAGACACGGAAAGTTTTGTGCGAGAAAGCATAATAAGGAAACCCAGGACCTAGTCCATATTGAACACGGTGTATTAAACCGCTCTGAGACACTAGCCTACTACAAACCTTTAAGTGCAGGTGTAGTTGAACCCCAATCAATCTCACCTTTGATCAAGTACTGGTTGTGCTCCCTTACGTCTGCGGTCCCGGTAGAATACTTCGTACTTGATTCCCCTTAGTAGATCTCACCCACAACAAAGAGTTCTGTGACCCAATTAGGAGACTTTAATAAACAAATGTTTGTATCACGGAAAAGTCTCTGGTAATGGATAAATCTATCTCCCAGAAATACCTACGAGTTTTGTTAGTATTTTGATAAATCAAGGTGAACATGAACCAATTGTCTTAGAACTTATATTTAGAAGAACATCCTGGTATTATCAATCACCTCCACAATAATCTTTATCGACTAGCGAAGATATTGGAATCACAAGCGGTGAGGCAGAAGATGTTTGTGACTTCTTTTATCTGCCTATCGGAATCAATCTCAAGTCAATCTTACGTTTGTACTTAGTACGATAGAAACAACAAGATCAGATCACGCAACTACAAAGGAAATAGTTGGTTCTGGCTTCACATTCCCAATAAATCTTCAAGTTGTTAACCTACAGGGTCTCGGTAGAAACCCTAAGGTTAAAGGAGAATCGACTCTAGCTTATACAACTAGTATCACACATGAGGTATGGGGATTAGGTTTCCAGGATTCTTTAGAGTTCTCCTTTATCTAGCCTTTCAAATCGGGGTTTGCAATCTAAGTTACCTTGGTAACAAAGCATTCAATATTCACCGTTAGATGAAAGCTTACGATTAGATTCAAGCTAATATCTTTCAACCGTTAGATCGAAACTTAGCTTGTTACACACAAATGAAATGCACGTTTGTGTAACCGTACACAAACATGTACATTTAGTTGGTTCAACAATAGTTAACCAAATGGTTATTATCCATATGAGCACTTTTATATCAACCATATTCTTCTTTACCATAACTAGTTCAAATGACTCAAATGAACTAGTTAGAGATTTGTTCAATTGCTTAGATCTTATAGAAATATACAAGACACAATCGAAGCAAAAGCGATTTGATTCACTTTCAAGATCGATTCATGAACTTTATACGACTTGCAATTATGCATTCCTTAGTTTATATAAGTTTAAGTTCACGAATAATCGTTTTAGAAAATAACCAACTTAAGTTATGAGACTTAAGTACCGGAATAAGTTTTTTCAATTCACAAACTCAGCTGACTTTTCAGGACGTGAACCCGATGTGCGAGTGTTGTACGCGGACTTTTAGTTAGTTTTCTGATCGGTAAAGTACGCATACTTTGGTTCAGGAATAAGGACTTATACATGTATGAGTTATCACACATTGTTTATATCCGACAATGGTTATATAATCTAAACTCTCATTTGATCATTGAAACATTCTTAGAGGACATTATATAGTTATTTATTCACAAACCATTTCGTCAAAGCAATTTTTCAAGTAATTGAAACTTAACATGACTTTAAGTCACTAGTAAAGATGAACTTGGCCAAAGCTTACCAAAACATATTTGAAATTGATATGCGAGTTAAACTTCATTTCCGAAATAACAAATTGTGTATAATCATAGTCATATATAATCTGACTTTTGTCTCAAGATATGAGATAAACTAGATAGACTTTTGAGTGATAGATAAGTTCCAGTCTCCATATACCTTTTAGTGAGTGAAGTTCACGGTTCCTTGAGTAGTTCTTCATCTTTGTATGATGATCGCCATGAAGTCTAGAGCTCAACTACACTTTCTATCCTAGTCCCAAGACTTGGCTATAAGTAGACTAGAAATCAATACTTATAGTTTTGGTCACTAACATTGACAAACATGCTTTGAGATATTAACGCATTCGAGTTTGCCAAAGCGATGCTCTAACAATACCATCACATGGTGATTACTTAGGATCGGTTACACCAATTAACAAAAACCAGTCATACCAAATCATAATTCCGGCATTGTGATTAGTTATACCAAGGTACATAAACAAATTTAAGATCGGTTCTACTAACTCACACATATTGGTCATCCAAAGATTTACAATGAATAGCCGAACCAATAAGCCTAATGATTTCCCATTCGATTCACGAAGCAAGCTCATGAATGCACTTTCTTTAAACAAATGTAAAATATTGTTTCCTAGGATGAAATGTTCACCATAACCCATTCACATAATCATGACAATATATACAATATTATGTCGATGTCATATCTACGAAGTTCAAAAGATATGCGTTATACTTCATAGTATAATTCCCTAATACAATGATCATACTATTATGATCATGTCACACCACTAGAGTAATATGTACAATATATACAACTTCGCAATTATGTTTTTCAATATAGCACGACTTGAAAGATACGTTGGGAACAAAACAGTTCAAGTCAATATCACTAACCTCAAGTTGAAGGATGATGTCGTCGTTATAGTTCATTGCTTCTTCGCATTCTTATGGTCTTCGAAGTAATACTTGTATATCTCGGCTTGTTTCTAGACTATCTAGTCAACCTAAATGAAAGTTGACTCAAGTATTTAATCTAACGACTCTAAATGAGTTTTGATACTAAAATATGACAACCAAACTTGACATACCAACGCTTGGTGAGTTCAACCGATCTATGATCTAACAATGACATTGTCAAATCTCAAAACTCTGAAGACTATCCTGATGACTCATGCTATTATGCATATACTCATCAAAATGTAGAGCATGATGAGATGGTTTATGAAGTTGTTCATGAAATACTTTGAGGAAGCAAACTGTATTTCGTTGATACTATGAAAGGTCTCGTGTATTAAAGGCCAGGTTGAAAAAGGTTACTTGACCTTGTTCTCATGAATACGCATGTTAAGATCTTACTCAATGAGGATATCTTATCCGAAGAAGCAGTGGACGCTGTCAATCACAAGCTCAAAGGTCTTAAAACCCTTGAGGGTTACGAAAGTGTACTTTGAGTTTAATATGTTTTTGGTTTTAATTATGTCTAGGAAACTTCTTATGAGAATTTATTCTTGTGTTTAAGAAGGATAATTATGGTTTGGTATATCAAATATTGTGATTACACGTAGCTATTTCCAACGATTTTCATCTTGCAATATTTTTAGATTTATTTATTTAAATTGAGTTATTTGGAAGATGATCTTGCAGTATTTTATCTTATTGGTTTTATATATTGCAAATGGTTTATGAGATATAAATGCGTTTATGTCCGTGAACTATGTTATTGCCTCATATAGGCTCAAAACTTAAGTCTATTATGTTTTTATGCAAATATTGATAAAAGATAGAATGAACTTTTTGAGAAAATTCTGTAGTTTTGATCTTTCCTTGATCCACTATTATGTGAAAGTACTATATTAACTTTGTAAGTTTTTCTTATGTTGAGTGATTTCCGAATAAATTAATCAATTAGATCCTCTTGTGGTTAATTTACTCGAGTTTACTAGATACAAATTCATGTGATTTGTTAATGTCCAAACAAATCCTTCTTTTCTCGTAAAAGTAAGGTCAATCATGTTGTTCTCTTGGTAATGACATCAAATGGCGGAGAGGTCTTAAATGAACTTGTGCTTAATTGCCATATATTTGTGGGGAGAACGGTTGAGGAATTTGAATGGGTTAACTTGTACCTTAAGAAACTCTGAAAAGACGAGGGTACCCAAATACACCACAATCTTTTTATTTCAATCTATAAGTCCTCTACCGAATTGATCGTTTATGGGCAGAGTCGAGACAATACGACGATTTGGTTCACCCAATTTGGAAAGAGAGTTTCAAAAGAAGAACATAAAAGAGCTTTGATAACTTCTGTATTGTGTACATAAAAGAGCAAATAAAGTCGAGACAATCCCGACCGATTTGGTTCACCCAATTTGGTTCACAAAAATAATAAATCACAAAAAGTTGTTGATTTATTGGAATCTTGCATACTATTTCGTTTTCAGGTATAGTCTTTCCAAGTAAGAATGAAGTATTGACAATCTCAGAAAGTTTAGTGTTAAACTCCTCAAAGGTATCTGTTATCATCCATTAAAGAATTCCCATTCAAAGAGATATTGAAGACGAGCTTCTCTTTCTGAATCATTCCCTTCAAATACAGTCTCAAAAGTATCCCATACTTCCTTAAAAGTTTCACATGACAAGACATGATGTAAAAGATCATCACTTACTGCATGTATTCTGGTATTTAAACCATCATATTCTGCTTTGCAAGAGATCTTTCTTCATAAGTATAAAACGCTAAGCATTTAAACTCTTTCCAAATATTCCACTTTCAGTAGTTCATATCCTTCTTTGATTAATAGTTAAGTATTAAAATCTCGGGTTTGAAGAAAAGATCTCATAGTAGATTTCCATAATGGGTAATTTATCCCATTAAATCTTGGTGGTACGTTAACTGAATCAACCATTAGATTCAATAGGTTGGATCGCACCAAACACAGGTTGTTAGATCTTTTCATGTTTTCCTACTCTGATACCAATTGAAAAGACGAGGATACCCAAATACACTACAATCTTTTAATTCCAACCTATAAGTCCTCTACCGAATGTGATCGTTTATGGACAGAGTCGAGACAATACGACGATTCGGTTCACACTTAGTGTGATTGTCTATGGATATGAGATTGAGGCAATATGACAACAAAGTGTGTTACTTGATAATAGGTTCGGACTTAACCAAACTCTATAGGATCACTATCAATTAATGCTGAGTTAATTTGATTGTGTATTTTACTTTATTATAATAAACAATTATAATTTGGAAATCAAAGTAAAAGACACATCGAGATTTTGTTAACGAGGAAACCGCAAATGCAGAAAAATCAGTTTTGAATACTCTCAGAATTAAGCCGCTATACAAAATCTAAACAAACTTCATGATATAGTTAAGACTAAGCAGACTACCCCTAGTTACTTAGTTCCCCCAGTATCCTTGCGCCTTCGACTTCTAGAGTCACACACGTGAATAACAAGTCCTTTGGATCGTATTCCAAGCGGAAGAGAGGAAGAATTTGTTTGTTAACCACTCTAATCACTACAAGATATAGATGAGTCGTTTGGCAAAGGCTCTTCCGTTTAATCTAATAAACTCCTTTGTCTGGTTAGATCAATCTAGCTTTAACTACCGAAATAGTCAAGAATAGATTCACACTCCATCAAAATAAATCTCAAACAAAAATATAGAGAATGTCGATCTCATGCAACTAATCAATCGAATAAATCTGATTTTAGTTGGATCTCAGCTGATCAAGGTTTGTGCACACAATTCACAAGATATGAAAACCAATAAGAAATCTTATTCGTCTTCAAATCTTCTTCAATCTTCAATAACATGCACAAGACCACTTGAATCTCTTGTAATCAATCATACACAAAACGTAGTCTGTTAACAATGGATTATCACAAGATGTCTCTAGATCTAATAACAGTTCTAAAGATATTGTTAATACTCTGATCTAGTTTGAGTGAATCTTATATTAGAAGGGAAGATTCTCGACCGTAAACAAACTAGGTGCATTAAAAGTTTCAACAACCGTTATTCAATCAAATCAATCAAAAACTAATAACACTGCAATTATCTAGTTTCCCACCAATGGTACTCGTAGAGATTCTTGATCCCACATAAATATTTAAAACGTGCGGTCGTAAGAGATTTCACCTAATTATGATACTTTCCTCTCCGATTAGACGTCTCCACCAGAAATAACAAATAATGAAGTTTGCCTGGCTCTTAGGATAGTTTGCAAGAAATACAAACCTAGGTATTTATAGACTAAGCATGTTTGAACACCAAGGAATTCTCAAAACCGAAAGTATTCTCAAGATATGCAATAAATCCCCCATTCGGTTTTCATCATTCCATTAAATGATTTGTCAAATATTTCTGAAACCTCTCAATAGAAAATCTCCAATTAGTAAATGCACATTACTAATTTTTATTCTCTATAGATAGATATGAATTAATTACTGATAATTAAAGCATATAAAACCAAAAACCTTAGTTAACAGATTCTCAATTTATTTCGGCACAAGATCACCTTGAGTACCAAGGAATATCTTTGAACAATAAATGATAAGAGCTATTGTTCGTGTTCAAAGTATGTTGAAGTCTTTTTACTGCAAATCCTTATTTCATATTTACTGAAATCATTAAAACAAAGTTGATATGTTCTCTTGTAGACATGAATTATCTCTTTGAGAATTTCATTATGATCCCGTTGGTTTTCGTACCTTTGCCAATTTATATTGACAAAAAGGTTTATAATTCACACTATAAACATATGGTTTACGGATCATTATGTAAGGGTGAGTGGTTTTATTGTGTGATGAAGTATTGACTAAGGGGGTGTGATACATGTAGCGCCCCCTAAGCTAGCAGCTGACTAATCAAGAGATTAACTACATAAAGAGGCACTAATGATCTAAAACATCTAATTAAAAATTAAGAAAGAAGTTCTAAACAAAGATTAACCCGAATCTAAACCCGCTCTGAAATAAATATAAGAACTCCTCTCAAATAATACATATTTTGTTGTGAGTTGGTTTACAAATAGAATATAAACACAAAATAATATAGCGGAAGCTAACCAACTAACGAAACCAAATCCTCGAATCTTTCGACGTAGCGTGCACATCTCGATCTGTCTCTGAAACTATAAGTGGGAATGGGTGAGCACATCATCCCGAAGGGTGCCCAGTATAAATAACAACTAACTTTCAAGTAATCACTAGAATGATTTGAAGACGATGCGGAGTTTCTTTGGAAAGCCGAGTAAAATCTGGAAAACAAATAAAACATAAATAAGATAACAAGTGTACTTGAATTATAAAGTTTTACCAACCAATAAGCGGCACACATTCACAACATAAATAAAAGTTGACGTCTTCTTCGGAGTAGCAAGGCATGAGCTATTGCGGATTCTTGATGATCATTAAAGCACCCATGAGTTTTAGTCCTCAAGTCATAAGCGATGTGTACCTTACGTTACCTTATTCTCGCGCACTCTACATAGCAAGTATCAAAGAGATCTAATGATAACAACATTATATTCGATCGAAGTGCTTTGATGGACAGCCCCTTTACCATCCGCGTAATCCAACAATCTTATTTAAGATTCTCAACATCATTCTCTCTAAACACCAAAACATAATATAATAACTTTTGAAAGTAATTTAAAAAAATAATAAACATCCATATATGAGACATGCGTTGCCCCCGTACAGAAATAGGGAAAAATAATGGCCAAATTAAAACCAGACCTATATAATATTCAACCCAACGAGTTCTATCTAGGTTTGCATAAAATAAGTATAACATTTGGGAGCACACATCTCACACCAATCAAAAGGAAAAGGTTTCCTTACATGCTAACAACAAGTAAAGTTTGTAACTACTTTCCAATCAATGGAAAGAATCACTTTTTTGAAGATAAGTAAATACTCCCAAAACATAGGTATTTGTTGTTTCTAAAGATCCAACCCCATCCCAAAATGTAAAAGAAAACTAGTTTGTATTACACACAAATACTACATGCATACACATAACATATACTAGCAAAGATATGCATGCCTTTCACAATATAAATATATTTATAAAACAATAATGAATACAAGAGAGTTCGTTATCAATTCCCACCTCTTTTGATGACAAGCCTCGCCTACCTCGAGATGCACAAACCACTGGTTCATTCTTTGAATTGATCGTTGTTAATTAAGGTAACTATTAATCATACAAGCACTATAATAGATTAGCTAAAGGCTCATATCATAATCTCAAACAAGTCTCTAGTTATAGGCTAAGTGAAATGACTAATGGTTCTAGTTTTAATAATGGTTATATAACATGGTATTAAGTGTTCTAGGCATAAATTAATATCTACTTATCCAAATGGGGTCAAATTGGGTGTCATCGGAAAGCCCTCGAAAAATCCTACAACTTTGCAGAAGGAACCGAAAGCTAATTCGGACCATAAGTGATCCAAAAACTCAAATTAAAGTTTCTGGCTCTAAGCCCAAGCACGTGGGCCTGATCCGGTCCGGCCCACTACCCTTGACAACCCATTAACACGTTCCTCTAACCCATTTAGTCTGACTCGGATGACATGACTGAGTCAACTATGTGACTCGGCTAACTTACAGTGTTGACTCAATGATCCAGTGATTTGACTCAGTATAACTCACTACATCTTCAACCTCTAGCATACTTGGAAACAGTATAAGGGTCCAACTTTGGGAATCTACAATTTACTCGTTTCATGACCAAATTAAGTAACTATTGTCTCTATGTAAACATAGCATCTCCCTCTACAACTTTCTAGTTTTCTCTGGATCTAAATCCATCTCTAACACACCTTATTTGATCCATCAAGACTACTACTCACCGCAATAACAAGAAATTTCCAGACTTGATAATAATCACTAAAATAAGCATAACTTACACAATTCAACTCCAAATTGAACAAACTAAGTTTCTATAGTTTGGTAATTCAATATACTACAATTAAAAAGTATAAACCATGATCAAATTAACCTATAGGATGTCTAGAAATCATAAATAAGTGAAAACAATAATTACATGGAAATCATGATTATCATATGAAAAACTTGCTTGTTTCTATACTATTCTTGAATCTAACACATACCCAATCCATCATTTACATAAAAGAATTGATTAGAAGGATTACCTTGATTGGTTTACTAGGTTCTCATATAATTATTTCCATTACTTATTCCTTCTTCTTTTCTACTAACTAGTAAACATCTCCTACTTCCATAACTCCCTCTCACTTTCACTTGCTCCCTGTCTTCCCTCTCCTCTCTTCTTATCTTACTACTAGGTGATACAGGAGAAACATAAATTGAAAAGATAACTATTCTAATAATTAAACTAATCACATTAATTACATATATACTAACCGTAACCTAAACCTAATTAGGTTCTTACTATCACCAACCTATTAAACTGACTAAGGGGTAACCTTATGCTATACAAAGGTCCAGTCTTACTAAAGGTCCGGTCAAGTCAAAGAAATGGTCAACGATCAACGGCGGAGTCAGCTCCTGTTGAGTTTGTCAAACTTCGACATCCAATCTTCCGCGTGCGATATCTTCTTCATCCGGTATCCGATTTACGCGTTCTTGTAGTCCATCTCGCATAACTTTTCGACATCTATCTAATAGTACTATTTGTTTGCCAAAATTATTATTATTAGATTATTCTTATTAATTATTGTTCATATTTAATTAATCGGGTTATTAACGGCTAAATCGTCTCTTGACTAGTCTAATTGCGTTGACGAGCTTGAGGGTCGTTACAATACAATTGAACTTTGATGTTGTGTAATAATACTATGACATTGTATAATAATATTTGAGAACAACTATTTTCGTATTCTTATGGCTACGGATCTTCAACAACAATGATGCTAAGATGAACACGATCAGAATCACCGAAGTACTCGGAGTGACGAAGAATTCAAGGAATCTTGAAGAACCAAGGAAATCAAGCATGATGGATGAGAAGCTACAAAGTTTATCTATTTTGTAATCCATATGTATTGATAGTTTTGTCACTAAAATCGACAAAGGAGACGCAGGTTAGAGCATTGCTCGTTCGAACTCATAAGCGTTTCTATGTCAAGCTTGTTTGTCAAGTTTAGTTGATCAAAGCTGTAAGTCTTGATTTCTAGTCTACTTATAGCTATGTCTCGGATTAGGATAGAATGTGTAGTTGAGCTTTAGACTTCACGGCGTTCATCGATTGAAGACAAAGATCTCTTTTGAGGAGGGCTTGGAGGAACTTTATCAACAAAAGGTATGTGGAGACTAAAATTTATATATCACTCGAAGTCTATTCTATTTTATCTCTAATGAGACTAAAAGTCGTATATATCTATATAGACTTTAATATTATACATTTGATACTTGAGTCGGGTTTAACTCGCTTATACATTTCCAGAAATACGAGTTGAAAGCTTTTGCTTTAACTCGTTCATCATTATTCTTGACGATCTTAGTTGGAAACTAAATAATAAGTCAAAAAATGAGCATGTGAAAATTGCCTTGAAACATATTACATGATTTATGTGAGACAATCATTTGATGTCGACTCGGAAAGTTTAAATCGATCATTCGATTACTTGAAAAATTACTTATAAGCTAATGGTATGTGTGAGACAGCCATTGTCGTCTTCAAAGGATGTTTCAATGATTGAAATGGGAGTTTAGAACAATTAACCTTTGTTTGGATACAACACGGTATGCATACAAGTATGCAAAGCTGTTTTGGTATGATTCAGTCAGGAAACCTTGTTTGCATACCGGTATGCGAATGGTTTTAAGCTTTGTTAAAAAGTCAGGAAATCATGTTTGCATACCATTATGCGAGCGGTTCTACTGAGATTAGATGCAGGACTGTTGTTTGCATACCCATTTCCAAACGGTTGGGAAAGACCAAAGTCCGGATACTATAGTTTGCGTACCAGTTTGCAAACTTAGTTGGTTAAGTTCTAAAACCGATTAAGTATGTTTTAATACTCATGAAAAAATACATTAATAAATTAAGGAATGCAATCTTTGCAAACCGTGGCATGTTCATGAATTGATTCTTATGAATCAATCCGATTTTGTTTCAATTGGTTCATATATAATTCTATGAGATAGTGAACAATTGAACAACTCGATTAGTAACACAATAAGATTCATTTAATTATCTTTCATGATTGATTTATCATCATATTTGATCTAGAAGTGTTAGATGAATGTGGATAAGACAAAAAGGTTCATATGGCTAACTTCGGTTAACTGTTATTGAACCAACTCAATATACACGTTTAGGTACGGTTACCCATATCTTATGAAGGTATATTTCATTTGTGTGTAACAAGCTAAGACCATCTAACGATGGAGAGATATTTCTTTGGTCTTAAGAAAACTTAGCTTGAATCTTAAATCAGGATTTCATCTAACAGTGAACACTTAATGCTTTGTTACTAAGCTATCTTAGATTTGGAAGACTATATAAGGGAGAACTCTATCAAATGGAAAACCTAATCCCCACACTTCTGTGTGATACTAGTTGCGACTAGAGTCGATTCTTCTTTAACCTAGTTTTTTCCTAAAACCATTATAGGTTAACGATTTGAAGACTTCATTAGGATTCGTGAAGCCAGACCCAACTATTTTTTCTATCGTCTTGTTATATTTTAATAAAATTATTTTAATTTTAGTAATAATATAACATTAAATAGGGTTAGTCAAGCCAATTAGGACAGTTGATAAAAGGCAGAGGAAGTAATATTTATTGATATGAAAACCTCCAATCAATCCAAATGATACTTTTGGAACTGAGGATCTTCGGCGCTGCTCAATAGCAAACTATATATATATATATTATGTACCAATTTTCTGTAATAACCTTCATTTATGTATAATACGAATATGTGATGTTCCCCCTACGTCCAATCTGTGAAAACAAACGGTTTCAAAAATTTACTCGCGACCAATCCATCGAGAAACAGATCGGGTGTCTACGCCAAAATGTTGATTGGTTTGGATAAAATCCTCAGATTTAGGTGTTCTTGCTCACCCCTAGTTGAACATGCAAGAATGTCTATAAGTAGGCTAATGGATCTGGATTCTTCAATGTAACACCAAGGCTATATTGTTCATCCCATTAACGAATTTGAATTCTTCAATATTTATGTTTACCCATCACCACCACCACCACCACCAGCTTATGTCGCTACCAAATATGTAGCCCCTAAGGTCTCCCCATCACCATCTTACGTTGTACCTAAAGTCTATCCATCACCATCGTACGTTACTCCCAAAGTATACATATCACCAGCTTACGTAGCCACCAAACTTGATACCCCTCACCACCACCACCAGCTTACGTCGCTCCCAAATATGGTACCCATAAGGTGTACCCTTCACCAGCTTATGTCGCTCCCAAAGTCTTCCCATCACCAGCATATAAGTCCTTTACCAAGTGTGATCGTCTATGGATAAAGTTGAGATAATACAACAACTTCACTACCCACTTTGTGCAATTGTCTATGAATATGAGATCGAGACAATACAACTACAAGATCACTTGTGTGATTGACTATGGATTCAAGATCGATACGATTCAACAACAAAGTGTTCACTTGATTATAGGTACGGTATAAAACCGAAAAATTATAGGATCAATATCAAGTGACTTGAAGTTAACGTACGTGTGTAATTTACTTAATTATAATAATAGTTATAATGTGGAAATAAAGTAAATGACTCACAAGATTTTGTTAACGAGGAAACCGAAAATGCAGGAAAAACCCCGGGACCTTGTCCTGTTTTGAATATTATCAGAATTAAGCCACTATACAAAATCTAATACCAACTTCGTATAGTTGAGACCAAGTAGACTACCCCTAGCTAGTTAGTTTCCTCGGTATCCATGCGCCCTCGACTTCTAGAATCACGCACGTGAATATCAAGTCATTTGGATCATATTCCAAACAGCAAAGGAAGAATCTGTCTGGTAGCCACTCTAATCAATATTTGCTAAAATATATGTATGAGTCGTTGACAAATTCTCTTCCGTTCAAAACTGTAAACTCCTTTTTCTGTTTAGATCAACCTAAAACTTGATTACAGAAATAACCAATCTTCAGATTCGCAATTAATCAATATAGAACTCAAAGAGTAACTTTAAGGTGATACCTATCTTACACAACTAATCAATCAAGTCTATCAAAGATAAACACGATTCTAGTTGGATCTCAGTCGATCAAGGTTTATACACTTTATTCACAAGATACGAAAACTAATAAGAACATCTTATTCGTCTTCAAATCTTCGTTCGCCTTCAATAACCTGCTCAACACAACTTGAATCCTCTTGTGATCAATCACGCACAAAACAGAGTCTGTTAACAATGGATTATCACAAGATGTCTTTAGATCCGAAAATGGTTTCTCAGATTCCGTCAATACTTTGATCTAGTTTGAATGACCCTTATGTCTGAAGAGAAGACTCTCAAGAATAATCAAACTAGGTGCAATCAAAGTTTCAGCAACCGTTAGTCAATCAAATCAATAATCGAAAACTGTAAAACAATGCAATTATCTAGTTTCCCACCAACGGTACTCGTAGAGTTTCTTGATCCCACAGAAGTCTTTAAACGAGAGGTCGTAAGATATTTCGCCTAATTAGGGTACTTTCCTCTCAGGATAGACGGCTCCACCAGAAACAACAAGAATGAAGTTTGCCTGGTTCTTAGGATAGTTTGGAAGAAATAAAAACTCAAGTATTTATTGAGCAAGATTGTTTGAACAACAAGGAAATTCCAAAACCGAAAATATTCTCAAGATATGCAATAAGTACCTAATTTTGGTTTTCCTATTTCCAATTAATGTTATTAACCAATATTTCCGAAATCTCTCATAGAAAATTTATATTATTAGTATAGCACATTTACTAATAAATATTCTCTAGAGTTATGCTTTAAATGCTGGAATTAAAAACATATAAAATTGAAAATCATAATTAAATGCTTTTCCATATTTCGTTTTGGGATCACCTTGAGTATTAAGGAATATCTTTGAACAATTAATAATTATATACATGTTCAATTGATGTCGACATCTAGAAGTTTCACATCTTAGCAAACCCAATTTCCAAATTATGCAAACCCTAAGGTGTACGTGACTATTGAAATTGATTTTCTTAAGGGAATTGGTTCTCCCTTATAAAAATAATTAGGTAGAAACCGATACTACATTATAAAAATAGTTAGGTATGACCGGTTACACCATGCTTCCCTATGTAGGTTGTGATCAGTTACACCTTGCTTCCCAAAGTAGCTGGTGACTGGTTACACCTTGCTTCCAAGTGTAGCTTGTGACCAGTTACACCTTAATTCCTAATGTATCTTGTGGCTGGTTACACCTTGCTTCACAAAGTAGCTTGTGACCGTTTACAACTTTATATACACTATAGGTTATGACCTGTTATACCTAATCAACATAAGTTAAGATAGGTTCTACCTTGTCATCTTGTATTGGTCATCCAAAAGATATTCAATAAAGAACCAGACCAATCATGATTTCCCTTTCGATTATGAAACAAGTTCATACATCTACTTCCTTAAACTAATGTAATAATACATAGTTTCCTAGGATAAAATCAACACCTTATCTTATACATATTCAAGTAACTAAATACACAAATTATATGTCGATGTCATATTTACGAAGTTCCAAAAGATAAGCATTTATACTTCGTAATATTGTTTCCTTTATACTTTGTGCTATGACCAAGTCTAATCACTATAGTAATATATACATATATACAGCTTCGCATGTTATGTTTTCAATATAGCACGACTTGGAAGATACGTTAGGAATGGAAATAGGATCAAGTCAATATTACCAACCTCAAGTAGAAGGATGATGTCTTCGTTGTAGTCGTTTGCTTCTCATTCTTCAGGTCTTCGGAGTAATACTTGTATATCTCAACATTCTTAGACTTTTCTAGTCTAACCTAAACGAAGTTGACTCTAGTATTTAACAAGCGTCTCTAGATTAGTTTTGATACTAAAATATGATAACCAAACTCGACATACCAATGCTTGAGTGGGTTCAACAGAGCTATGCTCTAACATACTTGAATCCATGGAGGATTTTAGTTTTCATAGGTGACCTCATTAGTATGAATTACATCAGGCTTATAATTTAGTCATAATAACCATTTTAAAAGGAGAAGTTTGTGAAAATCCTTTGGATTTTTTGAGTTCTTGGAAAAAGGTTAACATTCGGATGAATTGATGATATCATATTTTGCTTTTGAATAGCCCTCAATAATGCTAAAATCCATGTTTGAAATAAATTATGAGATCTTGTTAAAATTGAAATATTTGCTCAAACTGAAGTTCGACAGCATGCTAGCATAAACTTGTCCGTACAGACTGGAGTATCATGTTCTTGATATTAATGATACTTATTGTACTACTAATTGGCACCATTATTATGGGATCCCTTAGAGTTAATCGTGATCGATCTTTATGTTATGAACGTTATATATTACTGTTTTGGGGTAAAAAAACCGGTTTGCTTTTTGGTAATTTGGGGTGTGTTGATGAAAGCGAATTCAAAGCCTAAACACATACACTACACGGGAATGCTTTTAGGTTCGAGATCAATCTGCAATACTACGGCTAAACCAAGAAATGGGCGTTCGATTCAGATTCGGTCACAAGGTGATGGAGAAGGGTTGATCTTAGGGAGGAAGCGGAAAGGTATTTGAGATCAGTGTTGAAGGTGTGGTTGTTTATGACTTGCGTATCGGAAAATGGTTTCGGCTACTTGTGTTGATAACACTTGTATTCTGTCTCTTTCGAAATAGATTGAAAATCTATTTATACAAGTCATTGAGCATGCCCTGATCTCTTAGGAAGTGGAGGAAGTGAAGTAGCGGAGAAGTGGGATTGTGCGGAAGGTAGTGATCATCGTGTCTTCGTTATGAGGGATAACTGATCACACGTTCTCGGCTACTCTCATTAATGATAACCGTCCATCTTTCGACACATTTCGTAATGGACACGTTGCACGCCTTAGCCATGTAAACCGCCGGACCAATACCCCGTAAGCATCCATAGTTTGTGACATGTTTGATGTCTCGAATAAGTGGGTCAAACCGTGGAGAATAGAATATGGTGCTATTAGGTAAAACAACTAAGTTGTTTATGAGGCCGACATAAAATATCGTATATATTTGATGCATGTGAAGCATCGCTTTAAAGCAGCTCAAACTAATCGATGTGTATGAAGCATCATTGTTTTAGAGCTTGATTGAATAAGTCGCGGATAAGCGTCTTAAAGGAGAAGTCGCATGATCGATCACCTTTGGGTGATCGTTTGGTGGATTTAGGGATACGCCATCACTTGGTCAATCACTGCTCGTGGAGGAGGGACGGTCGGTGATTGCCATGCTAGTTTGTTGGTTTGCTGGAAATAAACCTATGTCGTCCAACCGTGAGTGGTAAATTTGGATGAGCGAAATGTTTCACGGCAGTTGCATCACGCCATTGATGCAGTCGGGGTTTGAAAACCGTGTGACCCACCCCTTTTTAAGCGTGCGTTTTGAGGCATTGACCTGGTTTGCATAGACCGGTTGGTCACGTGTACAGGCGGGTGGCGATGATTTTATTAACACCTTCGGGACAATTTGAATCTAGATCTATACCACCCATTTAGGCTGGAAAGATGGATGGTTGTGATCAATTTGCGACAAAAGTGTATCGCATGTAAACCCCGATTAAGGTTTGAGACGGCTACCTCCACCCTAGTTTGATCAAGCGTTACGGGTGTGTTATCGACTTCCTTGGGCAAGTCGATCGGTGAAATAAAATTAGGGTGGTGATGAACCCGTGCGCACCCCTAATTTGCTTTACGGCATGTCTAATCCATCTAATTAGGCTAGTGATCGCTGTGTCATGCGACACAAATATAATTACACTTTCTTACTACTCAAAATATAAATAAGCAAGGGCAAGAAGGATCGATCACGAGAGAGGTCTAGGTTGTCAAATTGTTATGGTTTCTATATAAAACACCAAGGATTTTCGATTTTATGTAATAAAATAAAATAAAAAGCAAATAAAGAAAAAGTAAACAAATAAATTCACAGGATAAGAAATATTGGTTAAGGATTTCGTTTTCATTCACTAACATGCTTTTCACAATAACTAGAATTGATATTTAATCTCAACTTTTATCAAAGACCCTAGAATACCTTGATCGCAAGAATATCAATAAAATCTCCTCATGTCATCAACAAACACATTAAAAGATGCGAATATGAATTCTACCTAAAGGAACAACCTAACGTGTAAAAGCACTAATCAAGTTTAATTCCCTAGATGCGTTAAGTTCTATGAAATCAGGCCAATCAAAGCAATTGAGCGTGGAAAGCGCACTAATTCAATTTAACAAGGTTACGATTCACATATGATCATAAGAATATATCACTACAAACTATAATCATATTATGCTACTTGTATTCAAGAATATCACTTTTGCGTATAATAAACCCTAAACTAGCAATAGATGTGATTAGAAGTTCTACCAATTTGCAACTTGACAAAACAATCAATCAATCATAAAACAATATTTCAGAGAGAATGCATAGCGATAATTATGAGACAAAACTAATATATTGAATCAAAGAATCATGCTTTGTGAAATCCAACTATTCCATAACCAATAATAAACTTAGGTACTCATATTCATGGAGTTCATCACAAGAAGAAAGAGAAATAACTTCCATGGTTCTCAACCACAGAATAAAAGTATGAGTTCTTCCTCCAAATTGTGCTAGGCTTCTCTATATATAGAGTTTTGTAACCTCTTGGTGAAGAAAACTAGGAAACCTAGTAAAAATAGGAAAGTGTCCAGTGCATCAAAACCGTGCCAAAAGTAAATTGCCAAACTACGGCCAAATTCCCAAGTCACGGCCAAGGTATGCTCAACGTGACAGCTTGTGTGATCTCATCATCTCACCAGTGAGTCCACCAAACTCGAGCTTTCATCACCCAACTGCTTCAACTGCATCTCACTCCCTTTGTAGCAACCCATTTTCAGTCACCACAGATTGATAACGAGAGTCACAAGTCTCATAAGACGTAACTGTTGGCAATGGCAACATCGTCACCAAGCCGTCTTCTGATTGCCTCATTCATCATCGACCATAAACAAAAATAAGCCTCGAGTTCAGTTCGCCTCCTTGCTTCCTCTTTACTCGTCATTGGCGGCATCCACGAATCCTCCACGTTTACACTTTTAACGACTTCTTTATTTAACCACTTGCAGGAGTCTTTCTTTCTCTGCCAATCCACGAGCTCTTCGAGTCTTCACCACATACTCGCCTTATTCCTTTTCTTCAACGGCATTGTAAATGCAGCAACAACACAAATAGCTGGACCATCTCCATCGATTCATCCCTCCCAGAAATTGCGACTCATCTTCTCTACTTGCTAGATAATGGCGGCCTAACCTCCCTGTCCTATTGCTCGATCACTCCCCTTTGCCATCAACGGCAGCCATCGATGTGATTAGCGACTCGGCCGTCTTATCTCCTCCATCGTATCCATAACATCCCTGACTGCTTCTCCTCCTCATTAAATCTTCACCGTCCGTCTCATTCTCTCTGTCGGTACTCGAGCTCCATTCCTGTTCTTCACAGCCGTGATCAGCTCTCACTAATCCTTACTGCCATCATCTCTGCCTGGTTCACTTGATCAAGCTTCCACCCAAATCCAACTCGAACTCTCCATCTCTGCCCAGTGAGACCCTCTCCATCAATGGCCGATAATGGCTGCAATACCACTGATGTTTAAAACTCCATTCCAAACGCGACCCATCTCTTCTAACTGCTACAACAGCCCATTGTCACCTTTCCTCCTGTGTAAGTTCCGGCCATACCTCATTTCTCGGCGAGAACCAAGTATCCATCTTCACGATATCCCACCACAGCAACCTATTCCTCTAGCCGTTCTCGTTACCTCTGTCAATGACCCCCGACTACGAGCTCAAGTCCATCTCTATTGTGACATCATCATCATCATCGTTCGAACTCCATGTCTGCCATCTCGTTCAGTTCTTCGTCATTGGCATGCAGATCAACCATCATACTGTTTTCTCAGGGTTCCACCGGCAGTGACCTTGATTCGAGCTTCCCCTTCTCTTTATCTTGCAGTCGATCACCATGACATCTTCTAACTCCATCTCTCACTTCTAATCACTTTGCCCATTGAGTTCTTCTCCATCTACGCAAACAACTCTCGTGATCGTGATAGCGATCAAACCATCCACGAGCTCTTAACACGATGCAAATCTTGTCTTCTCGTTCTGACCAACCATGCAAATTCAGTGAAATACAGCAGTTGATGTGATCAACTGCGTTACCTTCGTATCACTAATCATGGGAAGAAGATGAAGGTGGCAGCCCTCGATAAATTATCAAGGTGCCTTTAACATGTTTTGAATTGGCTTCCCCTACGTAAGCCGAGACTCCCTTTACTTGGTCCCTTTGAAAATGTCAGCCCCTTAACATGAGGTGTCCCCTTAGCGATCTTCATTCAGCTGTCAGTCTGGAAGGCGACGGTTTGAGTTCCGGCTTTCATTTCTTGTTGCCCATATCTTCTTCATACGATGTCGGAATGACTCCGTTCTTTCGGCATTGTCTTCATCTTCTCGTCCTCTACACAATGAAAAGTAGAAATCTTGTATTTGAGACGAGTTCTAATTGATCTTTTTTGCTCCAAATGACTCCATTGCACCTAATAAACTCAAAAGCACACATAAGATACATAATTCACAAGAAAAATAGCAAAGAAAGCGTAACTACTAGATAGTAAATTAGGTGTTTTAGACACCTATCGGCTATGAGAAGTTGGACGGACCACGATCGATTTCGGCCGTTGCAAGCTACTTAGTGACCTAAATTTAGGTTTCGTTTTGCGGCTTATGCTCGAGTTTGTCAATCGGTTGAGCACCCTATAGGCTTATCGCGAGCAAAGTCGATTGATAAAAAGGAAAAATTGGGCCATGCGATCCTGTGGCACTTCTTTAATTGTTTGTTTGAAGATCTAAAGCGTCGTCGACTAAATTTTGTGAAGTTGGACGTTCGTGATCTCCCGAGACCGTTTTGGATGGTCTAGCTCGATTGAGCTATTTTTCAATAAGCGACTTTGACCATCACTTGGGTTTGGCGTTCAATGATCTTTGAGGTGAGTCGGGTGAAGTCCGGTAGAGTCAGGGTATTAATGGGCCATGACCCGGTTATCATGATATTTTGCCCTAGTTCTACGAAGTGGCCTAAGCTTGCTAAACACGTGGACAAATTGTGTGGCCATGATCGAATTTGAGACTGATATTAACAATCTATATTTTCCTTAAGAAATTTAAGCGTGTTCGGCCAAGAGCTAACTCAAAAGTGTGTCTATACGAAATCCTCTTTGTCAGAGGGTGAGGTGGCCTATGTGGGTATTTCCATGCGGATCTCAATGTTGACATTTCGGGAGATTAATGTTAATCTGCTGAGAGTGAACATTTGATCGTCATGTCATGTCAATAATGAGAGTTAGGCTTGGAACATGGCACGGGAAAATACTAGGCGAGTCATGCATTAGTCGATAATGCCGGCAGAAAATAGAATTCACAGAATATATGGGATTGCTACTACGCACACCATTCTAAGTGAATTTCATATTTATACTGATTTGCTCAATATATATATATATAAGTAAAGAGGTTTGAACACTCATTACTTTCGAATGGCCTTTATTCTTTTGCAGGATTACAACACTAAATATAGGGTTTTACGACTTTGACCCTGAACTAAAAACCACCATCAATATTAAGTTCCCTTATTAGCACGTAACAGTGACATTGTTGCGGGGTAAGCACTAGATGGTGATAGAAAAATAAATTCACAAGAGAAGTTTGATGCACATTACCAGGATAGAGACGGCTTGGTTCTTGAGTGAAACCACGTTTCCTCATCGTCGGTTATCTACTTGATTGTTATCCGTGTCAGGAGCCTTTATAAATGACAGTAGAGACTCCTTTTCTTCCCGAGATCTAGCTGATTTGCGAAATATAAAGAAGACGTTGAGCCTTTCTCCCATCGCAGAATTGTTTCCTTCTTTGTTTCAGGTATTGCTCCATGTTCATTATGCGATTTGATTTTTGATTGATGATAACGATTTTTTTTTCATATATACCAAGCTATTGGTATGATCATAACGTCCATTTTGCATTGTATGATGGGAAGCTGGCAGTGATTAATCTTTACTTCTGCAGAGAAGAGCTTTGAAATCGACAAACCCAAGGCTAGTGCGTTCGAGAGGTGATGGCCAAAATAGATCCTCTCGTTTATTGAAGCTGGCGGTGCCATACAGTATGTCTCTTACGCACCTCGTCTCGTTTGGGAGCGTGTTGAGACTTTCTTGGCTTGGTCGGAATGGAGGAAGAATAGGCGCGACAAGCGTCTCGGTAGCCTAGCGCGAGAGGAAAGGTTTGCGGCTCGGCTCGCGGCGAAAGGATCAGCATGAGAGGCCTTCGGTGAAAACAAGTATGATTACCCTGTCTGTAACGGAATCATCATCCTCGATTAGGAGTGCACAACAGTCGGTTCGGATCGGTTTTCATCCCTGCCGACCATAGAACCGTACAGGTCGGGTTATTTTCCGGCTGCCCCAATTAGTGGTGATTTTCCAGATCGGGTCGGTTTTGAACCGGCCGATTCTGAGTCGGTTCGGTCCTGTTCGGTCCGGGTTTTACCGATTTAAA
The DNA here is from genome assembly GCA_023531295.1 of Papaver armeniacum. Classification (NCBI taxonomy): domain Eukaryota; kingdom Viridiplantae; phylum Streptophyta; class Magnoliopsida; order Ranunculales; family Papaveraceae; genus Papaver; species Papaver armeniacum. Next base: position 23,464 of record JAJJWW010008361.1, read on the forward strand.
TGTAACCAGGTGGAGTTGGATCGGGCAAACCGTAAACCCGTCCGACCCGACAACAATTTCTAATATTCCCATTCCAGTTTTACACTGAAATAGTTATTCCCGTCACCTGTTTAAGCAGTGTATGACAATAGTATAAAAAGTTACTTAAATATATGAAAACTGAAGAGTTTAACTCTCTGCAACAGTAAGAGAAATTTTCTAATAATAATAATATCAATAATCTAAGTGATAATAATCTTTAAGCAAACTGAAAAATCTCCAAACTGATAACATTCTCTACCAAATTGAAAGCAAAACTAGAAGAAAACTAGATTCTTCAACTGTTTTGATACTTCTATAAGAAAAAATGAATGAACGAATAATAGCAGACTAAGGTTTTATTCTTCAACTTATGTATAAGAGCCAAGTCCAAGTATTCTTCAACTGGTGTGGAAGTAAAAACTCCAATAGGATAGATCATTCCAGAGTTTTCTTCCAAGTAGCACCTGCAACAAACAACAAGAAGAAAAATACATAAGAATGCAGTTGAATGAAATGAATTGTCTATACTTCAAGCAAGTACACAAGATCTGTTAAAATATCAAGATGATAAAAGATACTACCAAGATATGTCCAAACATTGTACAACCACAAATGTGTTCAAATTAATACCAAGACACCACAGTGGATATTATACATTTGCAATATTATACTACTACTACAGTTGTTCATAATGCAGATGCCTTCAAATATAGTCACTTATATAAGATATATAAACATCTGGGACATATACCATTCAGTAGAATACCATTAGCTCCTACTAGCTCCTTTTATCAATCTTCTGCATATGAAGTCGTAGGACCTAGGACATCTACAAGTGACATTTTCAGACTCCAACACAGTTGTTCATATCTTACACCAAACGAATGATCCGCAAGAATAATACGCCTAATGAAAGAAAAATTAAATTCACACATACGCAAAATGCAAAAATGACACCATTTAAATATTGACAGTGAAATGTAACCAATTGATTGTCTTCTCTATGTATCAGCAACACTAAGTCCATAACATGATCATATATACTACACAGAGTAAAATCAACATCTTTTCATTAATGTTTTCCTTCTTCAAAAGAAATTAAACAAAGTAGTTAAGTAAAAATCCACCCATAAAAGATAAAAATTAATCAAAATCACAAAATCATACGAAATAAATTGAAATCAAACTAAACCCCACTAATTTGAGTACACTCAATTAACAGTACCTAAATCAAAATCAAACTAAACTAAACCCCAATTAACAGTCAAATCAAAAATCAACCAAAAAATCATTCAAAATCCAACAAAACCCCAATTGACAGTACCTAGCTAAATCAATTATAATCAATCAACAAATCAATAAAAAAAAATCAAAATCAAACTAAACCCTAATTAACAGTACCTAAATCAATTATAATCAATAAAAAAAAATCAAAATCAAACGAAACCCTAATTAACAGTACCTACATCAATCATAATCTATGAACAAATCATTAATAAGAGTGCATAAAGATCAATCAATAAGCTTTTCTTCCTTACCCGAACCTGAAGAATCCATTTGATGATCAACTAAAATCAACACTTAGAGATGATGGTGGTGATGTAGGAAAAGCGTGGTAGTTAGTAAAGTAATGGAATAGGTCAAAGAGGGGATGAAAATGGAGAGTCGACTCCTCTTATGCAACCTAGAGAGAGAAAAAAATAAAAATAAAAAAAACGGGAGAAAGAATTATGAATAAAGAACCGTGTAGAGAAGTAGGGGCTGGAGTATTAGGCTAGGTATTTATACGTGGGGTATTAGGGTTTCTTAGTCATAGATATATTTGATCGGTCGGTTCCCATATCATTCGGTCGGTATAACGATACAACCGCATAGTACCGTATCAAGCTCGGTGTTTAAACATTTCTACCGTCCAGGACCGCCGGATATTCGGTTTCGGGTTGGTGCGGTTTTTTGACGGGCGGGTTGGTCGGGTCAGCGGTCGGGTCGGCCATTTTGTGCACCCCTATCCCCAGTCACGGCCTTGGGCGGACAGTATCCTCGAAGGTTGTTGGGAAGTTTCTGAGGGGAGGTCAAGTAGCCAGTGAAGGGTATTGAAGCAACTGTTGAGGGAGGCGTCGAAGCGGCATCAAAGGGGGAAGTCGTTGCGGCTTCAGGAGAGGATACGGTGGCTTGTGATGAAGGCGTTGAAGCGACTTCCAATAACAATTGTGGTGAATATCTGGTCCAGTCCCTCCAGTGAATAGACTTCCCTTTGTTGCTTTTATTCATTTGTTGAGCACTTTCCATAGTTTGTAGACATCTCTTTTATACTCGGTAATTTTTGTGGTGATGTTTTCATTGGATGGATGATTGATTTTTTTATTTTTTACGATATCTTGGGAACCTATAGTAACATTTCCGATGAGTTGCAATAGAATCTCTCCGTTCCGTCAGAGTCGTACAATCAAAAGAACGATCATTCATAAGTGATAATGCGTCCTTATGTGACCCTTCATGATGATTGCATGTAACCCTAAAAACAATGAAGAGGATGCGATAATGGAAATCGGATATTGATCACGAACTGTCGCCCTCGATTAATAAAGTGTGTTGCAACCGCCTAACCGTGTAGTGATTGAGGCTGCTCTATTGTTGGAGTAAAATGCTCTTCAGAGTACATGGTGCTCTCCCTAATAATCATGATACCTTTGCCTATTTTATTTCTGCGTGTACTCCTTTAATGTTTCTCGAAAGATATGAGATGCTTCTTTCTGGTACTGGTGAGGGTTTTAGGTTTGTTCAAGGCTTTGTGTCATGATTCATGGATAGAGAAATTTCTAAAAGGAAATAATACTTTGATTAACTGACAAACTGAAACCCTAATTGTGAATGGAAGCAGTGCAATCATTTTGGAGGAATTACAAATATTGCATGAAAGAGGAAATTGCTGGAGGAAATACTAAAGAGAACGCTGGAGGAAAAGGTAGCACATCATTTTAGGTATTGAAAGCTTTGAGCCATCGTGAGTGGATTGTCATGCACTCCAGTTTGTCGGCATTGATGAGATTGCAGTACCCGCCTAATATAACGTCTGCCACCAAGTATGGCTTATCTTCCCTTCTGCCCGGTAGAATGAGGCGAAGCCCGGTCACCCTTCTTTGTCACATCTCAACTTGAAATGTGGTCGCTTTCATTACCAAATCTCGATTTGAAATGGATTTGGGTGTTGTCACGACCACATGATCCTTGGACTCGCTTCTTTAAGTCTTTGACTGGAGACTGACCACTAAACTTTTAACAAAGCATTTGAAAGGACCATCATCCCATTCATCTCTAGTGAAGGCTTTGGGTTGTTGATTGGAGCAGTCCCAGAGACTCAACGGAAGGGGAGTGATTTGATTGCAAAAGGTTGTTCAATAAGACTTACTTGGGTTAATCTTCTAATGTATGTTGATGGGCTCTCTCCAGGTAATTGCTTTACACTTTGCAAGTTTTCTGTCTGACAATGAGATAATCTTCGGGGTTTGGCTTGTTGATAATCCTTTGGTATAGACACCGGCAAAGGACACACACCTATCTTTGCTTTGTTGTTATTCACCCATGAGCGCGAGAATCATATCATAGTTCGGGTAATCTTTACAATATAAAACTTACTGCCGCGTGTTAGAGCGCCTATCTTGATTTTGAGGGTCGATGTACCCATAAGCATCTCTAGATTCTCCTTGAATTTTTAATTATGGTGGTGATGAATGACTTCTTGAAATCTTTGCGGCTTTGGGGCCTTGGTGGTGACAATATTGAAATCAGATGCTACATCAATTAGCGTGTTGTCAAACTCGGCATCCTTCAAGCGAGCGATGGTTAAAGTCCCGATTCTGACTCGCGTTTCTAGGAAGGATTAGGGTTTGGAGGCGGCTTCCTTAGCGGAAAGCAGGACGCTTGCACGATACGATACGGTTGAGAGCTCCAAACATGTCTTGACCTTCTGCGCCTTATATAAATCACAATTTCACATAAATGTTCCATCGTAAATGCACTTTGATCTTGTGAGCGGAGTCCCAAATCATGCGGCTCCAGACGGGAAAGGAGTCTCTGTTGACTCCTTCATTTCCTAATTGGAATTCTCCTGCATCCACCTTCTCTTTGAAAATGCGCCCAACTTGTTCGAGTCAGGTTGGGTGATTTACAAACTGTGATACTTGACAATATTTGGGATTCCCTTCATCTCTTGCCGGTGAGGCGGACGTCGGAGGAGGTAGCTTGATTGCGTCATCTTGAATCCATGCTTTCGGAGTTCAATGAATTCATCTATTAGAAATGAAAAGTCTGGAAGATGACATCTCGCTTCATGAATCTTAGCCCGGTGGCTTTCGGGATGGAGTAAATACTGCGTTGGCGGCTATAGCGTTTGAGTTGTTGCTCCCGTTCTTTGGAGATTTCCTCTTCCCTCCTTCGTCTACCACACTTACAAAAGTACAGGTGTTGTATTGCTTGTTGATAACACGCTTTGTTTCTCGGGTTTAGCGTGCATCCTCACCCAGTAGAGTCTGTCTTTCTAAGCGTTGAGTGGGGTCATGGTGATCATTTAGCTTGACTTCATGGAGTTGTAGACGTCTGAAGCGCAGTTTTCGATTAAAGCACGATAGATGTGAACCATACCGGTGTCATGACTCCACCAATTTTTGTTCGGTCACATTTTGAGTCGTCATAATCCAAGCTTGAATTTTGAATCTCTTGGCGTAATCGTTTGGATGCTCGTTGTTTTTATTTGAAACATTCTCCCCAAGTCCTAAGAAAGTGATTTGCTCGGATACAAAGAAATACTTTTTAGAAAGCGGTGACCATCTCACACCGATTTGATATGTTGTTTGGTGCGATGTTGTTGTACTAGGTGTATGCTCTTCCAGTAATGGCTTTGAGAACTCTTCGGGGCGGAGGGCGTGATTATATTCGTGCTCTCCAAAAGATTCAGAAAACGAGAAATGTGTTGCGACGTTACCGGTACCATCTGTTTATGGGTGAAAACCATTTCTTTGATTTTGGTAATTTGGTGTGTGGATGAAACAGAATCTAAACCCTAAACAATGCTTTTGCAGGGAGTACTTTTGATTCGAGAGATCAATCATGTCAATCCTAGCACAAACCAAGAAATGGGTGTTTTGAGGCTTGCCCTACCGCAAAGTGAAGGAGAAGGGTTGGTCTTAGGGAGAAGCGAAGAGAGTGTTGAGACCAGAATCGTTGATTTTGATGGTGTGGTTGTTTATGACTTGTAGGACGAAAGTGGAATTGGCTGCTTGAATGGATAGAGCTGCTCGGGTGATTTTTAGATATTGTGTTGTTCTTAGGCCAAAATTTGTTCTTTTGTGGTAAATAAGTGAAACCTATTTATACAAGTCATATTGAAACGTACCATGGTCTCGTAGGAAATGGAAACTATTGAGTGGTGGAAGAATGGAGTAACGTATATGGCAGTCATGCATTATGCTTCCATGATGAAGGAAGTGAATTAGTTTGCAGTTACTTTCATCACCACTAATTGTCCCACTTCATGACACTTTCTTATAACATGTCGTTGCACGCCGCATCTTTGTAAACCTCGGACAATACCGATGAGTATCCCCAGGTTTGTGACATGTTTGATGTCTCGATTTTTAGTAAAAGCGTGTAGCGTGTTGCCAGCGTGAGGCAAGTCAAAGTCAAGAGACTTGTCATAGGAAAATAGCATGTGATGCTATTAGGTTTGCCTTGTCAAGTCAGCCTAAAACTTACCACAAGTCGTCGAACCAGTGGCGAACTTGAATGGTCGGGAGATTGCATCTCATGAAGAAGGTAGGCGTTGATTATGGATACCTGCCTCACATTTGGCGTACAAGCCAATGTCAAGGCGTTTTTGGTGTATGCCGGTGACATTTGCAACATGATCGGCATATCTGGAAATCCATGCCAATGGCACGGTGGTGTAAGTGGCGCTGGAGTAGCCATGGCCACTAAGGCTGGTCAGTCGAACTTGCCGCAAGTTCGATGGATTCGGTGGCGAACTTGGATGACTAAGATTGCTTCTCATGAGGAAGGGTTAGCCGTTGATTATGGCAATATCTTGTTGTATATCCAAGTGGCGCCTTGCGTAGCCGTGGCATAGTGGCATAGTCGTGGCAGCTGTTTTGGTATATTGGTGTTAAGACCCAAATAGGCGCCAACAACATCAGCCACATTGCCCGCATCAATCCCAACGCTACTAGGAAAGCGTTATTTGGCTTGTTGAAGGCATTTTTCCCAAATTAGGAGTTTGGCATGTCGAAACCCTAATTAGATTCGTGTGGCGCTGGGTGCGGCGATGGAAGTGGCGTAGTGGCATGCGTGCATCACGGCATGGCAGGTGGCATGTGCCGCTGTCCTGTGGCGTTGTTGCACGGCCACCGCCGTGGTGTCGTGGAATGGCCAAAGCTTAGGATTTGGCATCGTACATAAGTTAGGGGCATGGTGGCATGGCCAAGGCCCGTCGGCGTCGCGACCAAAGATTAGGGCTTGCGCTGAAGTCATGGCCCAGGCTAGGGTCCCAGCGTCGCGGCCAAAGGGTGGGGCTCAGCAGGCATGGCACGTGACCAGGGATTTTATGGGGTCAGCGGCCAAAATTAGGGCTCTGGCGGGCGTGGCCAAAGGCTAGGATTTGGGCACCTTGCGCGGAAATTTAGGGAGCTTGGGCATGGCTGAGGCTAGGGATTCTGTCGCCGTGGCCAAAGTTAGTACATGTAAGCGGCATGGCTGAGGCTCGGGACCGGCGCCGTTGCCAAGGGTGCTAGTGGCTCAGCGGCATGGCTAAGGTCGAGAATTGCCGTGAATAAAGGGTTAGGAGCTTGGCGCATGGCCAGGGGCTGTGCGTGGCGTGTTGTGGACTATGACAAGAATTATGGTTTCGGCTAAAAAAAACTTGTTTCGATCACGAATCTAATTGAGTCATTATGGCATTGTCCACGTAATGGAAAATGGATTAACACGTAGTGGCGTCATTTTGTGGCACATTAGCATGTTCTTGAGGTAGAGTGGCATGTTGGCACGATGCTAGAAAGTGGCATGTCACATGCCGATTAATATGTTGTTGTGGCGGGCGCGTTTGGCTTACCCGATTAGTATGGTGAGCGACGACATGCGTTTGGCCTTAATGTATGATGGCAGTTTAAGAAACTTAATTGGTCAGAAAGAGTCGGCCAAACATAGGCGCGACCACACCTCTAGTGCTCGTGGCGCATTTTAAAGTAACCTGATTAGTCGATAGGAAGGAGAGGGGGCCGGACAAGCATGGGCGTAGCTACACTTTTGGTGTGAGTGTGGCGGTTTTAGATCGACTGATTGGTCGATGGGAAACCAGGGATGGCGGGTATGGGCAGCCACAACTCATGGGAGTGTGGCGAGTTTAAAGCGACTGATTAGTCGACGAAGGAGTAAGGGCTTGTTAGGGTAGCATGGGGGCATGGCAAATAGCTACTGTTAGCCTATGGCATGGCCACTGCCTCATTGTTGATCCCACTCCACGGCTCATTGCTCTTTTGCTTTCTCGACCGAGTATTTTGTGCCAAGGGCCTTAACCTGGTACTTGGAGGTTAGTGCTACTCTGTCATGATTTAACACAACTGTCATGCCATACCAATATCAAGGGTTACTTGGGAACATAAGCACAAAAAGTACCGGCCAGCTCGGCATTTTCATGGAGTAATGCATAGGAGGTTATACACTTATTAGAGCTCTATACTAGTGAGCAGTTCGTCTAGTGAGTTTAGAGTTTCGATATAATACGAGGAGAGACATAGGTTTCAAGTCGATTTTTGATATATTCCAAATTCCCTGCGGGAAAATAGACATATCGATGTCTCATACATCGATGTCAGTCAGATAGACTTTTACAAATTTATCCTCAGCTAAAAATCACCATCAACATTAAGTCCCCTGTAGCTCATTAAAGGCATTGTTGTGGTAAGCATGAGATGGTGACAGATAAGATAAAAATCAAAGTGCAAGTCATGAAGAGATTGCCCGAGGAGAATTTAGGTAACCTTTTGGCGGAGGCATGAGGAATCAAGTGATCCTTGCATTAGCGACTTTGCGTAACTCCATTTTGGCCATAGGGTGTTGAGGCGGAGATGGCGCGCAACCCTGGTGCGGATTGGTGGATGAAGCGGCGAGGCGCTGGGTCATGAACGTATGGAGATGAGCGCTTGGATTCGGTCCATGGAATGCCAGGAATTGAGTCATGGAATGGTGGGAAACCGTCGCCTCCGTGGAGATAAAAAAGCGGCCCCGATCCATGGGATGAGTGGAACCGGCTTCATTCCGTGGAATGGTGAAAATATCGTGACCGGAACCCGGCTAGCACAAACGGTGAGGAAAGCTGGAACTTAGGCTAGCAAATGGTGATGGTGGCGAATTTGGAACTTTGGCTACCAAATGGTGATGGTGGCGGTGGCTTCGATTCAGTGAGCGGTGGAAACGGCACTTGGAAGGCTTGGTTGGATCACGAGAATCTTTGGAGCATTATTAACTTAACCATAGAGTCACTGGAGCCATGTAGAGTTGGCTTGACCACTGGGAGGTCGGGAGACCGCGGAGATTGGCTTGACCACGAGTCCGGAGCCATAGAGAGTTGGCTTGACCACGGGTGCTGGAGCCATGGAGCATTGTAGATTGACCGGTGTTCCTCGTCTTTGCTATTTCTTTGGTTTTAGTAGTGGAGCGGAGATATTGGCACACTACTTGTTCGGATATAGAGCATGAGTGTGGTGTGCCTAGTCATCTATTCCGTTCATGGAGCGATAAGGAATCTATTCATTCAAGCTCCAAAGCTGGCTCGTATGAAAGGGGTATCGACCCTCTTACATTTTTAGTTGTTCATCCGGCTCAGTGCTTTTATCTGTGACCATCGGCTCCCTTCGTCATTCGTTAGGCGGTGGTAGAGAGGCATTAATGGCAATCAAAGCAATCTCGATAGTTATAATCAACAACAGGAAAGCCGGAGAACTCAAGGTAGGTGCTCTCACATGTATCCACCCAACAAGTACCATCGATCTTCCCCCGGAATGTGTAATAAGCTTCGGCTCAAGAAGAGCGAGTATCTAACCTCTGTAGTGAATTTCAAAATTTACCAAACTCCATTGCACTCTTGGGATGGATGAGATGAAATAATGTCGGGGCTAATCTTGGAGATTGTGGTTGCGTTGTTGGTTCATCCTTGACTTTAGGTTATTTGGTACCCAGACTTTCCCGATTGCGATGATCATATCTCTTTGTGGATGCTTCAGGCGTCGAAATCTTCCAAAGGCCCGTTCGGTGAAATAAATGAGTTGAGAGACGTTGAATTCTTGAGTGTGTTCTTGCTCCAGTCTTTAAGGACTTCGTTCAAGAGATATCCTTTGAACCATCTTCCTGAATGTTGGACTATTGCATGGAACGAGATGCGGTGGAGATCCTCGGTTATATACAATGTTCGATCCGAGGCGTGGCCAGGATATGCAGAATGTATCTCTCGTGTCTTGGTTTTAGAGTCTTTGATGGTTGTCGGGATGGGTAAATGAGCGGGTCTTGACCGCTCTTTAGTTTACAAGTTGTTTTCTCGTGAGGGCTTGGGATCCGTCGCGGCCTCGTAAAGCGTTGCAGGCGCCTACAGATGGAGAGGTGATGATATTCTTCTGTACACCCTGAAGAGTAGATGGCCTCAGTCGTAGTTATGACCTTTTCACAAGTATCTTTTGAGCTTTTGTGATGAAGGGATTTGTGTAGAGCCTCGGTCCCCAAGTGTGGTTTACATGTTTTTATCATGGTATGGTGGTGGGTTGACCATGATATAGATATCTTCGTCTTGCATCCGTATTGGTGACTTTGTAATTGTTGCTTTATGGATAAGCTCGGGTAGTGTCAACAAACGAGCGAGTAAAACATCCCACGACCACGAGATTTTGGCAAGTATGGATAAAAAAGGTGGCCAAGACTACAAACCTGGCACATTCGCGATCATGATCCTCGACATGGGGAGTGTGGCGGCTACGGCATGATACTTGGCGGGAAGGCTTGGCGGCTGTTGAGGAGAATGTTGCGACTTCGGGAGCGAACGTTGAAGCAGAGCGCCTCGTAGAAAAGCGTTGAAAGCTGCTCATACTCGAGTTGTGGCCATGTCCGAAGTATGAGTTTTAGCGAGAACTTCCCTTTCTCTCCACAACCGATAATGGTAATGGGAAGGTTGGTTTCTTAAGCTCCTCCGTCTCTGCGTCCTTACAAAGAAGTGGTGACTCACGGTGATGATTGAGGTCGTATGCTCGAAGAAATATTAGGAGTATCGGCGGCACCGGCTGCAGTAAGGTGAGGCGTCATGTCGAGGGGATGCTTCAGTCTGCATTGGTGTTAATGGTAGAGGATACGCCATGGGACGTCTTCAGATACGCTTGCGGATGGTACATTGGTTTTTGCCATTCCCCTTTTTCTCGTCCGATACGGCCACATACTCTATTCGCTAAGGTCTCTCACAAAACCCAGATTTTCGGCGTTTACCACCCGAGTTTGCTCGGTGACGCAATCTGGCGCGAGAAGTCCCCCTCGTTGTCCTCTTATTGTCTGTAACATCTTTATGCCGATCCAGCGAAAAGACGGAGGATCTCCGGTCCGAGGCGTAATTCCCCAGAATCATCTTTTCTTGGGTGATGCGTTTAGGCATTGCATTCTTAGTAGGATGATTGACGAACTGTGGTAATGATAATACTTGGGATTTGCCATTTTGTTCTCCTGTTGGTAGGCGCTTTAACATGAGGTAGTTTGATGGCATCGTCTTGAATCCATACTTCCAGGAGTTTGATTACTTTCTCGATCCAGGCGAAGAAGTTTGGAGAAGCATATCCGGTTTTTTTGTTGCCACGGGAACCTCAGCGCGACACTGGGTGAAGCCGCGATGCAGCTGGTGCCAACGTTAGGTTGTTGTTCGGCTTACGGAGTTTTCTCTTTCTTCCTTCATTAAAGTCGATTTGGAGGTTGGATATTTTATTAGAAAAGACGCTTGCTTTCTGAAGCGTCTTCTGAGCTTCATTCTAGAACGGTTCGGATCAGTGAGTAAGCGACGGTGGATATCTTTACTACTTTTCGATGCAATATGGGAATTGATATTTTAAGAAGGATGAGTTATAATGAAATCACTTTTCATTGCGAGGACTACGTGAGAACGTGATAAATCACAAGTCCTTCTTTCTAATCTTGAGGAAACATCTTTTTGATCTTCATGAGCAAGGACAAGTTAGATTGGTGGATACCTTTCCCATTCGGGCGTGGATCAGATGTTTGCATCCTCCTCACTAGGGAGTAAGAATATAAATCTTGGAAAAAAGGACTACCATCATCAGCATTGATCCAAAATGAATGGTTGATAGCGCCTCCCACAGAATGAATACGCGTTGGTTCCTTTGAGGGTTAAGAGAAGTAAAATTTGGATTGAGGGTTTCCGAAGCATTCCTAAGATCAACCATCTTGAGAATTTTAGGAAATTGAAAATGGGTTTGAATTTGGCCTAAGACCAATTGGGATGAAAATGAAATTAGGGAATTGAATTTGTGGCAAGGAGATTTAATCTCCAGCTGTGGTCACGCAATTGTTTATGGTGAAAACCGTTTTCCATTTGATTTTGGTAATTTTGGGTGTGTGGATGAGAAAGCGAGATCCCTAAACCACTGAAATAATCTTAATTGCATGGGAGTACTTTTGATTCGAGAGATCAACTCTAACTCACAGCCTAAACTAAGAAATGGTCGATTTCCGCTTGCTTCGGTCACAAGTGTGAAGGAGAAGGGTTATTCTTAGGGAGGAAGCGAAGAGAGTGTTGAGACGTATCTGTTGATTCCGATGGTGTGGTTGTTTTATGTCTTGTCTGAAAGTGGAATTGGCTGGCAGAATGGAAAGCTATGAGGTGATTTCTAGATATGTGTGTTTTTCAGAGCGAAAATTTGTTCTTTTGTGGTAAATAAGTGAAACCTATTTATACAAGTCATATTGAAACGTGCCATGGTCTCAGAGAGGAAATGAAACTATTGAGTGGTGGAAGAATGGAGTAACGTGTAACTGGGGCATTATGCTTCATGATGAAGGAAGTGAATTAGTTTACACCGTTGCTTTCATCACCACTAATTGTCCCACTTCATCACACTTTCTTATAACATGCGTATTGCACGCCGCACGCTGTAAACCTCCAGACCAATACCCTGATGAGTATCCCCCAGTTTGTGACATGTTTGATGTCTCGATTTTTTTTCCATAAAAAACGTGTAGCATGTTGCTATGTGAGGCAAGTCAAAGTCAAGAGACTTGTCATAGGAAAATAGCATGTGATGCTATTAGGCTTGCCTTGGCCGGCCGCCTAAAACTTGCCACAAGTCCGTCAGTCTAGTGGCGAACTTGAATGGCTGAGATTGCATCTCATGAAGAAGGGTAGTGATTTGATTATGGCTACATACATTGGCGCCTGGTAATGTCACAATGGCGTTTTTGGTGTATGCCAGTTGTAGTTGCAGGAAATCCCACAATACACCCCTCACTCGATTCTACTTGGTTAATCCATTGAAAGATGAATGATCAAGAATGTTTATTAATTAACTTCATGAAATGTCTACACTGGAAAATAGAATTACAAATAGAAATTAAAACACTCTTTAATTTTCTCTCTCCTAATGGCTTGCTCAATAATTCAAAAAAGCTCCCCCTTCAACAGACTTACGCATTTCTTTATATAGGGTAATACTGGTGAAGTATACTAAGCTATCCTTTATTTTAGGGAATAACTCGCCATGATGTCTTAAGTATACAAATATTCATTCTCGCGACACTTCCTAATCCTCGCTGTGTTTCATGTCTTCCTTATGTTTTGCTTGTCGTTATTCATTGCGTCGTTTATTTTAGCTTCTGCGACTCCTTGACGATCCGCTATTTATTAATCCATGAACTTTGGTATGTTGCGACATTATGATTCTACATCTTGCCTCTTTTTCCTTGAATATTGCTTGAAGAGCGATCTTTGGAAAATCCATTGTTGTAGCAATTTTTGATTTTAGTTGGTGAAGGAACGAGTTAAAGAATACTTTTCTTGAAAAGTACGTATTTGCCTCTATTCTTTGGCGAAGTTCAAGCTTCTTTGAAATATATATGAACGCATCGCCTCTCGTCTCACCTCATATCTTCTCGATGGAGAGAATGTCATGAGAATCAATATTTTGATTTGCCGCAATCGTTTATCTTTATCCTTTTCGGGGCCTGTACCCTTAATGGACTTTATCACGGATGTCTTTTCTTCCTTTCTTTTCTTGACACGTCTTTTCAACCGTTTATTCTTGACCGTTCATGTTTCTTCTCGCATTAAATGCCTTTGTTTTTCCTTAGGATCTTTTTCCTATATATAGTTTTCTTTTTCCTTATCTTTTCCTTCTTTATTTTCCTCCGCAACTTTCTCTTTAGTTCTCTCCTTCCGTAATTTGCGCCCCCGCCACCGCAAATCCTTTAGATTCTCCATCCTAGCTAACCCTAATCTTCAATCCTTCATCCATTCCCATACGCGATAATGGCTTCACTTAGTCGTGCATATAAATCTTCTTTTAATGAAGTTCAATAAGTTGCAAGAGAAGGGTTTTATCCTATCAACCATCCCCGATAAAGAACCTTGGTATACTTTATAAGTCGTGAACTGCGATCATCATGATGTGATCACAAAATTATAATTTTGTTAGTCAACTTCTCGCAGACTTCCCGTTTCCCTTATACAACTCGAGATGCCTTTATTTTATGAAATCTTGGCTCATGAAAAATTTCTCGGTGTTTATCAATTAAGTGGCGACAGTATTCGCTTAATGCTTGAATTTACAACCGTGGCGCTTGGCAAAGGATCTTTATACCCGACATCACAAGAACCCCGAGTTCGCAGATTGGAAATAGTCACCAAAAGTACTTTGTAGAGAACTTTTTGAGAATTATGCAAAGATAAATATGAGGAACGAAATCTCTGGCATTCGTCACGAGAAGAAAAGATAATCCCCCGAGGATAAATTACTCATGCGGGACATTGATTGGCACCGGCAACAATACTACCTCGCCACTCCAAAGATGAGAAGTGGTGGGTTGTACCCTTGTTCTAAACGGTCCTTACATCGCAGTTCACATATTCTTCCTGCGAATCTCAGAGGCTACCATCCTTGGGAATTTAAGTGGCCGAGAGGGAAAAAGAGGTATTTTTCCACTTCATCTCTCTTTCGCAATTTTCCTTTTATTCTCATTGAGCTTGTGAAATTTTCTGATTAATAAAATTGAGGAAGAGCTATAAGAACAATCCATTGGCGAGTACTGAGATGCTTCATCACTTACAAATGTAGTAAGAAACACTTTCCTTTGTTATTTCAAACAACATTGTTTCCCTCCGTTTCTTATCTTTATTCGTGTGCGAAGGTTGAAATGAAGTTGTTCAAGTGCAAGATTAAAAGGGGTAAATGTTAAGCCGCAAGGGGATAAATCTTCTGTCTGTTATCTAAAAGCTTTTAAAACTCAATCTTTTCCCGTCTTAGTTCAAGTCCGAGTCTTGGTGAGGGTGACAATGATATGAATCTGTCTCTCGCAAAAGAGACTGGCTTGGATCGGATCTCCTATGGATCAATTATCTAGTATCTTCGAGACTCTTTCCAAGGAATGGGAGATGCTCCCCAGCTTCCATATGCGAGGCTCTCCAAACGTGTGTAATGCCGCTTTACTAGAGGGCAATGACTCTTTTCAACGGAGTCTCTAGAACTGCTTCTAGCTTCTTGAATGCGCTGGTCTTTGGTATGTATGAATTCATATTTTCCTGTTAACTTTAATTTTTTAACTATATATTTTAATGGTCTTTCATCTTCTTCCACAGTTGAAGAACTTCTTTTGTTGTTGCCACCGGATCTCGAAAGGAGGTGTAATATTCAGCTTGGAGAAGAAACATTCACCATCGCGCCAAAAATTAAAGAATTAGGTAAATTGCGAGTTCTCACGGGAAAATCCAACACGGAGGACCGAATCTTCTATTCAAGGATAAAATTGTTACTCATCAAAGTGCTAATCAAAGAACTTTATAAGATAAAGTTCTTTCTCTTTTTTGCTTCTCCTTTATCGATTGACAGTTTCTATTCCACTTATCATCTCGGAACATATATAATCTCTCCGAAGAAGTATTCTTCTTCATTCGCTTCCCGAGCCTATGGATAATAACTCTTCTTACTCACCTTAACAACTCTTTAAGTAGTTCGCCAAACGACATTAATTCCTTTCATTAAGTGAACTCCAAGTCAATCGCTCTAAAAATTGAGCATAGATCCGGGTTTGAGTTTAGCCAACCAATTTAAACAAATGTATCTTGATTCCACAAGAAAACCAAAGCTTTAAGAAAGAAAATTAGCTATTTTATAGATGAAAAGACCGCATTGCTAACAATGGTGCGAAAGCCTTGGACTTAATTTCTATAAGTCTCTACTCTAAGTACAAATTGAACGGGACTTAATTGCTTAGCGGTATCACCATACTTAGCTTAACAGAAAACCAAATTCGCTCACTTCTTGTTATAAATAATAATGATGAATTTGCTTTCTGCGAAGGTCTTAGACAATGCCGAGAAATAATTTAAGTGTTGATGTTAGTCTTCACGCTGAGCATACTACCTTGTTAAGGATATGATATCCATGAGAGAAGGTTGTTTATCATACCCCTTTTTTTTTTTTTTTTTTTTTTTTTAACTCATCATTAACTCATCATTGCTTCTTTTAATCCGAAAAGAGACTTCACGCAAGGATTGAGGAGCTTGAACTTTCGATAAAGTACAACTCGCCAAGAATCTCACCCTTCGAGAGTAGATATTCCAGTTGAAGAGACAATTTCCAAACCATGAGACGTAACTTCAACAATGATGCGATTCGTTTTCGCAATCAAGCCATGGAGTATGTTTGTAGAGATCGCAAGATCCTCTTAGTTTGTATCCTTGGCTTTCCGAAGAAGTTCCCGAAATGTGCCTGTCTCTTGGATGTTTAGACAGTGAGGCCAGCGAAGGAGAAGGATCGGATGAAGAAGAATTATCAAAGGAATGATATCTTTTGCTGCTCTCGCACTCTGTGACATCTGTATATGTATATCTTCCATTTCTGTAACTCTTTTATTGTAAACTTCTTGGATTATCAATCATAAATTCCATCTTCATTACCCTTCTTTTGCATGTTTTGATCTAGCCCACTCTTCCTTGTAATACAATTGGCTAACGTTATAAATGTATAACTCTGTCATATGAAGGTGAATAACCATATTTTATGTGCTCCATTCCCATACTTGCCTCCGTTATTCATCTTCAAATGAAGGATTTTGTTTAGTTACCATTGAAGGATGAATCTCCCGAAATCATATTTTGAAATGAATTCTTCATCAATGTTGAAAATTAATATTGCGACGAAATTCGCAGTGTATCTTCATGAATGAAGAAACCTACCTTTCGCCTTTTATCATTTTGGGTGGTCTTCAAGTAAGACCTTCCTAGTTAAAGGTCTTACTTTGCAATCTCTTACCATGACACAAGATCGCAGGACGTCTTTACACTTTCATGCATCGTCCCATTGACCTTTGTCTTATCTCGAGTATTTTAGCCTCTGCGGGGATATTTTGTTTGCGACAATATGATAGGTTCACATTTCCTTGCGAATGTAGTCCCATGACATTTAAGCGTCTCTGTGGCGTAGGTCGCAGGACGTCTTGCACTTGCATGCAAAAACCCATTGATCTCGCCTTATCCTCGTGTTAGTATTTTGCCTCTTCAGATCATTGTGCACAAATATGACGGCAGCCTAAGTCTTCTTGCGAAAACAAAGCCTCATGACATTGCGTCTTTGTTGGCACTTCCCTAATGGAGAGTGCGCCCTTATCTTCTCCTGGTTGCCCCTTCAAGGAGGCGAAACATCGCCATACAAGACTAGCTCCTCCCATCCGGTCTTAACAACAACCGGTTGTTTTGTGCCCTCTTATCCCTTATACCTAGGGTTTATGGTTACGAGATCGCACCCTAAGTGGAGTTTTCTTGGCCGAGTGCAACATATGCCAAGACTTTCCAAGAATGGCCGAGGTAGGTTCATCCATCCAAGGCACTCGCTCAACCGTACCCTCGGCGCCTTGAGTATACATCGACTCTTGGAAGAGATCCTCGCCCAACTGGGTATAACCTTATATATATAGTTGGGAATCCAAGGTACCTCTTCCGGATAGGCTTTCATGGGCCCCCAAAATTTCCATGACCAGGCTTCGGGGAGCGGTGTAACCTTCCCCGAGCCATGTCGAGAGATACCCCTTATATGACGTACTTTTAGGTCTTACATTTGCCTCTTACGAAATGTTATTCGCGAACTAGGTGTAATGGCAAAGGTTAAATCCCATTCTTTTATTCATTCATTTTTGTTAAATCATTCAATCATTCATATTTCATTGTTTGTTGATATTTGTTTGCGAAGCATTCGCATGATTCTGTTTCATTTGTTGCATTTTCGTTTTTCTTTCTTAATCAAATTCTCATACACCCTTACCTGCGGTAATCTCGCACATCATTTTTTGCCCTTGCTAATTATTTACTTCTTATGCCTCTTGTTCTTTGAATTTTTTGCCCATTCATTATCATAATATTCACCTGTCTCCAAGTATTCACCTTGCGATGTTTGTTACATGTCCTTATTTCTACAAAGATCCACCATCAGTTTTTCTTTTCTCTGTTCATCTTTTACATGTTGTTTCACCTCCTTTTAGCACTTCTTTCTTCGAGCTTTCACGTCAACCTCGTGACATTGTTGCGACTCTTTTCCAATCTCCTGTATAATACCAATGCCATTTGGATGGGGAAATTTTATACATTGGTGGTATGTTGATGCCACCCCCAAAATTTCATGAAGCCATGGCCTCCCAATTAATGCATTATATGGAGATTCCACATCAACCACACAGAATAAAACATCAGTTGATAATCCTTGTAGAGGGATTCTCATATGAACTTCTCCTTTTGGCTTGTTTGCCGTGCCATTAAAACCATATATTTTGTATGTTGAGGGGATCAAATCCTCATCCTTTCCTCCATTGTCTTGTAGGTATGGTAAAAAAGAATATTCAAGAACTTCCTGTATCGATTAGGACAGGGGTTGATCGCTTCAATGACTTTCTCGCTTCATCATCTTCTCCATCAACTAGTTTTGGATTAATTTCTAATTTTACAACCAACGGGCTATCATGTGCTTCTCTTCCTTTTGGTATTTCATCTGCAGAGAAAGAGATAGTTTTCAACTGCCACTTTTCTAACTGCTCGTTCTCGCCATGCTCATTATTTCTTTGTCATTAGCATCTCTCGCAAAGACTCTGCTGAGCACGTTGTCATGAAAATCTTCGACTGTGCGATATGAGTGAACGATGGAGTTGCAAAACAAATTTTTAGCTTTTGTTCCAACTTCTATTACAAACGTTTCTTTTCCCTTCATTTGAACTGCTACGTGCATCTCTGGCGGTGGCGGTAATGTCTGGCCTTTCTCTTCATCTTTTAGGAAGTGATTTAGTTTTCCCTGATCAATCATTCTGAGAATGATTCTCTTTAGGTTTCTGCAATCATTTGTTTGATGTCCGTGAAAGCGGTGGTAAGAACAAAACTCATGGCTCCCCTCTCTCCGGTGGTGGTTCCATCCCCGCGTTCCATGGTGCACGTACATCTTCCATCACAAGTATAGCCTCCCGAGATCTTTTCCACGCTAGCATTTAGCGGTGGCATTTTGATATCTTCCCATACTATTAAACTTCTCGTCCTCCATGATTATTCTGCCTTCGTCCACCATATGTTTCTTGCATATGATCTAACCTCTGAATCTTATTATTGCTGCCATGGTTGTAGTAGTTCCTTTCTCGTTCAAACTCTTCTTGGTCGCGGCTTCCCATGGCTACTATCTTCGCTGCCCATCATGACCCTTCCTTTCTTGTCTGCCCTTGTGAAGTGCTCACCGCGCGTTTATAAACTTAGGTAACAAGCTTATGTCTTAAAGATTCGAATTTGTGTTCGCAATTGGATAAGATTCCATTTCATTCTGTCTTTCTTCCAAGGCAATATACTCTTCCTATAGTTCTGTGATTCACCGCCATCGTGATTGTATTTTTGATTCTAAAATTTGAATGTATAGCAAATTGGTTGCGAATAGAGCATTCTGCAAACGAGAGAATGAGATATCTTTCTTCAACTCGTCCCGCCATCTCTACACATGGTTCTCCATCTTATTGTCCAATCGCTCTTAAGCTCTCGCCAATTCTTTGTTTCAACTCAACACGTCTTGATTCCCTAGTCGCGTGAAGTTGTTGCTTATATACGCTCCTAAAAATGTAGCTTGTAAATGGTTGAATGACGTGATTGTGTTTTCGGGTAAACTTTCAAACCATTTCGAGTGCTTCTCCGTTAAGCTTGGACGCGAAGTACTTGCACAATATAGCATCATGACTCTCCCACCGCAACATACACCTCATATAGGCCTTGATGTCTTTTATCGTACGAGGTTGTTCCATCAAAAATCACACTAATGTAGGTAAGTTGCATTTAGGGGTATCCCTCCCAATTACTTCTAACGTGAAAAGGGTTCTTCGCAATACGATGGCTTCATCCAACCGCCTTCTTCCTCCTTCCTTCCTTCGCTTATTTAATAACCCTCTCATTTACCTAATTCTTTCAGATCATTCATTTGCCTCCTGAATTTGATTCTACTCCTAGGTGTTTTCAATTCCGCATCTCCTCCCTTCTCGCTCGTCTACTTTGACCCTCTTGTTCGCTATTTTCTTCTCTCCTTTCCTATGACCTTCTTCTTCGTTTCTTTCTTCAATCCGCACACCATTATTTCTATTGTTCTCTCTCCTGGATCGTCTCTCAGCTCTCCTTTGTATCTTCTCGTATTCTTCATTGATACCTCTATTATTTGCAGGTTTTGCTCGCCTCCTCTCTCGGTTGTCATGATTATTTTGTCGGATTGCTTCTTCCGATTCTTGATCTTCCATTTCTGTTCTTACTCTTTTCTCTCGCGAGCCAAATGTGCTTGTTCAATATAGTGCCTTTGATGTCATCCTCAATCTCTGTTTCTTCTCAACGCTTCTCTCATGCAATGTTACTCTTCCTTCGCCCCGGTGAGTCATTCGGCCCTTGAATTGCATGTTCCCTTGATTTTCCCTATTCGCTCGTCATCTTGAAAATTTTCGGGCTGAGAATATAACGATCTTCCATTTCCAACTCTTCTCTCACCATGTTATGTGTTTGGATTTTGTGTTTCTTGCCGGTTTTCTTTCTCGGTATTTTCCATCGGTAAAACTCCTTCTTTTCTTCCTAATCGATCTTCAACGCGATCTCGCAACACTTGATCTTCATTTTGCAATCTCATATTTTCCACCTCGACTCATGATTTCTGTCTTGTCAAGTTCGCTCGTTCCTTCCGCTCTGATAGTCGCTCTCTTCATGTATTGTTTGTCTCAATCTTTCTAATGCTATGATTTCTTCATTTTCTGGATTCATTTCCCCATTCATTACTCGCTCTCCTTCTCCTCGTCCATTGTTCACCAACTGTGGCTCTTCTTCTCTTTCATCCTCAGAATCTGATCTCCAAGTGTGTACACTCACCTATCATAATCCACGCAGTCGTATTCGCTTATTGGTGGGACTGTGGTTGAATTTGATTCTCCTCATTATTCCTCATATTAGTTCTTGATGATTCTCTCTGTTTCATTCCTCCTTTCTCCAGCAAGTCTTCCACTTCTTCTCACAATTGTTGGTTGTCCTTGTGCATTTCTTCTTCTAGCCATTTCTCTTTTTTAATGAATTTTTTGAAAACTACTTCAAACCTCTTCCCTGTTACTCCAAACTCTTTCCAATCTATGTGTCAATTTCTCGCTCGTCCTGTTCTAGCACATATGTAGTTCATAGAAATCCCACAATACACCCCTCACTCGATTCTACTTGGTTAATCCATTGAAAGATGAATGATCAAGAATGTTTATTAATTAACTTCATGAAATGTCTACACTGGAAAATAGAATTACACTTAGAAATTAAAACACTCTTTAATTTTCTCTCTCCTAATGGCTTGCTCAATAATTCAAAAAAGCGCCCCCTTCCAATGGACTTACGCATTTCTTTATATAGGGTAATACGTTGGGTACTTGACTAAGCTATCCTTTATTTTCAAGGAATAACTGCATGAAGTGTCGCAAGTATACAAATATTCATTCTCGCGACACTTCCTAATCCTGCCAGGTTTCATGTCTTCCTTATGTTTTGCTTGTCGTTATTCATTGCGTCGTTTATTTTAGCTTCCTGCGACTCCTTCGCGACGCCGTCATTTATTAATCCCGCGAACCTGGTATGTTGCGATATTATGATTCTACACCAGTGACATTGCAACATGACTGGCATATCTCGTGCATGCCAATGGCACGGTGGTGTAAGTGACGCCTGGAGTAGCCATGGCCACTAGCTAGTTGCCTAAAACTTGCCGCAAGTTCGTCAGTTCGGTGGCGAACTTGGATGGCAGAGATTTCTTCTCATGAGGAAGGTTAGCGGATTTGATTATGGCCATATCTTGTTGTATATCAAGTGGCGCCATTAGCATAGTAGCGCTGGCGCGCGAGTGGCATAGCGGCATGCTGGTCGTCACCGTGGCTGTTTATTTTGGTATATTGTTGTTTAGACCCAAATATGGCTCTGCAAGCATTGTGGCCCTGTTGCCATATCAATCCCAACGGGGAGACGTTATTTGGCTTGGTTAGCGGAGCAATTTTGCCCAAATTAGGGTTTGGCATGTTAAACCCTAATTAGTTCGTGTGGCATGGCTGCGGCATGGAAGTGGCGTAGTGGCATGCGCCTACGGCATGGTGGCATAGCCATGTATGTGGCGTTGTTGCATGGCCACGCCTGTGGCGTTGTGGAATGGCCAAAGCTAGGATTTGGCGTCGTGGCCAAAGTTAGGGATTGGCGGCATGTCCAAGGCTAGGATTTGGCGTCGTGGCCAAAGTTAGGGCTTGACGATATGGCTAAAGTTAGGGCTTGGCGGCATGGCCAAGGCTAGGGCTTGGCGTCGTGGCTAAAGTTAGAGCTTGGCGGCATGGCCAAGGCTAGGATTTGGCGGTGTGGCCAAAATTAGGGCTTGGCGGCGTGGCCAAGGCTAGGATTTGGCGCCTTGGCCAAAGTTAGGTCTTGGCGGCATGGCCAAGGCTAGGATTTGGCGTCGTGGCCAGGATTAGGGCTTGGCGACATGGCGAGGCTAGGATTTGGCACCGTGGCCAAAGTAAGGGCTTGGCGGCATGGCCAAGGCTGGGATTTGGCGTTATGGACAAAGTTAGGGCTTGCGGCGTGGCCGAGGATAAAGTGTCTCGTGGCATGTTGTGGACTATGAGCAAGAATTAGGGTTTGGCTAAAAAGTCTTGTTTGACTACGAAATCCCTAATTGGAGTCCGGTGTGCACTGCCATGAACGAAAAGTTGATTAGCACGTAGTGGCGTCATTTGTAGCATTGGCACGTTACTGCTGCAGGTGGCATGTTGGCACGTTATCGCGGCAGAGTGGCATGTTGCATGCTAATTAATATGTTGTTGTGGCGAGGTGCGTTTGGCTTTTGATTAGTATGGTGGGCGGTGGTGCGTTTGGCCTTTAATGTGTGGTGGCGAGTTTAGAGCGACTTGATTGGTCCCGAGAGAGGGTCGGCCAAACATAAGGCGCGACCCACCTCTAGTGCTCGTGGCGCATTTTAAAGTGACTTGATTGGTCGGTAGGAAGGAGAGGCCGGCCAAGCATGGGCGTGGATACGCTTACGGTGTGAGTGTGGCGAGCTTTAGAATTACTGATTGGTCGATGGGAGGCGGGGCGGCGGTATGGACGGCCGCAACTCATGGGAGTGTAGGCGGGTTTCGCGACTTTGATTAATCGACAGAAGGAGTAAAGGCGGTTAGTAGCATGGGCGTGGCCAGTAGAGCGCCGGTTAGCCTATGGCATGGCCACGCTCCCTCATTGTTGCTCTACTCGCTGGCTCTGTTTATTATTTGCTTTCCGATTTGAGTATTTTGTCAAGGGCCTTAACCTTGGTACTTGGAGGTTCGTGCTTTACTCTGCTGCCGGGTGAACTTAGTCTGTCATGGAATACGATATAAAGGGTTCTGGGGGAACATAAGCACAAAAAAGTACTCTCGTGACTCAGGCATTTTGTGAGTAATGCATTTAGAGCTTATACACTCATTAGGCTCTATCTAGTGAGCGGTTCATCCAGAGCTTGAGTTTCGATATAATACGAAGAGAGACATAGGTACTGCGTGGATTTTGATATATTCTCCAAATTCCTGCGGAATATAGACATATCAATGTCTAATATAATCGATCTTAGAATCGTAGATAGACTTTTTACAAATTTAGCCCCCGAGCAAAACCACCTTCACCAACACCATCATAAAGGGAGGCTAGGGAGGAGTATCCGATAGACGCATTTATGTGTCTATTTTGATCTCGATTTTCTATTTTTAGTACCCATTTTTGTACTTATTTTGGTATTTTATCTCTTTGTAGGTATTTTTGGAGAAATAAACTTATGCGGAGAAATTGGCTCGAAAAGTGTCATTTGGACCTCCGGAGAAAATTGCTAAAGGCACCCGGAGGAGTTGATAAAGGCGCCCCATGAAAATTACTATTTACACCTAAGAATTTACTATTTGATTGCTAAAGGGAGACCAGCCACGGATAAGGAGGTCATCTTCCCAAATTCAAATTAAATTTTGGCGGGAAATCATGTGATCAGTCAAGTGATTTGGATTTGAGTTTGGGAGTTGTGGAGAGATTCAATCACCGAGTTGGATTTCTTTAGGCCTGTTGATGCTAAACAGGTCCAGTATAAGCCATTACTTCGACTAAATTTGGCTAGATATTGATTGGAAGCAAAACAAGGAGGAAAAGTATATACGAAAACAAGGGAAGGTTTGGATCGATTTTAATGGATATTCTGTCGGCGATTACATGGGAATTATGTGGTAATAACCTATTTGGATGAAACGGGGGTGGTAGTAGAGTTTAAATCGAACCAGGAGAAGGTTAACATTAGTTATCGACAAAACAGGGTCGGAAACATTGTCGGGATTCTGTTGGTTTTTTATTTTGAAAATTACGTGCACCATAAGAAGATATTCCCTGATTCGATTTGATCATATGTTTGGAAGCTATGACAATTCAATCACGCGGAAAACAGAAGCATATGAAGATTAAAAAGTAAAGAACAGAGTTGCTCTTTCTCGGGTTATTTGTTTTCCGTATTTTTTGGAAGATTTCTGTAATATAGGAGAAGATATCTTCTCTATCTAGGTCATATGCTATCATTAGGAAGAGTTTGGGTTAAAAACAAGGAGGAAAAAAGAAAGAAAAGGGGATGAAAATGCTGAGACTTTTGCTCAAAGAAACGGGAGATTTTGTCGTAGTTTTAAGGGACCTGGAGAGTATAAATAGAAGAGGGAGGGTCACATTAATGGGAGTCGAGACTTTGGGGTAAAATAGAGAAGAGGTTGGAGCTCCAGGAGAAGTTGCAGGATCGGGTTTTTATTTCTTTGCAGAAGGAGGAGACTAAGAACATAAGACCTAGTTAGACAGGTTACGGCAAGTGACTTCAATACTTTCAAACTCAATAACTTTGTAACAATTTTTCCAACTATTATTTTGAGTTCGCAACAGTACGTTAGGGTACTTCTTTGTAACATTGGGTCTGCAACAATTATAATCAAGTATAAAACACATCATAATACCTTTTCTTCAATAAAACACTTTTTGAGTAATGGATTATTATTTTGAACGTGTTTTGAGCCAATGAGCTAAACCCCAACACCTGGGACAATGGAGGAAGCCATTCTTCACACGCGTGTGGTAATTCTATTATTTCTTTTATGACTTATTGCATTGATTTTTAATTGATATATGATTTTATTGAAGGATTGTGATTTCAATTGATGGGTGTGCTTTCTTAAGTGTTTGATGTCATGCTTTAGATATACAATCACTACTTTCAAAATCTACTTTCGGCAATAAATTAGAGTCAATTACTTGAGCTATGAATGTCAGAATTATTATTTGAACCACATAAATTTAAGAATTGGTGGAATCCGAGTCTCGGTACCTCGATCTGGTGACAACTTTGTATATATTTTCTTTGTTTTTAGTGTTTTCTATTTTTAAGTCTGAAATCAATCTCATCAAGTCCGAGTTGAACGAATCTTATTTACCACTTCTACAATCACATCAATTTTTGGCGTCGCCGACGCGGACTTGTATTTAGATTTTTTTTAGGTTTGTTATTTTTTGTTCTCTTTTACGCCTTTTGGTATTTTGATTCTTTTGATTTGGAAACGAAGCTACAAGGATTGAAAAAGTGCTATAAAGGGGAAAGCATCTCCAAAGAAGGAAAGAAAAGAGGAGTCCAAGGAGGGAAGAAGATTTTGTATATAATTGTTTTATTTATTTTTATTTTTTGAAAGCCCATATTAGGGTTTGCTTTGTTGTAATTTTCTTTTATTTTGGACTTTATTTTTGGACTTGGACATTATTTTTGAAACCCTAAGGAAGGGTTAAAAATTAAATATAAACTATTTGCAGGGGAAGGACGGCAGTTACAATACCGCCTCGGCCTCGGGTTCGTACACCGACATCTCAGCCTGTGTAGCCCGGAAGTCGACTTCAACGGTTCATCGCTCGTATGGTACGGGAGGTAAGACTCTATCCACCCACGCAATCCCCCGTCGGTGGGTTTTATTTTGTGTGACAACTCACACCCTCGTAATAGAATGTCGAATCGGGTATTACAATAGCCAACACAACGTAATATCCAGTGGAGTTTCAAAATGGACGTTACTACTTTGTCCATAATGTGAATAGTGGTTGGGAACATCAGCTTTTTAGAGGTTATGGTCCATACCATGGTGAGCCCGATTACTATCCATACGCCCACCGTTCATAGAGCAAAATTCCACTCTCCAGAGTCCGCACGTAAGTTATTTGAATCGACACAAAAGTTACTTGAGTCGACCACGAGTTGGTGAGATGAATAACTTAATTATGGACAGCAATGCAACGTAGGTAGACCTTCTTTCTAGATAAAATCGGGGAAGTCATGAGTCGACTCGAGAAAATGTTGTTAGAGGCCCAGGAAAGAACTCAAAATAATCTTAATTTCCAATATAGTGTTTCCAATAGTCGCTTGAAAATGAGGATAGCTATTTGCATAATCAAGATGACGAGGATAAAATTGGTAAAACTACTTGTTTAGATGAGGTTCAACCATTTTTGTGATACCCTCCATTTTCATCTACCCATTTTGTATGTGTTTTGGGTCGGGTATCAACCATATTCAATAACCTGCGTTTTGAGTGTTCAAAAGTTTGGTCTTGTTGCATGTTTTAAAATGTTTTGTATTAAAAGTTAAACTAGCATCGTATTTTTTTTAGCACTAGTTATTCCATATGCCTCACTAGCCACGGATGTTTTATGTATAGTCCAAATTAAAAATGTAAATAGTGCACAGTTCCACCCTCTAGAAGTAACAGATTGGTGGGAATAGTCACTTGATTTACAAGGGGGTTTAGGAACATGAGAGAAATGTTTTTACAAGGGAATTTATGAACAGAGAGTAACCGGGGAAGAATGGGTTTTATTGCTATTGGGAAACGAAAAGTTTGGAAAAATCGGAACGCAGGGTTATATACCAAAGATTTTCCTAGAGTTGGATCTAGGGAAATGAGAAGGATTCTAAGGAAAACTTACAGATTAAGCTAATTTGAGGTAGGTTTACTACTCACCTTATTTGGGATTTTTTTCTTAATTATATGATTTGTTTCTTCCAAATTAAGATGAATTCCCCCGATTTCGCTTTGTGTTTACTTTTTGAATTGCTCTATACAAATTGAATTAATGGTTTTGATATCATGAATTATTAAATGGGGATGTTTGGTTTTGTGAAGAAATGCCTGATTGAAATGATTGTTTGGTTTTGTGAAATAAAAGGGTTTCAAATGATTTTTCATTTAAGAATCATAAGTGTATGAAAATGCTTATTAGAACTCCAATTCCTTTATCTTGAGTTTGTATATTTTTTTGTTAATTAACTTTGTATTTGTCAGTTTATAACAATGGATAACACTTATCTTATGCACAGAAATATCGATTTCAACTATTAAAGTTTACTAATTTTGGTAAATGGGAATGCCAATCCGTCAAAGGCGTTTTCTTTCCATTTAATGACTTTCTTGTCTGTGTGTTTGATAAACAAAGTCAGTTGAGTCCCTTTTGTGAATATACTACAATTGGATGTGAATGCAAATGAGATTTATTAAGAAAAACTGATTGAGTTCATGTCTTCCGTTAGTTGGAACATAGTTCCATCTTACGCTGTGTAATGATCCTTGATATAGTGAAATGGGTAATGATCCCATGGAACTTAGCTTCCCGACCATCGATGATGCAATTATCAAGTCAAGCGAGAAACGATAGGTGGGTGTCGAACCAAGGTTTCGTGTCAGTGGACTCAATGTGTCGAAATCTAAATGAAATTGATTTGTTTGAGACTTCATTGGTTTTGTGAATCATTTGTTGAATTCATAGTTTATGATTTGAAGTCTATCGTCTCTCTTATTTATATTTAATCCTTATGTTTTTCCTGGGAGAATTTCCATCTCTTTGAGGGATGGGAACAATAATCTATTGAGTAATCATCTCACCCCAATTGACATTTTTGCATTTTGTTGAAGGGCTGAAGCAAGTGAGAAGCGAATTAGTTTAAGGAGTGCATTGTTAAGTGACTTAAGTGAATGATATAGATATAAGTTTGATACACTTCGTAACCTCTAGAA
The DNA here is from genome assembly GCA_023531295.1 of Papaver armeniacum. Taxonomy (NCBI): domain Eukaryota; kingdom Viridiplantae; phylum Streptophyta; class Magnoliopsida; order Ranunculales; family Papaveraceae; genus Papaver; species Papaver armeniacum. The sequence goes on from JAJJWW010008361.1 coordinate 51,385, forward strand.
TTAAGGTTAAATCCATGATCTAATTTTGATTATTTACAGTGTTGGTGTCTCGAGCATTAGATATTACATGGGACCTTAGGTACAAAAATATATTATAAAAACTCTTTGATAGATTGCTTGCTAAGTTTTATTAATTATTTGGCTTGATTGTTGCTTTTGTGACATTAATGAAACTCGCTTGCATTGATAGTTTTAAACCTAGGTACCTTGTTGAGATGTTTGTGGGTGATATAGGTTACTTTTGTTGGTGTTGTTTAGTTGATTTACATTAGTAAACCATTAGAGAAATTGTTCATTTGTTAACTCAGTTGGAAGTGTTAGTTTGCCATAATTATCGGGTTGGTGACGAACAACTATCCTGGACATCTTATTAGTTTAAGACCAACTTTATTGGATTTTATTTTGGGGGAATGGCTTCCCAAGTATCCAACAATAGTGGATAGTTATAAGAAACAATTACCTTCCTTTCCAAGTATGTATCTTTTTTGTTTTGACGTAAGAAGTCCTTCTCATATCGCTAGTATTAAGTGGGGATTTTTCATCCCTTTCTGGAAGTTTTTCAATTGTGCCTATCGGTTTCGTTATTGGGTGTTTAGTAAAATTCCATTAGGATAATTCGTGTTTCTAACAATAAGAAAAATATGAGTATTTGAAAATTTTCTACTTGTTTGGTCGTAGTTACCGAGAGGGATTTTGTTGGTTTTTCCATAGCTATGGTTATCCTTTTAAATTGTGGATCCTATTACAGTATAAGTTGTGGTTTAATCCCATTGGTTTTATAAGAAATCCAACTTTTGAATTTTACGATCCAACTCTATTAATGATGTTTTTCCTATGAATGTTTT
>JAJJWW010008362.1:0-419020 GCA_023531295.1 Papaver armeniacum
ATTCTTGTCTGAGCTTGTAAGACCCTATGTGGTTGCAGGTCCGTGAGGTCAAACAAATATCTTGACCGTTCTTTATTCAAATAGATACACTGAGATTGGAGACACCTAGCAGTTTCGGCCTTAGGTAGTCTAGAAAATAATTACTGATGGATTATTCTGAAAAATGTCTTGGATTATCTGCTAACATATGTTTCTGTAAATTGTTCTTGCTGAATGGCTCCAGACAAATGCAAGTGCTAAAAATAAAAACATTAAACTGACAGACAAATGTTATGTGGGCATGAGGGGAATTATGGAAATGCACAAGTACTGAGCAGTGATATTTCAAATTTCGAAATCCCTTACCAGGAAATTAATTGTGTTGATTTGGACCAATTTTTTGGAGACCTAGGGTTGGATCGTTAGTGAAATGTCCTTTTCCACTTCTTTTGGGGGTGGGGGAGAAAATGTAATCCCTCATTCCTGTGTATTAGGCAGGCAATTGGAGTGTGATGTTTTGGGTGGTTTCCTACGAAAGTACATAATTTGTGTAAGAAGTTAAAGTGGCAATATGTTCATCTTGATCTCTTTTTGCCTTATTTTATAGGCTTACCTCTTGTCTTTTCAAGTGCTTCATTTTTTTAATTTTTTTTTTAATTTGCTGCTTCCTTAGTATATTTGTACTCTACCTGTCTCTGATCATCTCACTTGCAATTCGAAAATGAAACAGAAATAGGGCTTGGATTGACAGGGTTCGGCATACTTTTTTCATTTTTGGGAATTGTTTTCTTCTTTGACAAAGGGCTTCTTGCGATGGGAAATGTAAGCAAGTGTAGAGTCTCATCTTGTTCACATGCTGTCTCTAGATTCTGTTTTATTTTTTGTTCTGGTTTATGATGACTTGCTTTATGATCCTCTAGTCTCATCTTGTTCACTGCTTTATGATGACTTGCTTCTTTGTGATAATCAGATCCTCTTCTTATCAGGCTTGATGTTGACCATTGGACTGAAATCAACAATGCAGTTTTTCATGAAACGCCAGAATTATAAGGTTTGATTCTCGTCTGTTTTTTTGCTGCGTGGTTTGTGTTTCTTTTCGAGCTTACCTCTTACCTGGTTTCAGAATATATTGTTGTGACTTACTAAATATACTATACTATGTTGAATGTTCGATAGGGGACAATCTCTTTTGGCATTGGTTTCTTTTTGGTCCTCATTGGATGGCCTCTCATGGGCATGATCTTGGAGGCATATGGTTTCATTGTGCTTTTCAGGTCTGTACTTTCTTTTTCGATTTCTTCCTCGGTAAGTATTGATCTATCAAATATTCATGGTTGTTGATATGAGGTTTTTCTACAGTGGGTTTTGGCCTACATTGGCGGTGTTTCTGCAGAGAATTCCCATCCTTGGTTGGATCTTTCAACAGCCTTTTGTCATGTCGGTAAGAAGATTTTGTGAATTAATATTTATTGCTTACTGATTTATTGTGTAAATTGAAAAAGAAAAGTTAATATATCATGTTTTCCTAACTAATTATTTTTGAAAAGACACGTTTTAGAAGCTTAGTTAGAGTTCTTTCCTTTGAAGAAATCGTTTATATCTGACATAAAACTCAAGGGTTATAAGAGCCAATTTCTACCCTTGGACGCCCATTGATAGATACACTTCAGACTTTTAGACTTCTTCTCCCACTACCTCGGTCCTATGAGGTTGTGATTTAAGCATATTAGAAAAAACCAAAGCATGAAACATGAATGTGTAGTTGAAGGGGACAAGCAATACAAAAATTGAAATGAACTGATAGGGTAAGCACTTGGAAAAGTCAAAAGCAACTGATTATTATGGTTTTTAAGGGGTACAATCGTGGTTAGTGGAGAACTGATCTGCATGTCGAAACATGCACAAATCATTAGCTTATATTATGGTTTTTAAGGGGTACAATCGTGGTTAGTGGAGAACTGATCTGCATGTCGAAACATTCACAAATCATTAGCTTTATGGGGGAGTTTGTTCCCTTATTAGCCATAGCATAGTCCGTAGGTGGTGAGCTGTTTCAGCACCATAAAAAAAAAGGTTGTGAGTTATGGTTAATTTTGGAAGTTTCATTATGTTGGACAAGAGTCTCAAGACCATGTCATTTGTAAATTGGCTGCTTAGCATGACAGTTACGGCCATAACATTGCCAAGCTTGTTATGGTGTACTTTGGTTCTTTTAAGTTAATTATGTATATTTACTGTAATGCCACCTTTCATAATTCTCTTTCAACCAGATATCTTTCATGCCCTTCTCTTATTTATTTATTTATTATTTTTATGGCAATGCTACATTTCCAGATTTTCCTAAAGCAAGATAGCATCTTTTCTTTTAACTGAAATTATGCATCTTGGGAACATCCCGTGCTTCAAGGCCCGCACATCATAACAGGTGCCATTGTCAAACTACATATTGATTGCTTGTTTATGTGCTTGCAGTTCATGGATAAGTACAGAGGTAAAAGGGTGCCAGTCTGAGAAATGCTGAGTCGACCACAACTGAAAATAATCCTCTGCGTCTAACAGGCTACATAAGATACTTATGACCCCGGATACCCAATGCTGTCATGTGATTTGGTTCAAATTGTTGCTAATGAAAACCTTTAGTCAAAAGTGATACCTTATCTGTATAATCACTCTGGTTCTTTCCTTGTTCGGCCGCTCCCACATTGTTGATATCATGTTACTTACAGGTGCGATCAGTTATAGCTTCTTGTATTGGCATACGCCATTAGGGTAAGCAGGGTTGGATGGCCAAATTAAGAACTCTTTCTCTGGGTAAATTTCTTTTTAGTTTTTTTTTTTCCTTCTTCTTTTTTGTTTTACAATTTTGATACGGCAATCTGTGATTGCATTTTTGACGCCCGGGATTGAGAAATAGTAGGTGAAACATTAAATATATGCAATATTTCAGTCTGTTAACTGATAATTTTAAGCTTGTCTTACCTTGCAACTCTATATGCCCGTTCATGTCTAGTCTACGACAGAAACTCTCTTTCTTACTTGAAATTGTTTTCCTCATTGGTGATGTCAAGAACTATAAGCCACACTGTATAATAATAAGAGGGGAGGCGCCCAAAATATTACAAGCACAGGACAGAGTACTGGACTAATTCACTACATTAAAACTGGAATAACACCTAAATACAGTTTGCCTGAACAGTTCTGAACCCAATCAGTTGAGGAACTCCCAAGGAAAATTGCACTCTTCACTTCATCAATTAGAACTTTTGTGCTACTTAGAGATTCCTTGGCCATGACCCTTCTATACCTCTCACCCCGAATGGACCAAGCTATTGCAAACAAACAGGATATGCCAGATTTTTCTACGGTTCTACCCCTGTTCCTTCCCATTTTAGATTTCCAGGAAAGTAGCTGCTGCACCTGCATCATATCTTTTTCCTGAACCCATTTCAGTTTATAAGCATCCAAAAAGTAATCTCATAAAGCAGATGTGAAGGAACATTGGAAGTAGGTGATATACAGATTCATCTTCTTGCTTACAGAGTGCACATCTAGTTTCAGTTATCGGGACACCTCTTCTGTTTAGGTTATCCACTGTAGGCAGCGCATTTTGCACTGTCAGCCACATGAAGTATTGAATGCACATCCATGAGTAGCAATCCTCAACTGAAAATTTCTGGTTTTTGGTTGGTAAACTTGCAAGCAACTTAATCTTCTTGCTGATTGAGACTAGGAGCAGGACCAATAGCTGACCTTAGCCTTGTCAGTTCCTGAATTTTCAGCATTGAAAGTGGTCTTTTAACTCAATTCTCCAGCTTCCGTTATGCAACATTTCCTTGATGCTGCCAAGCTTGCTTGCTGCTACTTTAAAGATTGAAGGGAACTCATTTTTGAAAATTGACTCCGAACCTATATATCCTGCCAGAATCTAACAGACTCTCCATAGCCCATTGATGTGACCCATTTTTGAAAATTGGCTTCAACTATATGTTTTGTTTGTTGCACGCATGGTTTAAAAAGGCGTTTCTGGGGCGCGATTTTGGACGCTTTTTTGCGCTTCAGGTCCTAGGCGCTTCTAGAGCACCGCTTTACGAATTGGCTTATATTAGAAAATAAATAGTTGGCCTTTGAAGCCTAGTAGAGCCTGTTTCACATTTTCTAACTAAATGCTAATAAACCTAATTGATGGGGCATAATGATTATGATAAGATGACTGTCTACATGATGCTATGAATGATGCAGACATTCCTGGCTAGTATATTAAAATAGCTCTTGGCAGTATCAGTAGAATATCTCTTGGCAGTATCAGTATCAGTAGAATAGGCAGTATTAGTATGCCACATGCTTAGTTTAATTGTTTCTTTATTATGTCTGAACTACTTTGTAGTTTTCTTTTATTTGGTTGACAACTTCGCTCTACGTTTTCGCAGCGCTTTACGCTTTAGTATGAGAGCGCTTCGCCCCACGCTTTCACTTTTTAAAACCTTGGTTGCACGCCTTTCCAAAATCCTCTCCCACGTGGTTGGTTTGAGTCCACTACCCAGAAATTTTGTTCTCTGCCCTTCATCTTTTCTTGTGACTGAATTGGCTTCAACTATATGTCACACCACATAATAATGAGTAACAGCGTTTCCAGTAACTATTAGAAGGAATAATAACCCTGGATGCAATTGAAGGTTGAATTACGAACAAAAAACCCCAGCAATATCTATATTCATAGATCAAAAGTAACATATTTCACAAAAAGAAAATAATCAAACCTTGAATGAATTACAAGTCTGCATGGATATTCAGGTCGCCATAAATCCTAAACTCAAACCTCACACGTCAACAAGATTGTACTTCAAATTGTGCCGCAGCTTATGGGAAATAAGACGGACATTTTATGAGAAACTCCTAATATGGTGATAATAATGAGTAACAGTGTTTCCAGTGACTATCAATATTTATTTATTTTATCAGTTTGTTTGTCGATATAATTTTTCTCTCCCTTTTGGGCTATTAGCAAACTAGATTTCAAAAAAAGTGACTAGAAGAAGGAATAATAACCTGGATTCAATTGAAGGTTGAATTACTAACAAAAACCCCCAGCAATATCTATATTAATAGATCAAAAGTAACATATTTCACAAATAGGATAACCAAACCTTGAATAAATTACAAGTATGCATGGATATTCAGGTTCCCATAAATCCTAGATTCAAACCTCACACGTCAACAAGATTGTAATTCAAATTGTGCCGCGGCTTAGAGGAAATAAGACGAACATTTATGAGAAACTCCTAGTAATATGGTGAAAGTATGGAGCAGGTCCTCTTGTGATATCAGTAAAAACTCCTTTAGTTATTACTAACAATGTGTTCAAATACTTAAGTGATTCTACTAAAAAGATCCAAAATCTATTTGTAAACACTGTAGTTATCACTCAAACTTTCAGGTTTCTTATTTGTCATGACTTCAATTAGAAAGATGCAAATAGTCAAATTAACCAGGAAAAGTGCCTTGTTAAGTGTTTACCAATGGGTGACCATCGTTCAAAGAAAGGCCGCTTCAGAAAAAAACCTAGGTTCATTTCAGAAAGCAAAGAAAAACCATGGATAGCATCTTTAAGAAGCCAGCTCCCAAAACAGGAGGTTTCTATGAAAGCGCATACAAATTATTCATGCGTAGAAATTCCGTTTACGTTACCGTCATCATCATTGGTGCTTTCGCTGGTGAAAGGGCAGTGGATTATGGGAAAACAACAACAAAGGGAAGCGGTACGAGGATATTTCCGTCCTGGGACAAAGACCAGTTGAAGAATGAGTCCTATTTTCCTTCTGTTTTCTGGGTTTCATGTGCTAGAACTGACGACATAATAAGACTTTTTTGCTGGCGAAACAATTTTTATTACTCTTTTGCTGTGTTGCAACGATACGCCTAAAAAAAATAATCAGCCGTATCGATACGTATTTGCACGGATACGCGTACTAATACTTCCAATACTTCAAGATACAACTCAGTTAGAAAACTTTGACTAAATATTAGAAAATTTAGATATTTTACTAGATTCTATGAGAAGTTTTAACTATAGTGACAAAATATAAGTTCCGAATCTATCCACTGATCTTGCTCTAGGCTTTCTTCCTTTCTTATCCAGACTTTTTCTCTCTTCAGTGAGGTTAATCATACAGATTATATTTTAATCATGCAAACACATGTATGTATTTTGTTAAGTTTCTATCTTATATATAATATATTTATGATAAACTACTGATCAATACTGATTATGCCGTATCGCCGTATTTTAGTTTTTCAAGTTGGTGTATCATAGTAGCGTATTGGTATCTTGTATCCGATACCGTATCCGTATCGTTGCAACACAGCTCTTTTGCTGTTTTCACTTTTTTTAGGAAAAGAACTACAACTATAAAAATGCTCAAGATTCAGTTGAGCTGTGTATTCTTGTGCCAAAATCAGATGTTCGGGTGTTTTGAGTCCTAAAGACTTGTGCCAAGATCAGTAACATGACACATTTTTGTCCCAAAAAAAAAGAAGATGGGTGACCAAAAGAAGAGAAGCAACACAACATTTTCCAGACGTAGTGTAAGATATCATGACTATTATGGAAGAAAACATTTATTAAATTTTCAACCATCTCCAAAACAAGTGTAGGTAGTCCGAAAACACACAACAGAGTAAAAACAAGAGAATGGTGAGTTTGACACAACTTACTTGGAAAATCTGAAGCTTGAAAGAGACTTAGCCTGACCAGTCATCTCAATTTGCAGGACCAGCATCAGCCTGGTCAAACCACTGCCATCACCAAACAGGAGAAGAAGATCTCGTACAGCTCCTATGATGAATTTCTCAGTTCCACAAAGTACTGCAGGAATCTTCAATCAGTGAGATTAACGGAGTCAAAATGTGAATTCACATGTGTGTGCCCCCTAGCAAAAGTAGACGTTACAGTACCCGTAAAATCCTGAGCATTTCTAGCAGTGTAGTCCCTGTTGCATGCAGCAAAGGTAATCGGGCCATTCTAAATATATGTAGAAGTATAGAACCTGTTAAAAGCCCAACGCACCATATCCACATGCATCAGTTCACAGACAAATTGATATAATATGATGAGTGTAGATGCAGAATCTTTAATTAGAAACAGATGGAAGAAACTCGTCTTACCATATTCAAGAGTCAAACCAAGTTTATCTGTCACGCTGGCCAATTACCATGTCCATTAATCTAGCTTTTACCTCCGAGATACTGCCAGACATTTCATTTACGGAATTCAAGTTTTTCATCTCTTGTTTGTCAAGAAAATTTAGCAACTCTAAAATGGTATATTTGTTTACACTAGAACCAGAAACCATCAAATGTATATCTTTGTTATGCAGTTTTTCCAGGCATATGACTATGCTGTTGAACAGCATTGAGCCGTTAGAGACAACCCAATTCGCTAACACCGCAGCAGCAAAATCCCCAAACCTATTGCCCCGTAGCGAAATCATCGTACCAACAAGCTCAGTAGTCGGTGCAAGACGACAACACAAATCGAAAAGACCCTCTACAGCAACGGAATGCACACTTGGATCAAATACATCCAAACAGTCTGCAGCAACTTTCTCCACTTGAACCTTTAAACCTGCCAGCTCTGATGTCAATAAACCCCAGAGTTTTTTCTGCTTCACAATTTCCCAACTCAGTGAGCTTTTTATTAAATTGGATATTAATTTGGTGTCCTCTCCAAAAACAGAGAATCTCCTCAAACGTATCTGAAACTGTATAGTAACAAGCTCTACATAATCCAACTTCTCCAAGAGAAACAGCACGAACTCTTCCTTTGAGGTGCATAAGTCGGAAAGACAAGCAAACATACTGCACAGTACTGTTGTCAATCTCTTCGTCTTCCACCCAGAATAAGATAATACATCAGAAAGCAAGAGCTTGGACAGAGATGAATCTTCTTTTCCCTGTGAACGATCTATCAATGAAATGAAATTTCTGTAAGAAGCAAAAGTACCCTCCACCAAATCTATAACCAATTTGGCATCCAACTTCGAAGCAGAAACTTTGGCACTGGAAGGATCTATTCCTTCAGCTTTTGAGAAAGAAATATAACTATCTATATGATGCTTCAGTAATGATGTTTCTGGGCTATTTATATTCACAGAACTTTGTTCCCCCACTAAATTCCTCAAGCAACTAATATGGGCCTCGGAAAAGAGTCTGGAGGCATAAGACAGTAACCGTGGTCCGACTAAATAACCATTTCTAGACCAGAATAAAATCATTTCTTTGATCCTTTTCTTCTGCGCAAAGTAAAAACAAGAGGTAATCACTGCAGTAGCAGAATTAATTTCATCATCATACTTCAGTTCTTGTGGGCACTTAAGAGGACTAAACATTTCATATCCATTTGATTTGAATGCTTCAGTTATTCGAGAAGCTACCACTTGAGGCGTAAGATCAAAATCACCTGTATTGGCATTATCAGGTACCTCACTAGAAAGGTTATCATACAAGAAAAATATCTTCTCGAGAGTCTGAAGACCCATCATGCTTGATGTCTTAATACAATCTCCAAGACTCTGCAGCAATTCCTCAATAATACTCAATGGATTTATCTTAGCTGTAACCAGTGAACCAAGCGAAGTACGTGACTTGTCTGAAAGAGGTAAAGCATCATTAACGGCCCCAGTAACTCGACGGCGCTTATATCTCCTTACTTCAGGTGGTAATGATTTTTCTGTCTCTGCATTTGATGATGATGTTTGGGCTTGCAAATTGGACAGACTCAGCAAATTTACTGCTTGTAGAGAAGAACACGGAGCACTAGTTGTGGATTTGTGGGCAAGGTCTTTCAAATTTGATTCAATCATTATTGATGTTTGGGTCTCCTCACTGGATGGACTTGGCAGTTTTGATGGTTCCAGAGAACAGTGGGGAAGATCAGCCGTGGGTTTCTGCACACAGCTTTCCAAATGTGAATCACCTGATAATAATGTTTCAGACTCCACATTGGCTGGATTCGGCTCACTTGATGGTTGTAAAGAACAATATAGAAGGCTATCTGTAGGTGCATTTAGAATTGCCTCTGAGTTTGAATCAGAAACGACAAATGCAAGCCTCTGCTTGAGTAGGGGAGATATTAAAATGCTAGAAGTTAAAGGGTCTAATGACTGAACCACTCCCTTCTTGAGAAGTACACGGAAAGCTGTTGAGAGACCCCGAACTGTGAGATTCTTCCGCTGAACATCATAGTTATCCATGAGTAAAAACATGAACTCGATAAGGGTCCGAGTCATATCAATGTATCTAGGTACCGAATTCATGATCAACAAGATCCCAGGCTCAATGTTCATAACATTGTCAGTTCTTTCGTCAAAGAATAACCAATCATAGAATAAGGCCAACTTTGTATTTGCTTCGGTATAATTTTTTCTACAGCATTTGAGTAACCAGCCAATAACTGCCCATCGCGAAATCACATCAGACTGGATAATTTCATTAGGTGGGTGATGAGCACAACATATAAACCTAACAATGTCACAAATAACACTGTCACATTCATCCCTGCATAAGAATTTCCTTGCAAACCATTCCTGGTAACGTTTCTGATGACCCCATCTCACATGGGTCAGTAAGAACCTCAACTGGGTTTCCATCTCTGGCGAAATCCGAAGTAAAAAGTACCTGCTTGATGTTCTTAAGCAATACAGTTGTGAGATATCTGAAAACTCTGGAGTTCTAAATTCAAGCGTATTGGATAGCAAGTCCTTCCATACAGCTCGAAACTCCTGAACATAAACCAGATCTTGTAAAAGACGAACTAAATCCCTGCCAATTCGTAAACATATCTGAAAATGCTTCCTCAACATTCTAACACAAAAATCAATCTCCAATTTTTTCAGGTTCTCTAACTTCTGATTACCAGATAACCTACAATGGTCAGCTAATAGACGAAGATATGCATATAAAGAGCTTGTAAGAATCAGAGGTTCTTCTAATAAAATTTCAAACTTGTCCAAGCAAAGCTTAAGCAATTCCATACATAACCACAAATTCCCATCACTGACATCACCCCCAACTATTTGTCTCAATAAACCAACCACCAAATTATCAATGCCAACAGCTGAAACTTCAACTAGCTTTGACGTAACCCAAATTAAATTTAGTTTCACCGGTTCTAGAAGTTTAGAATAGGATTCATACACTAACTTCAAAATCAAATTCAAAGCAGAAGCATACCCATCTATGACAATGGCATTCAAATGAGTAAAATGGACATTGGCAAAGTGAGGTTCTGTTAAAATCCCATAAACAATAGCCCTATTGAGCTCCAAGTACTCTGATGGAGAAGGGATTTTTAATGAAAATGGGGGTCTTAATTGAGTCTCAAGAAGTTGAAAAGCTTCTCTAAGGGATATTTCAGTTAGGTTTTCAGCTTGGTGTGGAGAAATATGAAACAGTTTTGAGGCCATGGTGAGAGACTTAGTTTATATCAAAGCAAAAATACTCACCCACCTCTCTGATAAGTTTAAAGGGTATGAACAGCATCACTTGAATAAACCATCGACTGCATCCAAATAAACATAAGAAGTTAAAATTTATTCAGAAAAGAGTTGCGATAAAATCAGTACATTAGCTTGTAACTCCTCGAGTTTTTTAGAACCCTAAATTGAACTGCATCAAACCCTACTGAAAGAGGGATCGATTTTCGAACCTTCTCTGATTTGCGGGAGGGGCGGTAATGCCGGTGAAAAGGGGAAGCAAAACCCAACAACGACTCGGAAGAAAAGAAGAAGACGAAAACGTCTCTTTGCGTATCCCGGAGATTTAAAGGATGTACTGTAGACCCTGCTGTACTCCTCAGACTTTTTTACTCGTTACACCTTGCATACACCACTGCCACATGTGTGACTGTCGGGTCGGTTTTACAACTGGTATTTTGTACATGGTGCTCCGACCAATTGGTTTTACAAATTGAATTTTAGAAGGTAGTCTGTGACAAGGGAATTTTGAATAGGCAATATCACTTGGAACATGCAAAATCTACAACTGTAATGCTGGACTATTTTCCCTTCCCATGTTTTAATGAATCACTAGGTTGTGGAAACCAGGTGAAGTATTTTTACATTCTTTTTTCATCCGCCTAAAAAAACAAAAACAAATAAAACTCAAAACAAACAGATCTGACTAAAGCCAGGTGATTTCAATCAGATCTAGACTACTCAAATCCAGATTACTGGAGTAAACAAACAAGGTGTTGATCTTTTGCTAAATAGAAGAACTGCCCATGTTAAAACCTAAATGCAATAGACAAGGTGCCAAAACTGGACAGGGTTAATTATGATCTCAAAGAGTAAGCATCATTGCATTGTGCTCCAAGAACTGTCAGCCCCACTATACATATTTTTACAAAAGTTGATAATAGAAAACATGCTGACATGAGCATAAGCTTAACAAAATGATCAGCAATAAGTCGATATCATCCCGAAGTTTTAAGCAGTAGCAAGTGAACAAAATCCACTTCACAAGGAGAAAATGGGTATTAGCAAATTAATTCCTCCAAAAGTCAGGTGTTACTTGTTAGCATCATCATCATCACATGACACAGCGATATGTGACGTGTGAGCTTGTTATGTCGCTGTCGAAAGTAACTTTTACCACCTGCCCCTTCTCGAGCCCATAGTATCGAGCGAATGCATCAGTAACTAACATGCGGGGAAGCTGCAAAGAACATCAATATGCATTAGAATAAGGAATACCCACTTGAATTCTATAACACACAACATTAAGGGGAAAAAAACAGTACATAGGATTCTAAAAAACAGATACAGACTTCTCTGTTACAGGGGAGGGAACCAAATTAATTACCCCAGCATTTTCCACAAACAAATCTTTAGATATCCCATCTTGTGAGACTCTCCCGAGTCTCGCCCTTACCACAGCCCTTCCATTTTCAGGGCTCCCAAACAAAGCAACTGGACATTCTATACAGTATAATAAGTCCACCCTAAAATGGGCCTTTTTACAAAGATTAACTTCACATGTCACAAGCACAACTAAGATACTAATGAAGCGTAAGCTACTCTCCCACGCAGAGGACATTTAGGACACCTTATTTTTACTTTCCCCACCGTTGCATGTAACCGTGTTCATCCATCCTTCAATGTAACTGATACTAAAGTTCCAAGTAAAACAAAAGGAAAGAAGGAATCCAGTAATTCGGGTGTTGAGTCTGTTGACCAAGCAGAGGGCAAATATTAACAAAGTGCTGTTAAGTCCACTTACTTACTTCCAAAATTTCCTATATATTCACATTAAGTTAGTACCACGGAAAAGTATAAACAAAAGAATTGGGACCAAGACATTATGCCAGTTAGAAAAGGTTTTTTAACCTGTATTGCCAGAACAAGCTAATTCATGTCAACTCTTAAGAGATGTCGCAACAACATAGAAACGAAACATTATTATTATCTCCATAGAGGATGGCGAATTGAAAACATCAGCAAATACGTAATACAAATGTTGCTGCTCAAAAGAAAGATATTTTTACTTCAGGCTTCCAGAAACTAATACATGTAAACAAGTTAAGAACCTAAAGGTATTATACTTTTACTGAATAAGCATCTATTAGCTTAAAAATAAGATGGATATACAAGGCTACATACGAGAGGAGACTGACGCATGCCTAAGCTCCAGCGGAATTTTCTCTAGAACAACCTAGCGTCGCACTACCAAGGGTTTACCCATTGCATTCACCAAGACAAATAAATACTAAGCTCTATATATAAATCTAAGCAGCTAGTTTGAGCACACGGGTAAAATTCCATATCAATCAAAGGAAGCACGTCAAAGACTCAAAATACAAAACAATATTTTACACCAAAAGTGAAGTTTAAGACAACAGACATAACAAGATGCAGCTTAAGAAAACATGAATGTGTTGAGTACTAACCTGCTTATCATCCAGATTATACTTAGCTAGCAACTTCTTTTTCTCTTCAGGAGTGAGAATCTCATGTTTTGGCATGAGAACATGCTTTGTAATGTTAACCAACAGGTCAGTAATCTGCATTAGAATTAAGAAAAATGAGATTAACTGGTTCCTTGTTCTACAACCTTATTCATATAAAAGTCAGAAATTCTCGAGGAAAAACATATAATCCAAGGTCGACAAAAATATTATCCTACAGTTTTTTATGCTAGACAAGTAAATAACAGACAACACCCATAATTAATCACCGCTTATTGTACAACAGGCACTACTACTAAAGGAATGTGATAAACAACTCTGCTAATATGGTGACAGACTGTTCTACTATTAAAAGCCTTTTAACCTGAGGCAACCACTCTTAAGACCTATGTAATGTTCGCTGTTAATGCATATAACAGTTCAATGGGCAATATCTTACTGATGAATTTCCTCAGTTTTGCTCCTATATGGTTCACCCCTAACCAAATCTCTTCATATATTGAGTTATCCCAAAATGAACCCCAAATATGGTTAGGAATAATGGGACGAAGTTTCTTATTGTTTGATGTCACAGGAATAGACAAAGTATATAGCAATTATATCACTAATAAGATCGGCATTAAGGAACACCCACATATGAGAGAAGCTTTTCAAATATGAAATATCCCTCATACACTACATTTATTTAACTTATATCCACCAAAATGTATTAGGTAAACTGGATTTTAAGAACCATAAGCGAAACTATGTTATGAGTAAGGGTGTTTCCAAGACTGCAAGTTGACAAAAAGAATAAAAGCATAAGCATTTAAAAGTAACATGATTCTCAAAAAGAAAAAAAAAAATCGGTAGATTACAAGATTGCATTTAGAAGCAGGTCCAAGTGAACCCTAAAATCAGAACCTGAAGCAGTCAGCAGATCACAATACAACCAGGCGTGTGGCTTAAAGGAAACAAGAGAAAACATTATGTGAAAATCTAATGCGGTGAAGGTATGGAACAGGTCTTTTAGCGACAATCATTAGAGAAAACTACAGGACATTGCTTTTACTAAAAAGATTCAGATTTTATTTCAGAAAAAGAACTTACCGATTCAACATTTAAGATTTTTATACACATTTGTCAGGATATCAACAATGGAGCCAAAAACTAGAAGAAGAAGAAAACAGTCAAATTAACCAAGAAAAGTCTCTCATCGAGTGTTTACCACTGAAAATTTACCAAAACGTGGTCTAACATATCATGATACTATGTTACCAAAACGTGGTCTAACATATCATGACTATTATGGAAAAAAACATTAGTTAAATTTTCATCATCCTCCGAAGACACTCTACAGAACGAAAACAAACAAAAGAATGGTGAGTAACTTTTTAGGCCACTTACTTGGAAAAGCTCAATAGAAACCTGAAAAAGGGTCAAATCTTGTTTAGCTTGGGCTGTCATCTCACTTTGCAGGACCAATATGAGGCGGGTCAAATTGGCACCTTCACCAACTAGGCCAAGAAGGTTCCTTATAGTTCCCTTCTTAATTTTCTCAGTTCCACAGAATATTACAGAAATCTTCAATCAGAAAGATAAATGGAGTCAGATATAGAATGCACCCTTTGCAAAACTCCTAAAATATTATGACAAACTTAACTTATTCACAACTATACCCTAACAAAGCAGTTAGTAAATTTCTTACTAAAAAGTAAAAACCCTAAATTTACACTTTGACAAAAAAAAAAAAAAAAAACTTAAACCCTTGCTAAAACCTGACATGCAGATTATAAAGTAAATATTAAGTAAGCTCGGACAGAAAACCCAAAATCCAAAAATGAAGATCTAACATGAAAAGTTAATAAGCACAAAAAAAGACTAAAACCCTAGGAATTCTGTAGAGAACGAAGAGATAATCAGATAAATGAGAAAAAGTTATACCCTTTTAGATGGATTAGAAAGCAGAGGAAGAGAGATACGAAGACGTTCAAGATCTGGGTTCTCAGAATAAATGCTACGAAACTCCGGAAGAGTAAGATTGAGTTCATTTTCAGGAACATCATAACCTCTATCTTTCAACATCTCAAAAGTTGTCTTCCTAGCAAGATAGTACCTGTGACTTTCCACACTTCCACTGTCTATCATGCCGCTTAAGCAGCTTGGCATGATCGCTAATGGTTCACCACCATTCTCCATCTCTCTGCAATCTCTCTACAACCCTCTACTCTAATCTCTCCTCCTAGAAACAAAACTTTACTCCAACAAAATGAAATAAAAAAGGGTTTTAAATAATTCATTGAGAAATGATATTTCAGCCCTGTACATACTTTACTAAATCAGCCCAACTGATATTGATATTGGCGCCCAATTCTGTGGCACGTCCCCCATAAATCGACTCTGAAAAGAAGATGCGGTCAAGATAGCAGAGAAGAAGATACAACATCTTCAGAGGAGCAGCAGCAGGTGGATTGTAATTAGGGCTAATATGGAAACGGAAGAG
Source organism: Papaver armeniacum (assembly GCA_023531295.1). NCBI lineage: Eukaryota > Viridiplantae > Streptophyta > Magnoliopsida > Ranunculales > Papaveraceae > Papaver > Papaver armeniacum. The sequence continues at coordinate 15,420 of JAJJWW010008362.1, forward strand.
AAGAGTAGGTGGAAGCGGGGAAGAAGCAAGGGTTCATTTAATATTGTTGCTTGTTCTTCATCCTATTCTTCTTCTTCTTCGTCGCTTATGAATTCTCTTGATGATGGATGTATTATGCATATTTTTAGCTTCTTATCTCCGATTCCAGGTAATTAAATCCTTTTTTTGGTATCAATTTTGGGTTTTTATGTCGTGATTATAAATGGTTTTTATGTCGTTATTATAAATGCCCTAATTCTCTTGGTTGAAAAGATCTTAATAAAAATAAAAGGTTGGGTTTTTATTAATTTTTGGTGTGACTTAGTTTATTAATTTCTCTAATTTAACTTGGAGTATGCGAATTGTGGAAAGATTTAATCTTGTATATATCTTTATTGATATCATACTGGAGTGTTAAACCAAAACAAAAAAAAAACTCATTTGTAGTTGAGCCTTTCCATTTCTTAACCCTAGTAAGGCCACATGTGCGATGCACATGCTTGAGGGTCTGTTTGGGAGCTTGGAAACGGGATAACATATCCTGGAAAAGTTTATCTTGATTTAATTTATGATAACCTTGTTAATGGTTAGTTTTAATGATGTTTGTCTAAAATTCTATCATATCTTGGGCTAGGTTAACTTGTGTTTGTTTGACTACAGAAATAGGTTAATATACATAATTATTTCTTAGCCAAATACATATTTTAAAGGAAAATAAGGTGAGGATACAGGTATCCCAGGTATTTGGAAGAATACCTTAACCTCACTTTTTTAGCTTCCTAAAATCAAGGAAGGTTTAGTAATCCTTATCCAGGATTGGAATTGCAGTGAGACAAATACATTTTAACAGTTTTTTACTGGATAACCCAACCTAGGATGGGATATCCACGATACCAAACACGACCTTAATTGGATTCTTTTAACAACACCAAATTTGATAATAATGGGATAAAAAAAATTAATATCCTTGTTTGTACTCATTAAGTAAATAATTTAAAGAGCTTTCCAAATATATTAATTTGCAAAAATCCGATGTGTATTTTTAAAGATATCTAAGTTTTAATTTTTTTTGATCTATTTTTAAAACAATGGCATTCCTGTAAATATACAAATATTAACTAAAAGCTTAGTTAATGGGGGTATTATTGTCATGTGAAAAGGCTTCACCAAAATAAGGTTTCACCAAACAATTATCTCTTTTCTTTATTTTAGTACTAGTAAGGCAATATGTGCGATGCACGTGCTTGAATTGGATTCTTTTAACAACACCAAATTTGATAATAATATAAAAATTTAATATCCTTGTTTGTACTCATTACGTAGATAATTTAAAGAGCTTTCCAAATATATTAATTTTGCAAAAATCCGATGTGTATTTTTAAAGATATCTAAGTTTTAATTTTTTTTGATCTATTTTTAAAACAATGACATTACTGTAAATATACAAATATTAACTAAAAGCTTAGTTAATGGGGGTATTATTGTCATGTGAAAAGGCTTCACCAAAATAAGGCTTCACCAAACAATTACCTATTTTCTTTATATTAGTAAGATAAGATATACTCCATCCGTCCAAGTTTACTTGCCTAAATTGGATTTTGCAAAAACTTGAAAGAAATTCAAATTACTTCCACATACACCATCGATCTTCCAAATTGTTTGTTTAATATACAAATTTTGATATCCTAGTTTTTGTTTCTGTCTTGATAATTAGAAAATTTTAGTGGGAAATATCTCAATTTTTTGGTACAATTTTGCTAAAAAAAACACAATTTAGGCAAGTAAAGTTGGACGGAGGGAGTATGTGATCTGCAAAAGGTTAGAGCTTTGACACCACCGACTTACTGATAAGTCGTTACTCACTAGTTTCTGTTTCTACATCATGGACTCATTTGAGTTCTTGCATTCAGCTCTTGGGGTTTTAAGGAAAAAAAAAACAAGATGTAGCTAGTGTTGGTTGAACCTTATGTCATAGGAATCCAATTCTAAGCATCAAAACCTGAAAATAGTAAAAAAAAATAAAAAAATAAAAAAATAAAAAAACCAACTGGTATGTATTATTGAAATAGGAACCATCCAACGTCATTCTTGGGTTGAGGCATGATGTTTATGGTTAATGACATGGTGTCTGTGAATATGGTCTTCAATATTTTGACTTTTGAGATTGAAGAACATAAGTTTCAGGAGTTTAGTATCTAGTTAGTGATACTATTTTGCACTGCATGCCTAAATTTCTGTTGATGGGGTAGGTGGGATGCACTATATACCATGTTGATAGTCAAAGTGAACCCCTGTATGTGCTTAACTAAGTCTGTTCTGTGTCAGAAACCTGAATACTGAATTATGAACGGTTTAACACGTGCCTTGAGAGAAGGATTGATTGATTGGAGGAGAGCCCACTATATACCATGTTGATAATCACAGTGAACCCCTATATGTGCTTAACTATGTCTGTTCTGTGTCTGAAACCTGAGCACTGAATGATGAACGGTTCAACACATCCTTGAGAGAAGGATTGAGTGATTGATTGATTGATTGGAGGAGAGCATGCCACAGTTTTTTATATGACTGGATATATGGAAGTTTCTTGTACTCATTGCTAGTGAATATTTCTTCAACTGCATGCTTTCTAATATTGGAGGGCATAGATATGTGCTTGTGTGTCTGTTTATCATAGATATGTGCTTGTGTGTCTAATATTGTAATCATACACAGGATCATCTATAAGGAGAATGTATCAATTTGTTTATTTTCTGTTTCAAATGTTGATCCTCGTGGAAATTACACACGTGCTTCCTTTGGTTATTGCTTTGAAATTTTTGTATTGCGCAATTCTATCACAAATTACGGGTTGGGTTTGCAGATCGGTATAACGCCGCCCTCGTTTCCCGCAGATGGTACTACCTTGCATGCCATCCTCGCCTGTGGCTACGTGTAGACCAGGCTATCAAAGATTCATCTGAACCTGGAGTGTTTCCCAGCGTTGAAACCGCTGTCTCTGCTGCGAGGTTGGTGAAATTCTATTTGCGAGAAAATATATATAGAATATTAACAGAAATATTAATAAACGAAAAATTAATTTACCTTTCTTCTTACTCTTGTATAGGCCCGGAGATACCATTTTGATAGGTGCTGGTGGGAGTCACCATGTTCGTGATATTCAGATTAAGAAACCACTTTGCTTGGTATGTGTAGATTTTTTGAGTAATGTACAAGTATTCATTCAGCCATCATGTGTTATTAAACAACTTACAAATATGCATTTCCAAGTGGGAGAACACAACGTAACATGAAAAAGTGTACTCATTTATTTCTGGACACGGACAACCATTTCCCTTTTTACGACTTCTTGCTTTGTTCAGCTTGGTGAAGGTGAGCATCCAGATGAAACGACGCTGGTCTGTTCGCGAGGCTCGGAAAGGTTTGAACTTATGAACCTCCCATGAGTCAAGTTGTTTTCGTTTATGTCCTTCCCTATCAAATCTGTATTCTTTATTCTGAAGCAACTTCTGTCATGAATATCTGAGCAGTGCATTCGAGTTCCTGTCTACTTGTAAGTTATCAAACTTAACTGTGAAAGCGGAGTTAGGATGTTGTTTGCTTCATAGGAGTGGAAGATTAACGATAGAACGGTGCATACTCCAGTGCGATGAAAACCCGTTGGACTACCTCTCATGCGCAATAGTAAGCACTGCAAAAGGGCCATCAGATGTTGTTCCTATACCTGGTGAGGCATTGTCAGCATTGGTCCAGGCTGATAGTGTATCAGTATCACGTACCCGAATTGAAGGAGGCTCTAAAGCTGTCTCAACAGTTGGGACCCTGGCACTACAGCGGGTCCGAGTAATTTATTCTAGGACAGCTCTTCTCTTCTGGTTTGATGTAAAGTAGAATTCTGTTTCCTTGCTTGGTTTACCAATCTTACAATTTTCAAAGATTATTGTTGTATTGTTAGGATTATTTTTATTTTATTATCAAAACTGGGTGCTGGTGGAGATACATAATTCAGTTTGACTAGTTCACTCATGAATGTCCGAGCAGTTTGATGATGTAAAGTAGAATTCTCTTACTCCATAATCCCAGCTCCAGTCTCGAATCACAGGTTGGCATTTGATAAATTCGGGTCCTGTCTTGACTTCTCGCTCCAAAATTTAGGTTTAGGATGGGACTTGGTCTTAGACTTTAGGTCTCACATGTGATAGAGAGTCTTGATCTTTAGGTCAAGTGACAGAATCTCCATCTTTAGATCTCCACCTGGGTTTTGTCTTCATACAGTTATATCCGTTACTATACGTGCTATGTTATCTACGCACATTCTGCAAGAATGAGTGTTAAGAGCGTCCACAATGGACCAAAACTATAATTTTAATCGAGAAACCAATCACAGTGGAGACGGACCAAAGACCGGATTATACCGAGTGATTGGTAGTTCAAAAAGAACCATTTTTTAGGGACCATGGTTTTTGGGGACCATGGTCTTATTAGGCCAACCTCCCTATACTTATAAGGGGTGTCTTAAAGTTAGGTAAATACACATTTACCCTTTACTTTTATTTAAATTAAAACTAACCTAATAACTATATAAATCTAATCATATATATCTAATCTAAAGTAAATGAATCTATTAACCAAAATCAAAATCAAAAACAAAAACAGGGGGAATCGAAATCAAAATCATAACCAAAATCAAAATCAAAATAAATAAAAAATATTCTCTTCTTCTTCTCTCTTTCCTTGACGTTCTTCGTTCGATTGAAAAATGAGTATTAACCATCAAAATGAGTTGAAAATGGAAGTTGCAGAGAGAAGTTCGTCTAGGAATTATGTGAAAAACTTTGTCGAACTAACCGAACCTAATAGAAATGATGAACATGAAGAACAGTTTGGCTATTTCGCAAAAAAAAATTCCCAACCGAACCTTAGTTCGGTTATGTCGCAAAAAACATTTCCCAACCGAACCCTAATAGTTCGGTTAGTAGCAAAAAAATATTTCCCAAACGAACCTAATAGTTCGGTTAGTTGCAAAAACATTTCCCAACCGAACTTTAAGTTCGGTTTGATCGTAAAAAGTTTTAAATTTTTGTTGTAACCGAACTATTTAATGGTCACACCAAATATATAGTTCGGTTTGATCGCAAGGAAAAATTTCAATTTTTTGTAACCGAACTTCTTACTGGTAACTAATCATACTAATCATTACTAATCATACTAATCACTAATCATTAAGTTCGGTTTGATCGTAAAAAAAATTAAATTTTTTTTGTAACCGAACTATTTAATGGTCACACCATAGTAAGTCATAACTTTAAAACTTACTGGTAACTAATCATACTAATCATTACTAATCATACTAATCACTAATCATTAAGTTCGGTTTGATCGTAAAAAGTTTTAAATTTTTTTGTAACCGAACTATTTAATGGTCACACCAAATATATAGTTCGGTTTGATCGCAAGGAAAAATTTCAATTTTTTGTAACCGAACTTCTTACTAGTAACTAATCATACTAATCACTAATCATTAAGTTCGTTTTTTGGTCATAAATTTGGGTAACCCAACTTAATCGACAAAAAAAAATTCAATTTTTTGTAATAGAACTTTTTAATGGTGACTAATCATACTAATCGTTAACTAATAACTAATTAATCATTAAACTAACACATTTAATTAAGGGGGTAAGTTTGGTATTAAGAAAAACATTTAGATAAGGGGTGACTTAGGATTACTTATAATGTCTTGCCTAAAATAGAATCATGGTCCCCCACAAAAAAACCATGGTCCCCAAAAATGGTTCTTCAAAAAAGTTGATGATCTATTGGAAGAGCAAAATTGTAGGCACAGACCAGTACATAGTAGACTTGTTTGTCTTGGCCCATTGAGCAAACTCATGAGCAACAGAATTACAAACACGAGATTAAAAAGAAAACATACAAGCAACTAAGCTAGAAGAAAAGTACTAAATATCTTTAAAAATTGCATTTGTTCTATAATCTCCATCGAACACACCAGCAGAAAATTGGTCGATGAGATCCTTAGCATCACTTTCAATGATGATGTGAGAAAGTTGTTGCTCCACCGCTTTTTTCAAGACAGCCCAAATAGCTCTAACTTCAGCTTCTTCAGCAGAATTTACTTCAAAAACTATAGAGGCACAAACGGAAGCTTTACTGGAAAAGTCTCTTATCACATAGCCTGCACCATTGTTCCTAGAAATGTAATCACAGGCACAATCAGTAATACATTTTATCCATCCAATGGGTGAGGCATCCATTTATTACAATGACCAATAGATATAGTTGCAGAGATGAGCAGATTTGGTTTCCTAGTCAAAAGCATGGTTGTAGCCCTACCCAAAACAACAATATGAGTTTCCTTAGTGTTACGAAAAACCAGATTATTCCTACTACTCCAGAGAGACCAAAGGATAGTAAAAAATAAGCATTGAGCTTCATCGGGAAGCTTAGAAACAAGATCAATAAGCCAGAAGGTCATCCAATCAAGAAAATATTTGTTATTAAAAGCATGAGTATTAACACACATAGAATAAAGAAACTAGACTCGATTAGCAAAAGGACAAAGAACTAAAGCATGCATGACATATTCATTAGGATCATTACATCTAGATTAGTCAACAGTATGCATATGCATTCTAGTATTAAGGATAGTTCTAGTAGGTACAACATTTTTAAAAGCTTTTCAAGTAAAAATTTTAATTATATGAGGAACTCTGATTTTCCAAATGTGCTTCCAAAGACTACTACAAGGGAAAGACCTAAGTCCTCTAAGTCCCAAGTAAGCAGATTTTGAAGTAAATCTGACATTCTTTGAAAGATCTCAAGCCCTCCTATCATGCATGCATAACTGGCTTAAGGGAATAGAGATGATCTTCTCAACGGAAGCTTCATCAAAGTGGGTGTTTAGTCTATTAATTAACATCCCAAGATCTAGTAGTAGCATTAATAAAATAAGAGACTTTGATATTAGGTTTAGGGGGCAAGAGGGTTAGGTGTGGCAGATCCCAGATATGGAATCCATTTATCACACCATGGGTCAATAAATTGACCATCCCCCACAATCTAGGAAATAAAAGGTTTTATCATTTCCTTTATAGCATGCAGACATTTCCAAGTCCAGGAACATTTACTAGGACATTTAGCATTTAAGAAGTCGGACCTGGGGAAGTATCCAATGTCGCCAAAAGGCAGTTAGGATTTTCAATAATCCTTCAAGCATTTCTGGCTAGCATAGTCAGATCGTTTAACTCTGATTTCCTGAAACCTAAAGCACCTTCAGACTTGGGAGAGCAAAGGATGTCCCAACCTAGAAGATGAAGTTTCCTATCTTTTGGGTCAAGGGTTTCTCCCCACCAAAACTTACATAGATGGGAATCCATTTTCCTACAAAAGTATTTTGTAATAAGAAAGGCCCCCATTTGATATTGAAGGATAGCCTGCCCAACATGTTTGATCAAAGTAGTTCTGGCTTCCTGAAGCAGAAGTTTATGGAACCAAATAGAGATTCTAGCAATGACAGCTTGAAGAATACCAATATGGGTTTGAATTTTAGAAGCTTGGAAAACATTAGGAGTGCCGAGATATTTTTCTCCTAAATCTTTGTTATGAATATCAAGAACGCCAGAAAGTTGGTTTTTTAAAGACTCGGAGATCTTCTTACTAAAAAGGATACCAGACTTGTCAAAATTTATTTCCTGACCAGAGGCCAAGCAGTACTTTTGAAGGTACTCTTTGATAGTCTGGAAATCTTTGATAGTAGCTTTAGAAAAGAGTAAGGAATCATCAACAAAAAGAAGGTGTGTCATGGCAGGGGCATCTTTACACACTTAATGCCTTCAACCAAACCTTTCCTAGTAAGAGCATCAATATAAGAAGACAAAGCCTCTCAGAATAAATGATATAAAGATAAGGGGATAGAGGGTCTCCTTGTCTTAATCCTCTCTTAGGTTCGATAAGCCCAATAGGGATGCCATTGAGGAGGACATAATAAGAAACATAAGAAATACATTGATATATAAGCTTAACCCAATGATCAAACAAACCCATTTTTTGTAAAACCTTTTCAAGAAAAGACCATTCTAGATTATTATAAGCTTTAGACATATCAAGTTTTATGGCAGTTATGCCATCTGTTTTCTCATAATGATTAACAATGAATATGGCCTCATTGGCTAGAAGAATATCATTAGAAATACTCCTCTTAGGAACAAAGGCACTTTGGTTTTGTGAAATAATGTTGTTCCTAAAAGGTTTCAATCTATTGGCCAGAGTCTTGGAAAGGATCTTAGCCCTATGGGACGATATTGGGAGACCATTTCAGCAAGAGGAACTTTGGGAATAAGAGCAATATTAGTATGATTAAAAACTTTAGTTATATGCCCAGTTCTAAAACAAGTCTGGGTCATATCAACGACAACCTCACCAACAATATCCCAGTGTTTCTGGTAAAAAATGCTCATAAAGCCATCAAGTCTAGGGGCCTTCTCTCCTCCCATTTGAAAAACAACATTCTTAATTTCCTCAAATGTCAGAGGAGAGTTCAGAAGAGAGTTATCTTCATCTGTGAATTTCACAAAGAGATCTTGAAGAATCTTATCCTGAAACTGTTGAGGGTGAGAGGAATAAAGGGTTTTAAAATAGTCAACAAATGAAGTTCCAATACTATCTCTACCAGTTATAATAGCACCGGAGGAGTTCTTGATCCAACTAATGGCATTTCTTTTCCTTCTGAAGAGAGTGACTTTATGAAAATAGGGAGAATTTCTGTCTCCTTCCATGAACCACACCTCTCTAGATTTATCCTTCCAGTATAGTTCCTCTAGATTATAGAGGTATTCCAATTTGGTTCTAAGTCTGGAGATAAAACTAAAGTCAGTTGGGTTGGAAGTTTGAGTTTCAACTAATTCATCCCTTGTGGTAGTGATATTAGTTTGGATATTATCAAAAGACCTTTCTTGGTGTTTAGCTCTTAGTTTATTGGTAGTTTTCACTTTTTTTTTTTTCTTGAAACTGGAAATTGAATTGCTTATAGAGAGTTGATTACAATATTTTTATCTTCATGTAACTGCATAACAATGTTACTAGGAGGATCCAATAACCAAACGCCACAAAGTTTATCAATTCTGGCAGATTTAGACAATATATCCGCAAATTTATTTTTCTATTTGGGCACATAAGAACATTGCCAAGAGATGAATAACCTGAATAATGATTTTATCTCTAAGACTAAATTACGTATTCTCCAGTCCACACGGAACGAAGCATTGTTAATAGCATCCACAACTATCTTCAAGTCTAGGTCAAATTCCACTTTCTCCAGATTTGATTCTTTAGCCCACTGACATGCCTCCCATAAAGCTTTACATTTAGCTTGATCTGGTCCAATTGCTGCAGCTAGGTACAGTAAAAACTCCATATATTAATAGACTTGGGACTTCGCAAAATTATTAATATATTGAGTTTATTAATATAGGGAGGTATACCAAAAAAAAAAAAAATTGCTCGACAAGAAGCTTTAAACATGCTTGACAAGTTGTAAATATTTTAACTTCAACAGGAAGGTGCACATAGTTACTAGGTCTTAAGCATATGTAAATCAAAAGTTGCGATAAAAATCTAAAAAATTACATCATTTTCTCAAACAACTATAGATACATATTTTTCTTTATCTTAAATTTCGGTGTAACAAGATCTATAAGTTTCCGATTATGTCTATTATATTAATATATGGAGGTAAATTCCTTATGGTGGGACTAGAAAAATCTATTAATATTAAAATGTGGAGTTTATCACTATTTATACCTGGCCCAAGTTGGGACCATGATTTTTTATTAATATATAGAGTCTATTAATATATGGAGTTTTTACTGTAGATGCATTTTGATCCCCTATGACCACCTGCAAAATAACGAATAGTCAGTCCAATGCCTCCAGTTTTATTTGTATGAGAAAAAGAACCATCAGAGTTAATTTTAAAAGATCCTCTTGGTGGAGGATACCAATGCAAGTTGATACGAGATTGAGCAGGAACTAAATTACGAGTGCTCTGAGGATAATTTTGAAAACTATGATATCTCCTTCCTACACCTATGTATGATTGTGTCTATAGAAACATTCATTCCTTTGAAGATCTTATCACATCGTTCATTCCAAATACACCAAGAAACAATCAATAGTTTGCATATTACATCTTCTTGAATCTGGTTCATAAGAAGTTTGTCCATCAAGTCACATAATTCATCATTCAGAGTAGTCGCATTCCAACTATGAATACCTAGAATGATAAACAAAACCCTCTTGGTTGTCTTACACTGTAGAATGCAGTGGGAGGATGTTTCAATATGTTGAGAACAGAAACTGCAGCTTAAGCCTTCAGAATTGATCAAATGAGTGAGTTTATCTCTGGCAGGAAGAATGTCTTTGATACACTTCCATCCAAACTGAGTAATCCTTGGAAGAAGAGGGAGTTTCAAGAGTCTTTTGTAAATAGATTGAATACGTTGTCCAACTGAGTGGTTTATGTTTACTTCCTCAAACATTTTCCGATAAGTTGACTTGATTGTGAAGATACCATTTTTCTCTAAGATTCAAACCAATCTATCTTCATGATGTTGATGAAGAGAAATATTGAGAATATACCTTGTTGTAGTTCTATCAAATAGATGAAAGATGAGATTGTAATCCCAATAGCCAGTGTTGTTAGAAAAAAGCTGGTGAACATAAACATAGTTGTGATAATCATTAACACCATCTTTAGGCATTGGTGGACCCTCCAACTGCTCAATCCATCTGTCTTTCCAAATCAGGATCTTTTGACCATTTCCAAGACTCCAGAAACTGTACCTTAATGAACTCAAGATCACTATTGATGCTTCTCTAAGACCAAGTAGAATTATTGTTTTTCTGAGTATTGAATATTTCTCCATTTGGGTAATATTTTACTTTTAAAGATCTTGCACAAATAGAAGTGTTGTCTGAACAAAGTATCCAGGCAGACTTAGCTAAGAGAGCTCTGTTAAACAACTCTAAATATCTGAAACCTAAGCCTCCTTCTTTTATAGGTTAACTAACACCTTTCCATGAAATGAAGTGTTTACCTTTGTTTTTCTTCTTGTTTCTCTAGAACATCTGTTTGGCTGAGTTCATTTCTTTGATTGTAGAATCTGGTAATTTGAAACTGCTCATGTGATGAACATGAATTGCATTAGTGACATTCCTAATCATAATTGATCTTGCAGCTTCTGACATATTTGTACTTCTTCATCTGGATAATATTGTTTTCATCTTATGAATGAGAGGAGAGAAAGCAATTTTCCTGTTTCTACCCACAAAGAAAGGGTTACAAAGATATTTTTCTTCTTTTATATCCGGTTCCCTAACCTGAAGAATGCCATTAATAATCTGGCAATAGGAAGGATTCATATTTTTTGAGAAGAATACTGCAAATTTATGGAAATTAATGAGCTGACCTGAGCAAGCACTGAAGTCCTGAATTACTTGTAGAAGTTTGTTAACTTCATCCAAGTTTGCTTTACAGAAAAGCAAACAATCATCTGCAAATAAAAAGATGATTAATTTTAGGAGTTGATCTGGATATCTTCATGCCTGTTAATTGGTTTGTGAGTTCACAATGATTCAGTTTCCTAGAGAAAGCTTCCATAGCTATTATGAAAAGATAAGGAGACAATAGGTCTCCTTGTCTAATTCCCCTTGTAGGTTTAAAAGATCTTGAAGGAGAGCCATTAACCATGATTTCAATTTGGGTGGTACTAAAACCAGCCTATCAAATGACAAAGTCTCTCAGCCATTAACCATGAATCAGATGACAAAGTCTCTCACTAAAACCAAACTTGCTAAGAACTTCAATGAGAAAATCCCATTCTAGCCTATCAAATGCTTTTGACATGTCCATTTTTAGTGCTTGATGACCAAATCTACCTCCTTTCTTCTTCATTGCTTTAACTAACTCTTGAACCGGGAAAATGTTCTCAGTAATTTTACCTTCCAGGTACATAAGCATATTGCATAGGAGAAATTATATTGATCATCTATTTTCAGAGCCTTAAAGCAATAATTTTTTAGATCAACTTATAAACAGTGTTGCACAAAGCAATTGGCCTGTAATATTCAGGCTTATGTGTTGTAGCAGACTTAGGAATTAAGGTAACCCTTGTGTTGTTGAGTTTCTTCTACAAACATCTTCTTTCACTATTTTCCATTGGGTTTGATAAAATCTAGGTGGAAAGCCATCTGGACCTGGAGAAGTCCATGGTTCCATGCTCATTAATGCACTGTATATTTCTTCATCTGTGGGAATTGAGGTCGGTTCTTCGTTATTCGAGTCAGAAATGCAGGTTGGAACATGCTCCGGAAAATAATAAATGTGAACTAGGTATGAAGTAAAGCTAATATTTTTGAAATCAGTAACAAGAAGGTCTTCTATAGAATTTCTGTCTCGACACCAAACACCATTTGGAGCTAAAAGGGAATCTATTTTGTTTCTAGCCCTTCTCTGATTTGCTCTAATGTGGAAACATTTAGCATTTCTATCCATATCATTGTAGAAATGATCTCTGGATTTCTTCCTATTTGAGCTTGCTTGTGCTTCATTTAGTGATTCTATGTCCTTCTCAATCTTTAAGACTTCTGAAGTATTACTCTCTTGAATATCAGTAGCTTGAAGATGAGACAATTCTTGTTGAAGATCATGAATTCTAGTTCTGATATGGCCAAAAGTCTTCTTACTCCATAATGATAAAAGATGTCTATTGTTTGCCATTTTATCACTTAGAGCAAGTCTTATGGTGGAATCCAACCTATTCCAAGTGTAGAAAATTCATGGAATGTCAAGTCTAATGGCTTCCAAGTTGGGGTCTTCCACAGAAAATCCAAGCAGGGTTCCATGATTTGGTGGAATGGTCCGTGGAATCCATAGAAACACTAATAAGAATAGCGTAACACGCTATTAAGAATAGTGCGCTAAAAGACAAAAAACACTAATAAGAATAGCGTAAAACGCTATTAAGAATGGAGCTTAGCTCCATTAAGAATAGCGTTTTTTTTTATCCGTAGATTTAAACTAAGTTGTTGAGAATCTAACGGCTGAGAAAAAAAACTCTATTAAAAGCTCTACTATTCCACCATTATACTTGCGCTTCCATCCACAGTTCCAAGTGCTGAGGTGGCGTGGAAGATGGAAGGATTCCACCATAAGACTTGCTCTTAGAATATAAGTTAGAATATAAGCTGCAGACCCTGCATTGTTAGTCTTCCAAGCTTCTAAAATTTCATTTGAACAAGAACTATTTTGGTGCGGATGCTTAAAAAAATTCCAGTTCTTACCGGTTGTAACAATGTTATTATTATAAAGGGACAGCAAGACTGGGGTATGGTCTGAACCTCTAATCTAGATTTAATATTCCCAGTACCATGACTATTACTAGTCCAAGTAAAATATCCCATATCTTGGAGATCTGAATTCCTAATGTAATCAAGTACCTCAGTAGAGATGGTATTGGTGCCAGTATTTCTTACAGATACATCCATAGTGATATTTAGGTCCCCATAAGAACCCAAGGAATAGATATACATCCATAGTGATATTTTGGTAGTTTTCACTTGAATGATTCTCGTTCGCGGGAACATTTTTTTCACAAGGCTCCTCGTGATTTTAGTGGATGGGACGGAGTAAAAAAAAAACAAAAATCTAGCGGTCAGAATTGTTTATATGGATTGGTATATCCTGGCTCTTTTAGTGTAATGCAAAAGCATTTCAGTGTTCTCGTGAAGCCGTCACAATTGATGGGACCTTATTATATTCTTGGAGCAAAACTTCCTTCAATAATTTCAGCAAGAAGAATTTAAAATCAATGTATATTAGATGCAATGGTGATTAAGCTTCACTGTGGTTTTTTTCTGTTGGTTTTCCATTTTTTTTGACCTACGCTTATGGGAAAATGAAGGTGATGCCCATTACCATACAATGACACAACACTCACTTCGCATTCAACTTTCTAGTACTTTCCGCAGTCCGTTACATTGTGTTTACCTAAAATGCAAACAACGTGTCAAAAAATTGATTGGAAATCAACAACCAATATTAATGTCTACATAGAGAGAGACTTCGAGTACTGGAACCAGTAGAAAGCAGCTTACCCCTACCCATGCCAAGATAAAGAGACTTCAATCTAACTTCCTAAAGCTGTCCTCCTTTGTACCACAAAATCATCAGCGGAGTAATAATCGGCAATGAGACGGTACATATATGACGGGTTATGTCCTCCTCTGAGAAGTAACGACAAACTTTAGATTTAGAATTGTAGAATATCACAAAGGGGGAAAAACTACTAATTATTATATTATATAAGTATAGAAAGTGGATTAAAAGAAATGGTTGATGATTAATCTCCATGAATGGGAAGCTAGTTGGTTTGCAGATTCTTTCTTGAACTAACAAAAATTTCATCCCATGAATGTACTTTCTCCTAGATGCAAAACTACATTTGCTCCGAATAAAAAGAGGTTAGAGACTACCTTTCCATTGTTTTAAATAATAGGTTTGTCGTCAACCTTCTAAAAGTAGAATAGATTTTTACATACCCAACAGCCAAAAGAGTAAACTCCAAAATCTCTGTTTTTATAATCTAATGGACAACTAAAACGGTTTACTGCAAATGTTACTTGCTAATCATAAAACCGTTTTTTTCAGGAAAATCAGTATTCTATGAAATCACTTTCACAATTTTAGGTTTGAACTAAACAAGCATCATACAGATATATGCCTAATGAGCATCATAAAATTTTACGTCATAAAATATGTTAGAGAAAGAAAAGAAAATGCCAACACAACCACGAGCTGTTTTCCATCAATAAACATGTTAGCAATTTCCATAATCAAAAATAAGATACATAAGCAAAATAGAACAAAAAAAGAGAGAGCGCTTACGTGTCGGTGATAAATAAACTGACAAGCTTTGGTGGCACATAATCAAATGCAGGATTCACCACATGAAGAGGAGCACCACTGCCTATTCCATAGTCCATGCAATCTGAGAACTCCCCAAAATCTAGCAACTCAGATGGTGATCTTAGATCATTCAGTAAGACCTCTGGATTGTGAGGGTACAAAGGGCACAACTGTCATACAGACATCAAGTAGCTATTAGAAAAAAGAATGCAATATCAGAGTAGCAAGCCAAATCTCAATCCAGAAAGATAATAAGTGGATGGATGATACTTCATGTCCAGATGAGAATTTGCGCGGCTATAATATCGTCATGTGTAAAATAAGCACATGGTTAGCCTTGTTCATCCCAAGCGTTTGCTTTATGAAATTAACGACTCAAATTCACTTATATAACTCAACTTATGAAGCAATGGAACAGAATACAGCCTTGTGAAAAGCAACATGGCACTGGTAAAACCATTGATAAATACATCAACTGTCAGCAGGACAGACCCAAGTAGCGACAAGCGGGGTCAGTTGACTGCTATGTTGTGAAAGGTGCCCTAGGCGCACGAGTCGCCCAAGGGGCGCCTAGGCAATAAAGCGCCCTAGGCGCCAAGATGTGTACAGTTTTTGTTTTTTCTAATTTTTCCTCGGGTGCCTAGGCGCTAGGAGAAGGGCTTGGCGCTTCGCCTCGCCTAACGCCTAACACAACATAGGTTGACTGCACGCATTTAAGTAATTTTTTTAACAATGTTGGTAGGGTAATGTATTAGAGTACATCCTTGAGCTCAATATACATATACGGATTACTAACCTAAATAGAACTACAATTAGTGCTTATACTCTCTATTCATACCATCAATCCTCCATTCAAACTGTAAATGCATATGTGTGTGTGTGTGTGTGTGTGTGTGTGTGTGTGTGTGTGTGTGTGTGTGTGTGTGTGTGTGCACTACTTAAATCAAAGTTAACTAATTAAAGGGATTTTCTTTTTCTAGAATATAGTTTCCCTTAAATCAAGTTTCTGGGCCCGTCACTGATTGTAAGGGGGAGTCTAGACATTTAATGACGTAGTAAAATTTGGCACAGTTGTTGTAGTAATGTTCCTATGGTCAAGAAGAAGAAAGAAACTCATACTTTTAGGACTCTTCTTAAACCTGGATCAGATGATTTTCTCACTCAAAAGAAAAATCATGTCAAAGAACGTGGGCAAAAACAGCAGAAAATGATCAACTATAACATTTGCACAAAACAAACGCTCTTAGAGAATACCAAAAAGCGACAATACCATGCTACAAATACACAATCAACAGTTGTGAATATTTATTTGATCTCGATATAACTGTGCAGCCATTCAGAAAAATATTTGAGCTTAGGTGATGTCTTTAAGTCTATACCTCCAGAGTGAGTTGATTATCGAATAGGAAACAAATTGAGCAAAGAGAAAGCTTGAACGTCAAATACATAAATAAATAAATAATACAGTCTTTTATCAAAACACAAACTGAAATAACAAGAAAAATGGCCAAGATTTTGTTTTTTATGATTTTATCATACATAGTACGAGATGTCCTTGGCCTTGTCCTACCCATTAAACAAGGTCTCACCTCTCAACAAATATCCTAAAGCTGCTATCTCATTAAGTAGGTGCAAAAAGTCCAGTTAGTACCAGCAAGTGATTTATTATTTGGCTAGTTCTGTTAAGTATACAGTGGAAGGGGATGATATCAACATGAGTTATAGGAGCCACTTACCTTGTGACTACCAGCAACTACGACAAATGGGACAGCATGTCTTTGGGCGGCAAGTGCAACCATGTTCAACCCAACAGGTGCTATAACCCCTCCATTGGCCATGATAGCATGGGCTCCAACAATTACCTATATCAAACCACTCAAATTCAAAAGGGAATCTTGGCATCAAATTAAAAGATAAAAGTTGGAGAGAGAAACTACAATGTCAAAGTCATAATATACCATATTTACTCGGGAAATCATCGCAAAAACTGCGGAATCAGTGATTACTGTAGTTTGTAAACCTCTAGCAACCAGCTCTTTTGCAAGCACATGGCCCTGATACCTGTTGGACACAACCACAGTAAGAGAATATCAGAATGTGCTAAAAAAATATCCAAATTTTCCAGGATGAGCAGAAGATTTAACTGCTTATTAACAACATAAAGCAAGTCCTTTCCCTGTACCTTGGAGCACCTTCCGCTACAAATACTCGGAAAGAACGTTTTTTCTCCTTTGCAGCACAAAGAAACTCCATCACAGTTCTTGAACGGCCCAGTGTTAATATGACCTCACTGATACATAGAGTTGCATAGGTTAAAAATGCAAAACAGGGAAATATTTAGATGCACATGATATCACAATATAACTAAACATACAGAGGGGGCACAGAGACAGAAACGTATTTTTCAACTAAAAAAGTTAAACTGAAGATATATATCCAGCAAGACTTAAACTTAGTTGAATGACTAAAAACTGTGGTCAGTTCAGGCTTTCTGTAAACTTATAATGTTGAACTGGCTTCTCTTTCATAACATTAGAAATTAGAACTAATATAAAGTGATGAAAGATGTAATCCAAGAGCAAGAGTGAGATGAAAAATACTTGACAGAGGCAGATGCATAACAAAATAAGTTGTCATAGTTGTGGGCCATATGACGTGAATTTGGTGATGCATGAACAGCTATTATGCTAGTAACATTTCTCAATGAGAATCAGTCAACAACACGGCAGGTAAGAAAAATACTTTTGATGGATATGCTCCACTGCTTGTTCAGCAATCTGCTCATGGCACGTATCAATGTCTTCAAGAAGTTCATTGATAGCTTCGATAACGTCATGCTTTAGCTTTCGGCTCCTTACACTCTTATCAGCTGCTGAAAAGAGAAAACAGAGGAACCAATGTGTAACAAACAAACATGCTTATCCCACTGCTATGCTATCACAACATAAAATCCACTGTCAGATATGTCGGTAAACATTTATGCTTTATACACATTTAGAGGATAACTAAGCTTTGGGGGACATATATGATGCATTAATGAGCTACTGAGTCCTGATAGACTTTCGGTTGTGAATAAGCAAAATAAAAAAACTTGATAAGAATAATATATTCTGAATTGATATTACAGGCCAAATGTTAGAAACCTATCAAAAATCCCAATCCTAATGAATTTAAAGAAAACTGATTGGCAACAATAAAAAGACTTACTATAGTATTGGGATTAATGTTAGCGCCCTTACTTGAGTTTTACCCTATCTGAGTTAAATAGAAATGCTCACATTTGCTTTTTCCTTCAGATTCACCCCCTGAAGAGGGAGTATGGGGAGCAGCTGCTGAATCAGGTATATCCTCGAGAAGAGTATGCAATGCAGGTGCACGCAGAGTGCTTCTGGAAGCTGCAGCAACTGCTGTAGCAGACAGTAGTGTGCGATCGTCTCTCTCAGCATCCTCATCATCATCGCTGTCAGCAGATAAACCCAAGCCCCCAACTGCAGTGGTTGCAAGAGAAAGATCTTCCTCTCTGATGATATGCAAGACACGCCTCACAATGTTACCAACAGCAAGCTCTGAAACCCCATCCATGCAGAATTGTTAGCATGCAAGTTAAACAGTATAACGTCACACCAGGCATTTGTAACTATGTGCTTTAAACAACAGGTGATTGCACATGAAAAACTGACCACATTAATGCATCTACAATATAGTAATCTAGTTATTTTATGCCAGAACTCAGAATAATCATCCATACAATACTCTATTTCAGAATAGTAGTTTATCACAAATCTGTGAGAAGGGGTAACACCCATGTGCATAAACATGTACACACGAGATCTCCAGGTAATTCAAGCAGTTAACAATAATCACGAGGATGTTGAAAATTAAAGAACCGGGTAAAGGGCAGTGATCAAGTGCATTGAATTTTACACAAAAGTGCTCAAGGTTTGAACCAATTTCCAGAGTACATACCAACAGGATTCGCAGATATTAGCTGCTCACCGACAACCTTCACAGCCTCAATCAGGTGTGCAGCTTGATTCGTGTGTGGAATCCTCTGCTGAGATATCACTGAGCGAAGCAGTTCAGCTGTCTGTCTAGCCGTAGCATGGGAACCCTCGACTTTACTGCCACCCCATTAATGCAGACTCCAGATTAGTTGATTAACCACAAAATTGACAATCATAATATTCGGAAAAAAGAATAAATGATTGAATTATACAGATACTATACCGGCGTTTAAGCTTTAAAACAAACTCACTAACAAGGGCTTGAGTATCTGGCATCCTTTGTACCTAATATCAACCAAAATAGGACTTCAAATAACCAAAAGAAACGAGCTAAAAGATATTGAGAACTTTTATGTTATGGGATTATAACATAAAAGGTGCCCTAAATTTAGATTTGTAAAGAAATAGGAAATAGGGTTTAACGAGATTTGTCTTGAAGCTGTGCTATATATAATAGCAACCCAAACAAAAATTACCAGTACTTGATATACAAACTCTACTACTACTTCATCTATCTGGGAAAACGCGTAGAATAGGAACAAAGATACGAGAGCTGAATTACAAACCTGGTGAATTACGAAATTCTGCAATTGGAAGTCGAACAAAAGAGACCGTGAAGAAGGGGAGAAATAAACCCTAGAGGAATGCAAAATATGAAAAATAGTAGAGGAGAAATTTCTAAATTACAATATTTTAGGAAATAAAAGTTACAGTTTTTTTTAATATTTTTAACCATAAAGTAGATTGGGTGGGATGGTAATTGTCACACAAGTTACATTTTTTTTTTAGAACATCTCCAACAGTGGGTGCTAAAAATCCTACTTGGTATTTTTATTTAGATCCTTATTTATAGGGTGATTTGTTTGTGGCAAAAAATAGTAATACTTTGTTCGTAAACTATCTCTAATAGTGGGGTCATATTTCTAAGATTTGTTATTTTTAGATAATGATTAAATTAATTCCATTTTTCTTATTGGTTTAGAAAAATTTATTTAAAGATAAAAATTTAAAATATAATTAAAAATATGAAATGGAGGTCATTGCCAAGGTCTAAATAAGACTTTCTCTAAGACCTTCATATTTATTTTGACAACATTCCTACTTAATAGGACCCACTGTTGGAGATGCATTTTATGTAAATGAGGGTCTAAAATCCTATGTGTCATAAAAAAATAAAATTTTCACCCTTTATTGGAGATGCTCTTATAATCCTGTTATAGGGGCGGCATGTTGCATTAGAGGGGCGGCAAGTGTGATAACAATGTCCCTCTAGTTGGTTAGGGGATGTCCTATGGGGGTGTAAATTGACTAATTTACCCATTCTTTTTTGGTTGAAAAGACATAATTATGCTTCCCTATTTGTAAACCTAATGAATCAGAAAAATCAAAACAGTTTTTTTTTTTTCATCTTCATCTTCTCTTCTCCTCCTCCATTAAAACTGAAATTTTCATCGTCCTCGATTAATCGGCAATTTGAAAAATTGATAATCGTTGATTGAAAACTATATTAGAGATGCCGAAGAAGAAGGTTGACTAAGATTGAACTTAGTTTTGTATCAAAAATCAGGGTTTTGGAACAAAAATGAAATTGAAATTTATGTGTTGCATGTGAGTTACGGTTGGTAATAACTCAAATATGAACCGTAACTGTAGTTTGGGTTGATGTTACGGTTCCTTTAACTCAAATACCAACCGTAAGTTCTTAGTTTTGAAAAAAAATGTTCAGTTACGGTTTGTATTTTCATCACATTTATCAACCGTAATTGAGTTACGATTTGTAACTCAAACAACATTACCAACCGTATATCATCCTGTGTCTTTGCAATTTATCCGGTTCAAAAATTAGTTGAAATACCAACCGTAAGTCAGCTACGGTTGGTCTCGATTCATTAGTTACTAATCGTTATCTGTTACGGTTGCTATATGTTGTCATGTTTCAAACCGTAATTAGGTACGGTTCGTACCGAAATTTTTTTTACCAACCGTAACTAGTATTCCGATTGGGTTTTTCCCCAAATTGAACCGGTTATGGTTGGTACTCAATAATTTACGAACCGTAACACAGAGTTACGGTTGGTCAAGAGCACAATTCCAACCGTAAGTTCTTCTGAAAATGTAAAAGTTTTGCCTTTTTTAGTACTTTAGATAATTTTGAGCGAAAAAAAGCTAATGGGAACTAATTTAGAAGTATAACTAGTCATTTTCAGGCTCTGGTTCTTCACTTTGTTGGCTAATTTCTTCAATTGATTGAGATTGACCTTGACTTTGGGTTAAAACATCTCTACCATCTAATAAATACTCCATATCAGGATCTCCATCAAGAGGTATGTAGCATTTGTTTTCTCTATCATATAGAGATTCACCCATCTCAAATTTGCCACTGGAATCACTCATTTTGGTTGAGTGAATCAAAATCTAGGGTTTCACAAATATCACAAAAGTTTTTTTTTTCTTCTCTTCTAAACTTGTTTTTCTTTACTCTAAAAATCTGATTTTGATTTGTTTTAGAGTAAATATAAGTGAAATTTGATTATCAAAACTAAACTAGATTATCAACACTAAACTATGTAAGGGTCAATTAGTCATTTTCAGGTTTTATTTATAAGGGGCACTTGGAATTACAATGTAATGACCCTTTTTGTCCTATTCACTACCGCCCCTCTAATGGAACTTGCCGCCCCTATAACAGGATTATTTTTTTTATAAAACCAATCTAACTGATACGAGACCCCTCCATTATTAAGTTTCCCTCATTTAAATTACCAAGCTTTATCAAATTATGTAATTTCAATAAAAATAATGGGCAGAAATATATAATATTAAATTAAATAAATATGTAATATTTACAGAAATACCATTGTTTTAAAAATAGATCAAATTTTTTAAAAACTTAATATTTTTTAAGATATATGCCAGATTTTTATGAAATTTATTGGGTCGATCATCTGGAGCGAAAGAGTCCCTTTTATGGCCTCTTTTTTGCAAAATGAAACCTAACGCAATAAAAATATTGTAATTTTTTTCGTGTGCAGTTTCAATATGGTTCGTTGGATTAGATGACTTAGGGCAATTCCTATGGCAATGTACAAACCAAACTTTTTATTGAGCCAGGTGGATGGCCAAACATGTTTCTCCACTATGGGAACAAAAGTGGGCGGTTGACCATCAAGCGCCAGGACGAAGTGTTGTCGTTGGCGTTTGAAGGACAAACGCTGGCGTGCGTAGGTAAAACGATGACGTGTGAACCAAGACCGCCAACGACTACTTTTAAACGGTCTCCGAAACAGCTAGTTTTTATCTACATAAATACAACTCGAGTTTTATCTCACAAATTCTAAACAATCTTTCATCCGATCAATCTTTTCTTAATTTCAGTTGCTTTCAATTTTCAACCACGAATCCTAATTTTGGTTCTTCTGAGGAAGATATGGTGATTGATGAAATGTCGTATGAAGAAGAGGAAGAAATGTGTATGGAGTTTTTGTGTCAAATGGATGAGGACGCAATTCAAGATATAAGGATGCGAAATTTTATGTTGCAATTAAAAACCGGGATCATACCAAAGCCTTTAGAGCCATATTAAGTTACGACTATAAGATGGACGTGGCGAGATCGTCATTTTTACCACGACAGGATGATATATGATTATTTTAATCATGATTGTGTCTACTCCGATGAGGATTTTCAGTTATGATTCTGCATGGGTCGCAACTTGACGCAAAGGATTATTGTCGAGCTTTGTCAGGTACAACCTTTATTTAATTATCAATATGATGCACGACATGTACGAGGCTTTAGTCCCGAAAAAAGGTCATTGCGGCCCTCTGTATACTATGTTACGGGGTACCAGCGGATTTTACGGATGAATACATCCGTATTGGGAAAACAACCGCCTTTAAGTATCTCAAATTGTTTTGCCAAACAATAGTCGAGCATTTTGGTAATCTTTTTAAGAGAGCTTACTCAGGAAGATGTTTCAAGAATAACTGCAGAAAACACCGCGAGGGGTTTTCTAGGAATGCTAGGTAGACTCTTGACTGCATGCACTGGACGTGGCATGCGTGTCTGGTTGAATGGGCAGGCCAATATAAGGGTCATCATCCAAAACCAACTGTAATTTTGGAAGCTTCAACTACTTATGATTGTTGGTTTTGGCATGCTTTTTTTGGACTCCCGGGTTCAAATAACAATCTCAACGTTTTGTATAAGTCACAATTGTTTGAAGATCTTAAGAATGGGATCACGCCGCACTGTAATTTCACCATCAACGTCATCACTACACTCAGGGTTATTATCTAGCAGACGGAATCTATCCAGAATGGTCAACTATGGTTCAAGCTTATAGTCAGATAGGTTTTGGACCGACGACTTCGAGGAAAATGAAATGAAGTACTTTAACACCCAACAAATGAAATTCAGAAAGGATGTTTAACGCGCTTTTGGCTTACTGAAAAAGCAGTTCACCATCATAGCTGGGCCGGCACGCTTCAAGAAATGAAAAAAATTATGCTGACTTGTATCATTATGCATAACATGGTCATTGAAACCAGACATGACCCAACCTGGACTAGTTTTCCAGATGAAGATTTGAGGTCGAATCTTGTTGTGCAGCATGGATGTCCGGCAAGAGAATATAGACTTGCCACTGACGGAATCCAAAATCGGAGAATCTATGGACAACTAAAAGAAAATCTAACTAAGCACCTTTGGGCTTTAAAAGGAGCAACAGACGATGCGTGGGGACGAGGCAGAGGCAGAGGAAGATAGATGTTATTTTTCAATTTAGTGTTGTTTATTTTAATTAATGTGTTATTTAATTGAAAATTGTTTGTTTTTAACTAAATGATTACACTTAAAATTAAAATTAAGGCAATTATATTAAAAGTAATTTTAACTAAATGATTACATTTAAATTAAACTTAACTACTAAACAAGAATTAAAATCAGTTATCAAAATTGTATTCATCTTCGTTTTCTTCCGAGGCATCATCTTCGTCTTCTTCCACATTCTCATGCTGGCCAGTTTGGTGAGGGACTTGTTGTTCCGCCATATCCATTTGCTTAGTCCATACAACAAGTTGTCGTGCATTCATTTTTGAAGTGTTCAATAGGAGTAGCTTGTTTAGCTTACAATCCATGTAGTATTGTTCTCGCGAAAGATGACTTTTTCGTTGTTGCTTTATAGAAATGCCACGATCCCTGGCTCTATCTGCTTCTATCTTCAACTCGAATTCCTTGTGCTTAGTATAGTTGAACTCGTTTGAACCTCCTTCTAATAATGCTCGTTGGGGTGCGTCTCTTGCTGCTTTTCCAACTTTCTGACCCCCTCATTTTCTTCTCTTGATGTTGGTGTTGACGTCTAGATTAGAGTTGTGTTGTTCCTAACTACTTGGAGACCCGGTATATGGAGATCCAGTTCCTTCATGTGAGGAAGCAGCCCCACCATTCTGAAAATCCTGCGAGATTGGACCATGTGGTAATCTTGCAGGCACTTGATTACCTTCTAGCAAGTGTGGACTAAATTTGTTAAGCACCCTCAAAAATGGTGAAACAAGTTTCATATTGGAAACTCGTTTTGTGGGATCTTTGCCACTCTTCCCGACATCTTCGTTCCACTTCCGGTTCACCTTCACCACTTTTTTGTTGCGCCACGTTTGAATGATCAAAGATGCATATCCACTAACGGATGCTGAAATCGTATGAAAACGATGAGATAACCCTTCGGCATCACGTCTATTGATGTTACCGGTTTCTTCACAAAAAATTTGTAAAATCTTTTCATAAAAAGATTTTTTTCTTGATAAATACCATTGAATTGATCTGTATATAATACATAATTCCTACAAATTGACTCGTCTTCATCCATCGTATACTTGACACCACGAGTTCTTGTGTTTCTTGGTTGTAAATGTGGTGTATCTTGTTGTGTATCTTGTTGTGATCGTTGTTGTGTTTGTTGTTGTGTTTCTTATTGTGATCGTTGGTGTGATCAGTGCGATGAGGATGCCATATTTGTTAGAAATGAAATTTATAGAGATTTTTTCTGGTAGATTGAGTTGATATGAATAGTTGTGTTTGAAATAAAGGAAAAGTGAGTATTGAGATGGTATGAAATTGTGAAATTTTGAGGTAGAGATGAAGAATGTGTGAGTTTTAAGTTTGGAGATGAGGTGAATTTATAGGGAAACAAAATGAATAACAGTCGTTGGATAATGAGATTGGAAAGTAGTCGTTGGCGGTTTTAGGTAAAACGATGGAGGAATCACCACAGACGCTGGCATGTGAAGGAAAAGTGGTGGTTTTGGAATACACGCCGGCGTGTTTGCTACAGTGTCCCAGTTTTCTATCAATCGTGCGTTTGTTCTTCCGTCTCACTCAACAAACCAACAATTTTGTTGGTTTGCCCATCCGTTTTTCATGTTTGTTGAGTCCATGGTGGGAGAAAAATGAACAAGCTTCATGTTTGTTGAGTCCATATGAACTTCTCTTAAAAACACTGAATTAGATGCAAGTTGTTCATCTAATAAGGATTTCAAATATGATTTTCGTGTGTAGATTCGATATGGTTCGTTGGATAAGATAATTTTAAAACACGGCATTTGATGGAAGTTGTTCATCTATAAAGGATTTCAGTATTGTATATAAGAAATTGTGAAGGTTTATACTAAATTAACTAAATTTATAAGGACCTGAAATTAAAAAATATATATAACAAATTTCACTCATAAACTTTTATTTCTCTCTCGATTCTTCGAATTAATGAGGATGGCGATGATGCATATGTTCATATTAATTTGATTAAACCTAACCGAAAATGAGAAGGGAAGATGTCATTGTTGTTCAATATAAAGTTGCTATGGAACCGTGGTCAAGGAAGAAATGGTAAATTAGGGTTTTCTGTTGCTATTAATAACAGTGATGAATCGAAACTAAAATGAATAGAAATATATAATGATTGTGAGTATGTTGCAGAGCGGGTTCGATTTGGAATTGACGGTGGATGTTATTGATAACAGATGGGTTTTAATTGATATGATTAAAAGTTTGAGTCGAATCTTAAGTGGTTTTGATGGGTGATGTTTCTGGGTTTGATTTGAAGCCAATTCAACAGAGAAAATGATGAAATTGAGAATCTTTTGTTACAGGTTATGGTGGTATTGAGCTGAAACAGGTGATGGAGTTCATGACTTGGGAATGGTTTGAACTGATTGCAATTGAAGCTAATGGTGCTAAATAAGCGAAGAAGAAGAGATGGATCTGATTTGAGTTATCGGTGATGAAAATAATGATTGAACTGTGAATGAAATATATGTATGCTAGGATTTGTTACAGGGTGGAGCTAAAATCGTCCTGAAAACGACCTGAGAATGCCCTGAATATAAACAAGACTTTGTCGGATTTTCATCCTGACGATTTAACTCAGTATCGGCCGATAAGCTGATCCAACTCAGACCAATTAGATCAGTCAGCTGACTCAATGTTGATGTATAACGCGTTATTGAATCAACTGTGTTTCGTTTTATCTCGGTAGGCCCTCCCCACCGTGGCACCGGTGTTCTAGTATATCTGAAAAGCTCTTTGAATTACCCACATAACGAGTATAAATGAGAATAGTAAATTTTTATTTTATGCAAAAAATTACATTGCTTTCAAATGCAATATTATTGAATGAGTCAAATTCAAGCATTGCATCACACATGTGTTCTAACAAGTAAAAACTAAGCTAATTCAATTTCAATAGAATGGTTTAGTTTTCCAAGGAAAACATATTATTAAAATATTAGTGTGATAAAAGGAAAATCTTGCCCACCACTATGTTGAGCAGGTTGAAACTTCTCGATGTGACACTTGTAACGCATTAATCGGAATGTAAAGCTTCACTTCTCACCAGAAAAATGCACGTTGATTTTCATTTGCAAGTATGATGGCTTAAACAAAGCTTGCACACCATTCCAACTTACCCTTGTTCTGCGAAGAGTGCAAGGCCATAAAGGCTAAAACTAATGCATTTTACATGCATCACTGACTTCTGAGTCTTGTCCAGGCATGCCTTGGATTTGCACATAGGTCATTCCAAGCTTGTTTTCCTAACTTCCTTAATTCGCTATGGCATTTAGCTGAAAGCATGCACTAATATTTACTCGTGTCAAGGGTGCATCAGTCAGGGTCATGCCATCCTTTATTGCATCATGCTTGTAATGTAGGGGACGTATGCAAGCTCCCCAAACTTGCATACCAGTTTAGCTTCTTTCCATGACCATCCATGATTCACAATTGATATATGTATACATTGAACGACTTGATGGAAAATATGAGCATCCAAGGATTAAAGTGCAACTAACCCATCAAGTATGACAATAATCATCTTTTTCCTTGCATTGCAGAGCCAGATGGTATGAGTTACCAAAATTTCTCAATCACCTCATAATTAGATGATATGAGCGAAAAGTGTTAGACCACCAATATTGAACCTCCTTGCGGATGCCTACGTACCCTTCTCCGTATTTGAAGGGATCAAACATGGAAAGTGGTTCATCAATGTCGGTCGCATTAACAATGTGCGACGATTGGGTAGTCATTCTAAACTCTCGAGAATGGGTTTCGAAAAAGAAAAAAAAGCCTTAATGGATCAGCACCGAGGATCCTAGGTACCAGCAACTAAATCCAACTCATGTTGCAATGCCAAAGCCAAGCAAAACCTAGTCTGTATAGGGAAAAGGGTCTATCATAAGATATGCAAGAGATAATGCATAATTGATACTTTTTCGGGTAAGTAGCACGGTATCCTGAGTTAAATGCTCTTAGTTAATGTGTTGCGGGTAACACTAGGTCATGGGGTTTTACGATTTTACCCCTTGTTTAAAAACCACCATCAACACCTTTGTCTCAGTTTTCTCTGCAATATTGAAATCTATCTTTATTAAATTTGAGTCCAAAAAAGAATCTCCACAAATCTGAGTGAACGACACTTTTCTTACCACTTTCTACAACAATTTAAAATCACATCAATAATATGAAGAAGAAACTTCCTAGCTACATCCCGTTGTTCCATTATTCTCCTCCAACACCAAGAGGCATCTTGGGGAATGGAAAGACTCCAAAAATCTCATTGCTGGATAAGATTATGCGAAACCCAGTCAGTCCGTATTGTCACCTTACCACTAACCAAATCCCATACATGCCTTTAAATTGTCAGCATCATTTGTAAGACTAATGCTTCTAACTCCCAGTCCACCTTCCTTAACAGGCTGACAAACAATTTCCCACTTCACATGACAAGACTTCTTCTTAAGATCAACACCAGCCCATAAAAACCTTTTGCAAATGGAATTCAGTTCCTTCACCACCCTCTTCGGCAAAACAAAACAAGAAATCTAGAAGAATATCATCCCATTAAGAACAACTTTAATCAACAATATTCTACCGACATAAGTAAGATTCTTAGATCTCCATGACTGAGCCCTTTTAGTAACTTTAGAAAGAAGTGGGAGACAATCATTATAAGATAGCTTAGTGGACAACAAGGGTACCCCCAGGTAATGTTACTCTTAATGACCCACTTTGGGGTGCTAAATGTCTCATTGATTCTCCTCACTTGGTTAGAAGAGTGCATTTTGATTACCTCGAAGCTGGTTCAGATATTATCTTTGCAGCTTCTTATCAGGCTACAATCCAAGGTGCTGAGATTTAAGGCTTCAGCAATAAGAAAGTGAAGCTTAGTTGTAAAAGAACGTCCAAGGTGTTTATTATCACCACGCCACCTCTTTAAATGCACGAAGAAAATCAAATTCAAAGGTTGGTCAGATTTGGAAGCTATTCTTTTACTCGTCCTCTAATCAAGTAGGAGGAAGGACCATCTCTAGGAAGCCTAAATAGCTGATGCACCCAGTCCCAAATTGGATTAGCAAATTTACAATACCACGTTTAAGTGATTAATATTCTCCAAATTGGCAGAACCAGCAGTGAGAACGTTCTGACACAGAGTTTGCTATCGTCTTGTTGAAGCTGTAATTTTTTTGTTCCTTCCATTGTTAAGAATTTACAATACCTCGTTTTAGGCTAACTTACATGTTCACACTGACGACAGCAAAAGACTAAACCCATTGGTAAATAATCATTGGCATGCACTGAGTATTGATAATTTACTACTATTCACGTATTTGTATGCAAGAAACTCTTCCCCCTGGTAAATTCCGCCATGCCCCAGCTTTTGAAATTTCGGCCGCTCATTATACTCGTCATGTAACAGATATATTGTTCCTTGTAATGCCTCTCCACTACACCAAAACATCCGATTTGGGACGGATATACGCGTTGCAAATGAATTTCACCAACGCTAATATCTGTTGGGAATATGGCGTAGCAAATTTTGGTGCAACGCCAAAATCCGTTGGTCAAATTAATTTTTGCAACGTATATAAACGTTGGTAAAATAGATTACCAACGTTTGTTGAGCAACGGATTCTTTAATTTGTGCAACGGTTATAATAATTTAGGCAACGTATTACAGTAATTTGCACAACGTTTATATACGTTGGAAAATTATTTCTGAGTGTAAAAAATAAATTCCGAATAAAAAATTACGGCAGATTTGAGCACCTAAATATATAATTGTAGATCAACTAGAAGACGCAATTTTTCATATGAACATAACTTATACTCTCTACAATATTCTCTCTTCCAACATGGATTACATACACAACTTATACTCTCTATAAGAGATCATAAATAGACATACAAGTAAATGCTTCATTAAACTTGTACAATTAAAGGAGACGACTAATACATCATATGACTTGAAGATAATATCAAAGTAGCAGAGCTGCATTATGATTTACTTAACATACCAATATTCTGAACTTGTTGGGTATTTAATCTGATGCAGGATTTAGCCAGCCCAAACTTCTATTGCAGTGGCACCTGAAAATAGGAGAATACATATGGTCAACAGATATAAAGTACTTATAACTGATACGAGTTAAAGATATACGAAACAAGTTCAAACTTACTCAAGATCACACTTGGCCGAATGTGTGAACTAAGGTACAGAGTAAACTAAAAAGTAAGGGTTAACCATTGACCCAGTATGCTACAAACTAAAAACCTTGCAAAAAAGATCCTATGAACCAAACCTCTTATTGTTATGGAACATCACCTGCATATATAAATTTCTGACTACTACTAGGATCTGTCAGTTTTTCCTAGCAAACACCTTGGACATGATCATTGGTACCTATTAACTTAGAGTTGGCACGGTGGCTAACTTCCAATGCATAAGACATACTGATTAGATTTAGATTAACACAATACATACACTCCCCATTTTCTTGCAAATTTAATGTTTCAGCATATGGACTAGGAAGTAAAATAACAATCAATTTTCAACATGGGATATGTATGTTTCGTAGTTTATAGCCAAGTTACCTCTGTCATAACAGCAACCACTGTTGGATCATGGCCACTCCATACATAATCCCTCATTTTTGTTCCTTCGGCTGTTGCATTTTTCCTGACTGCATGGACAAGAACTACTAGCAAAGCACCTGCGGAACAACCCATAGTTAATTGATATGCTTGGAGAGTAGTATATATAAGCTAACTTAGTGTGTGAATCATAATACCTTCAATGATGAATGAGCCTGCAATTACTAGATCTCGCATACTTGATATTTTCCTGGGGGATGCTTCTAAATTTATCCACCCGTACGCATTACATATCAAACCAAAAAGCCATTAAAACAAATTCAAATATGTGCAATTTATCAAAATCAAATAAACCAGATATATTATCACCTGTGTCGTCAATGAGTTATGAAATCCATGGACAGCTGTCACACCTGTACCAAGGCAGAAAATACCAACTACGGATACCAAGGACCGGATAAATCAAATATTAAGAAAATAAGTATCCCCTTACTCACCATTCATTTGGTGTCTTTGACTTCACAAAGACTGGGTAAATGGAACCTTAATAGAGAAAGTGATGAGACTATTGTTTCGGTGAACGTGAAAGTAATAAGACTATTGTTGCTGAAAATGGTGAAGGTGATGTTCACCAGCACCATGTTCTGATTCAAATACATAGCTATTGACATGAATCCACTATGGATAATGTTGCGCTCTGAATCTACAAGTAAATAAAAAATAAAAGATAATTGTGAGTGATCGAAGTAAACCACACATAACGCTTAACCCATAAAATCCAATATCCAATTGATAATTAACAAATTGCCAAAAATGATAGGTAAAAATCACTATTTCATGAATAAAAAAAATCCTCATTTGCAATGACACAGATGAATCCAGACACAATAGTGATCCTGCATTACAAATATTGTAACTTTGAGATTTAACGAAATAGTTGTGAAGTTCCAACCAAGGAATACAACCCTGGGTATCCTTACCACTCGTAAAACACATCTCTTGCAAAAACGATAATGAGGTGATCGAGGAGGGGTTTGTAGCAGGAGCATTTATGACAGTATCTCATCAGATCTCCACCCTGTAAGAGAACCAAGACATCCAAGTAAGAATTTGATTATTATGACTCAATGCGCACTAACAAAAAATACCGACTCCACCTCCCAACTCAAATTCAGACCATTCTCCATACATGTCTCGTACTCTACGACAGGAGCCACAGGACAAAAACTATAGTAAGCGGCACAAACTATAAATCCAGTGAACCAACCTACAGAAAATACCAGAAATAAATTGATTAAAAGTCAAGTATTCTGGGAAACATAATAAATTAGTAATGAACATCCTGTAATATGAATGAAATACATGAACCAACTACCGAGATTCGGAGCACAAGCTATATTAGAAAGATTTTCTAAAAGTATTCATTTACAAGGAACAACCTCCATGACTATTGACGTATCACAAACTCTCCATTCGAATTTCTTTCTTACTTCCTTTCCCATTAAAGGAAATTTCATATCAGCGGACATATGATTGTTAGTTAAGCC
This sequence comes from Papaver armeniacum, assembly GCA_023531295.1. Lineage (NCBI taxonomy): Eukaryota > Viridiplantae > Streptophyta > Magnoliopsida > Ranunculales > Papaveraceae > Papaver > Papaver armeniacum. Next base: position 47,354 of record JAJJWW010008362.1, read on the forward strand.
ATGCAACTCACAAAACCAGCTGCAAACAGCTCAAGACCAACGAAATGCAGCAATTACAAAGTCAATTACCAGTACCAAAAGTCGATGCACAGTGTAATACAGTAAATTTAAAGAACCGTAAATCCCACCGCCTTGAGAGCATCATCCCACCGCTGCAGTCTTTCACATCCCACCGTTGCGGTCTTTCACACCTAAAGTAAATCCAACAGAACCACAAGATATGAATGTCTCTATGAATCAAATAAAATGCACATAGTGAGTTCGAAACTTATAGTTAAGCCAAAACCAGAAATATAGTAAAAAAAAAATATTAAGACAACGTACCTCTCTCTGCGAGGAACAGATACAAAAGAAACAAAAATCCTACAACATCTAGAGTGCGACTACCCAACCTTTCAAGCCCCTAGGAACCAAAATTATAATCCACAAACCCTACATCAAAACACACAAATCACCTTTAGAATTTGTTACCTCGGACCAACATAGATAACATAAACACACAATTCATAGAAAGTGGTTGTCATAGGAGGTGGTATAACTTCTTTTAGCATATTTGTACTGTTACACAGGAAAACGAATTGCAAAATCAGCGACACAAAATTCAATAAATATAAAACTTGAGCAAAGAAGTTATAGTTAAATTTATACTTACTACTTAAATTGCAACCTACAGTGGACTAGAACGGCAAAGACATGGGTATGAGGTGCGCCTATAGGATCTAGCGTCTTATGTTAGGATACCATAGCATTAGGGTCTTGTATTATTCAGGGATCTTATCATCTTTATCCACACAAACCTTGCAGCAGTTGAGGTAGTCACCTCAAAGTTATCATCAACAACACCATAAACTATCTCCATCTCCTGAATAACAAACAAAGAAACAATTTGGAAAAATAATTATAAATCTAGGGTATTAACTTTGAAGGATAATTATAAGAAAAAAAAAACTAAACCCGACGAGGGAAACAGATCTATTACTGTACAATTCATACCATACTGTATTCATTAGTTCATCACTGGATAAAAAAAACTCCAGGTTGATCCAAGCACACCTTACCGAATCATTCAACTTTACCAAAAAAAAAAAATTGATTTCTAGGGTTAGTTTATTGAAATATTGGGTTGATTTCCGAAGTAAATCTGATTCATGAGATTAGAGTTTAGGAGAAATGGGTTTTAATTTATGAAAACATAAATCGATTTCTAGGGTTAGTTTATTGAATATTGGGTTGATTCCGAAGTAAATATGATTCATGAGATTAGAGTTTAGGAGAAATGGGTTTTAATTTATGAAAATTTGGGTTTGATTTGGAGGTCTTTGCTCAGGGTCAGAAGAGAAGAAAAAATGGGGGAGGAGAACTCGATGTTGAATGAGAAGAAAATAAAAAGAAAATGAGAAAAATAAAAATAAAAGGGAAGATAATAAGAATTAGATAGACAGTTAAGCCCTCAACTACTTTAATAATGACAAGCGCGTCCTGGTTTCTTTTTCTTATATAATAATTATGATTTTGTGCAACGTATTTTCGGGTGTGCAACGGATATTGACGTTTCAAATGGTGCAACGTTTATATCCGTTGCGCACCCCTGAAATTGAAATGTTGCAAAATACAGAATATGGTGTAGTATGCTCTATCAGTCAAACTTTATAGCTTAAGGATGCATCTCCGCATAATGCACCTTCAACCAACACCCTTAATTTTCTTATAAAATACTCGTTAAAGAGTCTATAATGCACAGACCCTAGTGTTATCTCCAAACTTCCTCTGGTACCAACTGTGACGGACCGGAAAATCCTGCCTTCAGCGGTATGCCCAGCATGCCGAAACTCCTCGATGCGCCACTCGTAACGCAGTGGCGGGGCTACAAATCTTCATCTCTCGCCATATGATTGCATGTTGATTTTCCTTTGCAAGCATGTTTCGCAAGCATGATGCCCTGAATGTAGCTTTCATACCGTTCCAACTTACCCTTTTTCAGATTGGGCTTATATCAAACTATTGTTGTTTAAAGTCTTAACCATCATGAGTTCTTTTTGGGAATCATTGCATTTGCTGGGTGCATTGAAGGTCAACATAGTCTTGTATTGTATGGCTATTACATAGTTCATAACATGCTACTAGGAATCCACTACAAGTTCAATAAAGGCATGGTTTTGGAGATCATCTGATAAGGGGTTCAAATATCAGAAAAGATCACACTAATCAAAGGGATGAAACAAGATCTTGTTAGTTCTAGTATAACTCTTGTGGATTCATAGAGTTGAGGACGTTTTAGCTCATCATCCAAAGTTATGGCCTATGATTTATCTCGATGCAAAGGAAAACATGTATGATTATTATTCTCTATTAGTTTCTCTCTATATTGATTGTATTAAGCAAAACTAATTTGGTTTATAAATTTTGTTAACAGAAAAACATGCAACTGGCCCAACCATTTTTCAATGACAACTAGAATTGCTTTGGATGACATACATACAAATCGTGAGGTTGTTGAGGCTTAGTTTGGTAATGCTGCGGATTTTGTAAAAGCACTTTTCTATTGTGCTATGGCTATGCTGCGTAAAGACAATAGTTAAGTGTTTGGTAAACTATATACTAAAAGCTAAAGCTGATTAAAAAAATGATCAAATTGTGTTTGTTAAAATATAGATTCACTAATTGCAGTTGTAACAAATGATAAAAACAGACATAATCTTTTAATATCGTATTGTTATATTTTATGAGATATAAACATAATTAGATATTTATAGTATATTTTTAATATCTATTTTTATCATAGATAATTTGGGATAAAAAGAAATCACACTAAAACAAATATTTATTTAATATTGGTTTTTATTTATTTATTTATTTATTTTTAATTGAAATGTGGTATATAAAATATAATTTGAAAATGAAAATAATAATTTTAAAGAATGTGATATAGATTATTGAAAGCGTATACCAAAAAAAAGTGATGTAGATTTAAAATAGCAACCTTTAAAGAATATGATATGGAGAATAAGAAATTAATTATCAAAGATTTAAGGGCAATTTTGGTCATTTATAAAATATAGTAGGGATATAAAAGAAAAATCATGCATTAAAATTAGGTGGGACCAAAGCTTATGCTTTTAGAGCATTTAAAGAACGCGCAATTGGGGGATATCAAAACTAATTGGGGGATATGAATTACTTCCCCCAACCAAGGGTGTCTGCTAAGGGGTGTTTTTTGTGGCGAAAATACCAAAACACCCTTAGATTAATTAAAAAATATTATGAAAAGACTGTTATACCCTTTCTACTAAAACTTAAAATCTAAAAACCAAATCATTTATCCCCCATTCTCAAATCAGTTCCGGCACTCTCGTTTAGGGTTAGGTTTCAATTTTTTTTTCATCATCTTCTTCATCGTTCTTCATCGACGATTAATCGTTAAATCAAAAAATTCTTCGTCGATTAACCTACCCGAATCATAACCATGCCTCCACTAAAGAAACCAAATGCCCAATCGAAGTCAAAATCGATTGCTCAACAAAAACTACAAAAGAGGCTTCCTTTGATTGCTCAAGAGCAAGAACACGAAGAACAAGAGTTATCGGACGATCAACTACTCAGAAATATGGCTTCTGTGAGAAGGTAAGTCATTTAAAACTGTTTAATTAGTGTTTCAATCGATTTGTAGCTATGGGTTTAGGTCAAAATCGCGAAAGCCTAACTGAAACAGTTGAGTTTCAGTATTTTCGGCATTCAATTTAGTATGAATACCCCACCGGAAACAAGTATCGGCATTCGATCTAGGATGAAGACCACACCGGAAGCGTCTCCTGGCATTTAATTTAGGTTGAAGACCACGCCGGAACCCAGTACCGACATTGATTTGAACTTTTACGAATACGCTGGTAATGAGCTTATAATAAACAGAAAACCCTAGGATTTTGTTATTTGTACCGGCATACATTTTACTTTAGATTCCATGCTGGTGCTGGAGTTTTGGAATCCAGGAACTTCAGAAATATTACCGGCATCTTCGACATTTTTTTGTCAATGCCGGTATTAGGTCCCGGCATGATTTTTTATTTTATGTATCTGTCGGTACTGGTATTTTGTTATCCAGGAATTTCCTAAAATGTACCGGCATCCTCGAAAATTATTTCTAAATGCCGGTATTGGTTCCCGGCATGTTCGTTACTTTTTTTTGGTATGCCGGTAGTGATGATTCTATGCCGCAATGTGGTGTATCTATGCCGGTATTAGAAATGAAAGTTAGTTGTCTTATATTTATTTCGTGCTTCTTTTGAAATAGATCTAAAGCAAAGGAAGCTACTGCAAAGGAGGCTAACAAAGGAAAAGCTAAAGATGTTGTCATTAAGAAAGGAAGGAATGGTGGTCTTGATACTCCTCAGTCTCTGCCTCCTCGAGGGAAAAACAAAAAGCCTTTGGGTGCTGATACAAGAGGGGCAATTTGGGAGAGTGGTCGTGATCGTAGTAAAATCGTAATCTGTGAATCTACCGGAGCTGTTGAGGAGGAAGATGAGCAAGATGAAGAGGAAGATAATGAGATTAATCCAACTCAATTAGAAAACCAAAGCCAAGGAGTAGTGGAACAAGGTGGTCCAAGTCAACAACCCACACAAGGCAAGGGGAAAGGCAAAGACAAAGTAAAAGTTAAAGGTTCGCACCTTCCTCATGTTGATAACATGATACCCGACCTTGATTGTGGTAGAATTTGGGGCGCATCTTCTTATGATCCGGGGTATTTATTTGTCTACAAGGACTCGTGGGCTCGTACTATATATCAGACCTATGTAAGAATTTATATCTCGTGCATATGTATTGTTTTGTATTTATGCAAAATCTCTTAATCGTATTATCTCCTAATTGTAGGATCATACGAAGGCTGTGCGTGTTTTCCGAAACCAAACCGCGGCTCATTGGGATTTTTCTAAGGAGCATGAAGAGGTCCAAGCAATAGTAAAGGATTCTGGTCTATATCCTTTGGTTGAAAATTATGTGAAGCCAGATATTGTGACAGTCAATTGCTTCGTCGAAAGGTATCATAGTGAAACTGATACCATGCACTTCCCGTTTGGAGAGATGACATTGATCCCTGATGATGCTTCTAGGCTTGGAAGTATCGGCAAATCAATTGCAGAACGAGATAATCATTCTTTTGAGCTAGAATGGACGAAGTTGCACGAGCTTACTAACAAGTTGTTTGGTTGGGACTACAAAACTTCTGTGGAAAGCTTCTATGTATCTAAGGTTAGTAGGACAAAGACCATCAAGCTGACTCTGCTTAAGGAGAAGTTTGAAAATACAAAGGAAAGAAGTTTGAAGGATGGATGGGACCCCGCACAGATTTGTTATACAGCCGCTGCGTACCTGTTATTCATCTTGGGCACTAGGGTATTCCCTGACACTAGTAGTAACAGGGTTAGTGCAAACTACCTTCAGTACTTGGATCCGTTAGAAGGGGTATTTACCTATTCATGGGGCACCGTGGCAATGACACATTTGATGACGGAGATGAGAAGGGCCTCTAAGGCGGTTGCAAACCAATTTGTTGTAAATTTCACTCTACTCCAGGTATTTTTGTTTTTAAACTTATGTTCTTATTTATATTGTTCACATGTACCCTTATCATGAATTTAGAAACAAAATCTACTGATTTTTATATGTATCATTTCACATTTGTATAGATGTGGGCTTATGAACATTTCCCAACATTGTTCAAGGACAACCCCTTCTTGAATTTTATTCCCGTTGATGACCCCGGGGTGCCTAAAGCCAAGAGATACGAGTTCAACAGCCATCTGAAGCCCGGTAACAATCATCGACTGACAGAAATGATATTGGCTCTGGACGCGATGACTACCATGTTCTTAAAAGCCGTTTGTTTTGCCCAAGCAATTGCTTCCCCTGGAGATTTTATTCCCTACATTAAGACAACAATTGAAGATTATAAGGTTCATTACAAGCAATTCCCACATAAAGTTCTAAAAACTAGGTGAAAAGTATTGTTTGGTAACATACCAGAGGCATTTTATAGTATTCGGACGTATCCGGACCAAGCGGTTTGAAATTTGTTTGGAGATTTCACAATCTAAGGAATGAATGAAAAGAAAATTGAATTAGTTCAAAAAAAAAAAAAAAAAAAACTATGCCGGGTACTATTTCCGGCATGCTCGACGACAGTTCCGCCAAAACAACCAAAGCCGGAAACAAGTGCCGGCATTCCATAATAATGTTCCGGCATTTTGGAACTGCACTTGAAAAAGAGGAACTAATTTTAAACAGTACCGGCATTGTATTTTCTTGAACATTAATGCCGGAATAGTCAATACCGGCATGCTCGTTACACAAGCTTCAAAGTCGGAAACTGGAGCCGGCATGCTCGATATGTAAGGTTTCAATCCGGTAGTATGTGTCGGCTTTGTCCATAATTCATAAACCACGCCGGTATTCGTTGCTGGCGTGCTCGATAATTTATATACCACGCCGGTATTTAAGTTCAAAATTCTTTAACTCCTGGATGTTTTTCTTGTGGTACCGGCATGGTAAAGTTAGGAGTGAACCATGCCGGTTTGGATATTCCATGGAATGTTCGGTGGTAGGTAAAAAGTAAACTGCGTGCCGGCATGGATTGTTTTAGTTGAAGACCACGCCGGTAATTATTTCAGAATGGGGATATTTTAAGTCGGCATGGAAATAGTATGAATACCGTGCCGGTTTTGGTGGTGCCGGCGTGGTATTCATACTACGAGTATGCCAGCACCAAGCTTTTTCAGAGAAAAAATGGCGGTTCCAAAAAAAAAAAAAAAAAATTGAACTCTTAGCAGCATTACCTGTGTGTTGGGGATGCTTGTATGTTGAGCTTGTTTACTTTCTTGGGTTGGTTCTTCAAAAAACACTTCATGCTCACAAAAATCATGATCCAAGGGTGTTGGTTCATCATATAATTCCAATTGAGCTATCATTAACCGAAGATTGAAGATATGATAGTTGAGCTAAAGATTCAGCAGCTGCAATTCTTTCCTCACAATCATCTTCCATTTTCACAAAAAAAATTCCACTCAAAAATATTTTTCCCTCCTTCTACTCTCACCTCACTCACACAAATTCAAATAAAAATACACACTAATTTATCCCCCAAATACTTAAGATTTTACTAATTATTATTAACCACTAAATCTGATTAGTGAGGGATAGATTAGGAATTAAAAAAATAATTACATACAGATTTGATATTTGGATCCAGTTTTTGTCATGTAGCTATATCCCCCAATTAGTTTTGATATCCCCCAATTGCGCGTTCCTTTTAAAAGCTCCTCTCCCCCAGCACTTTGAAAATATTTTACCAAACACTAATACGAAGAATAATTATTATATTTATATTTTGAAAGTGATTTTTGATTTAAAAAAAAAAAACGTCGCCAAACCCAGCCTGAGTCTCCCCAAATCGAAGACATGATGGAAATCAATGAAAATGTGACTCCGCTACAGTGTTTAAAACATAACGTGGTTGTTACCAGCAGTGTCCGTGAGCTATTGGAGTGCCATGTATGTTTAAATGCCATGTACCCTCCCATTCATCAGGTAAACTAATAAAGTTCTAATAATCCACTTAACTTGCAATTCCATCCTTATTTACTCCTTCTGGACCAGAGGTCACTGTAGTTATCAGTACTGAAGACATACAAATATGGGTTTGAGAAGTATAATTAACATAAGCACTTAAACACCATTTCCTCATTTATAGATATAGGTGTAGGGGTTTTAACCAAGCTCAGTATCAACATCCACACAATTGTCTAATGCCAACAAGTACCAATGGTATTGCAGTTGCCAGTTTCTATTGTGATTATGACGTTGAGGTCACAAAGGGTGTAATATGAATGGATCGAAAACGTTTAATCTAAAACCATTTTTCCATTATGTTTTGCAGTGTTCAAATGGCCATACATTGTGTTCTGGATGCAAACCTAGGGTGCATAACCGTTGCCCACTTGCAGGCATAAACTTGGCAACATAAGATGTCTTGTGTTGGAGAAGGTGGCAGCTTCTATCGATCTCCCATATAAATATTAGAATTTTGGATGCCTGGGTATTTATCCATACTACAAAAAGCTAAAGCATGAATTAATCCTTGTGATACAAGTGATTTATAAAAAATCCCAAAACTTGGATACCATTTTAGCTTCCTTCCCTGTCCAACTCAATTCGTAATTGGTGCATGTCTAGATCGAAAGGATTGATGTGCAATATGAGCTTCTAAGGAATAAAATGCAACTACGCATCAAGTATGACAACAATCATCTTTTTCCTCGCATTGCTGAGCTAGATTGTATGAGTTGCTAAATTGTCGCAATTACTTCACAAGTAGATTATATGAGTGATAAAGTACTGAACCACTAATGATACAACTAATTATGGCTGCTTACGTACCCATGTCCGTACCTTTAAGGGATCAAGCACTGACCGTAGTCATCAACATTGGGACTAACAACTAAAACCAACTCGTGTTGCAAAGCCAATGTCAAACAAAGCCTAGTCCGTACAGGCCAAAGGGTTTATCGCAAAATGTGAACGAGATTGTACATAACTGATACTTTCTCGGGTAAGAAACACGGTACAACAATGTTTTAGCATCATGTATGCTCTACTAGGAAAGCTTTATAGCTTAAGGAAGCATCTTTACGTAATGCACCTTCAACTAACACTTCTTCCCTATATATGTTTTACTGACATTTCTACAACTAGAAAATGGGAGATGAAGGACATGTACCAAGTCCACTTGCTTTCCCAATAAGTTTTCAGTGATGCTTCCTTGAAAAAAGCTACAAAAGATCATTGATGCTTCGTTGAGTAAGCATCACAACATAACAATGTCTTCGCACCATGATGTTTCCTCGGGGAATGGACATACAAACAGTGATGCTTCCTTGACTAAGGGTTCTTGGATAAGCTTCGTAGCAACTATAATGCTTCCTTGGGTAAACATCCTCGATTTCCAGCCAATCAAAGTCTCATCCCTATATATGTCTTATTGACATTTTTACAAATAGATTGACGAACGTCGAGTCTGGTGAAAATAATAACAAGTATAGGAGTTACTTACATATTAGTAAGTCTAAGAGCATGTTGTATTGAGTAATCTCAATACATTCTTACTCATATACTACTCAATCCCATTAGCAGGCATTGAGTAATCCGATACTTAATAAGAATACGGGATTATTAACCTTGAAATAGTGATGAGATATTTTAATCGTGTACCGCAAGTGTATGACTATCGATTGGATAATGCGCAAATACGGGTCGTCCACGGAGACTAAATTATTGTTACTCTTAATTTCTAAGAAAAACTATGACAAAAAGAATAAGTTGAAAAATACTAAAGCTCAGTAAATTAATAAGAAAAGAAGCCTAAGGTTTTGGATTCCACTAGTACAACATATATTAGAATATTAAAATATTTTACTACTAATTTTTTCATATGGTTTCAAGACCATTTAGGACAGAATTATACGTCTTGGAAGATAAAGCGTTATATCAAATGAAATATTTTCCAAATACTAACAAATTCTCTTCACTAATAATGTTGATCTCTGAAACAAAGTATACAAATCACTATTAAAGCATGTGGATATATGAGGAAAAATTATTATCATTATGAAAGAAGAATAATAAGAGCAAGGAAAATTATTATAGAAAAATATCAGAATCCTCAAATACACATCACAAAGATGTAAGAGGATATTCATCCCCTCCCTTGTCACTGTATGATAGGATGGGAAACGCTCGAAAGCATGATCTCGATTTTTGGAATCATTAGGAGAGCATGAGTACAATCAGGTGTTACGGCTCAAAGAATTCTCCAAGTTTCTTACCGGGAGAGCCTACACATGGTATAACAATATTGCTCCAAACAACATCTTAGTTGGTCCCAGGTGGTTAATGCCTTTTATAGAAAAGTATTTCTTCTTCTCCGGAAATCACTCTTTCAGATTTAGGAAGAATATTGCAGAGAACAAACGAGCACCCAACGACTACATGAAGTGGTTCATAACCCGAGTTCTCGATTGCTATGACCCGAACGTGACTGAGCTATGATTGGTGGAGCTTTGTATTAATGGTATGATTTATGTTCATCGCCCATTGCTAGAAAATTCTCTTTTAAACCTTATTTGAGCTTCGTAGACCGTTAAGAGATCAGACACAACTGCTCCATTATTATTGGAGAAAGCAAGGCCTGCCAGAGAGGAAAGTCGTGGAGATACCCACGGAAGCAGACGCCTGGTCACCAAGCAATACTCAGCCCAACCGTCCATAGTGTTGTTGCTGACGAATGAGCCAATGAGAAGGTTACGCCTCAACAAGCATCACATACTAAATATCCTGCATCAACCTCGACTCCAGCTCCAACCCTAATGCCAACACCAACCTAAAGATAAGCCCCACATTAGGGTCCACCCAAGGCTCTACCCCCAACAACCATAACAACGTAAAAGACCAAACCCAACATTCCTGGACTTCCCATGTCTTATGGAAGAAGTTATGAAATTGTTGGATTTCTGGATACAAGATAGAGCTATCAAGTTACCCCATGTATATCGCCCACAAGTGTCTAGGAGATGTCAGATCCAATGGATCACGATGGAGCGCCTTAGATCCTCGTTATTCTTTTTTTCACATTTTTGTAGGAATTTTTTCAATTATCATGCTTCACCAAGTTCACACTAAGTAAGCTCAAAACATAAATTCGGGATAAAATTATCCTATGAAATCGGAATATCATTAGTTGGAGAAAATCACCTTACATTAACAATAAAGTTATCCAATTTGGAACTGAGGGAGGATCCCTTCAAACTTTTATTCTCACACTATCATACTTTAGGCGTCATTTTTGTGAATAAAAACCAAACAGTAACGGATTTGAGGCTAATACACTGGAGATATGTTCCTACCAAAAATGAGCGTATTCTGAAACGTATAACACCACTATCTACTATTTTGAAAACTAGATGTTGAAAATCAAAAAACTTTTTACCATTAAAATCAAGATCAGTAGATGGTGGTGTTATATTTTTCGAAATGCACTCATTTTCGATAGATATGTAAAGCTTTGTAAGAATAATACATCCCAAAAAGATCAGCTTCAAATCCGATACCATTTCGTTTTTATTCAAAAAATACGGCCCAAAATGCGAGATAGTGTGAGAATAAAAGTGTGACCTTCTTTAAAATTACATATTTAAAGAAAAACAATTAAATTTCATAATTGTCTGAATCACCAACGATTCAATATTGATTATTCCCAACCTTCTCAAAGTACTGTTTCATTTTTCTTTGTAATGCACTCCGTGTGTGAGATTATTGACGATATTTTGATTGTGATGTTCAACAATTACATTGGTAAAAAAGATGACATAATAACCTATGGACACAACAACATGGATAAGGAGAATCATAATCATAATAACCTCTCAAAGCGATGAAATCGTTGATTTTTGATTGTTGATGAATGAATCAGATAGATGATGAGGGTGATGGTATAATTGTTGATGTACGAAGGAGAACCAAGAGGGAGTTGTAGGTTCTTTGTGTGAGGTGATGAATCGTGGGAGAGAGTTAGGGTTGGGGTTTGTTCCTGAGGTGAAGAAATCATGAAAGGATGATGGATCCGTTGAGAACCCCGATGATTCATGGTGGTGCTATTAAAATCAAGTGGTGATTCAACTCAGCAAAAATGGTAAGTTGATTTAGGGTTTCTCAAATTAACTCTGAGTTGTGTGTAATTGATGTATAAATGAATAACTGTGAGGGTTTTGTTCTTTGATTGAAGTATGGATGGATGTTTAGGGTTCATTTTTGGATTTCACAGGGAATTAGGGTTTACTTCAGCTTGAGTAATCGATTCTTTTTGAGTAATCGAGATTTGTTTTTGTAAGAAATTAGTATTTTGTTTGTTGAGCATGACTGACGTGTGTTTTCATTGGATATCTATCAAATTTGTTCTTGTTGTTGTTGCAGTATGAAGAAGGAAGATAATAAGAAACTAATGTTGCCTGCCAAGGGTATGATGGTGCTTAGGAGGAGGAACAGAGAATGCCAAGGGTATCATGTTGTTTGGGCATCCCGTGATCATTTACATGATTCAACTATTGAACTTAAGGTATAAGTTTACACTTTCAATTGTTGTTGAATGATTTTTTTGTTGATTATAAGACCTCTCGTGGGCTTGCTTAAATAAGAAAGATGAATCTCATGATCTAGGTGTTTGTTAATAGAAATTGCATAAGTATTGCACACCAAGTGTTTGAAAGCATATCCAAGTGACCACCGTTTTAACTCTCGACATTGGTATGAGCTTGCGATGAATTTTCCCCTTTACCTAACTCGATTCCAAAAGGATCTTTATATCCAAACAGAGGAGAGCAAATGAGCCAAACCCAACGATTTGAAGAAATGAATTATAATCCTACCTCCTATGTTTTTGTGAAGAACAAGGTAAGTCGATATGGATGTGTGATTTCCTCGAATTGTGTTTTTAAATGTTTAAATTGATTCGCAATAATGGATTTTGGTTTTCTGAACAAATTGTAGAATCTCGCCTTTGTTTCTAAATCAGTTGGGATTATAGGGTTCGATTCTGATGGTGGACATACATGATTATAAGATTGAAGGGAGGAGGTTACATAATCCCTAATGCAACTGTTGTACTTCATTTAGCTCTTAACCTCGTCATAACGTAAGAACCTGGGATGAAGGTATCCAAGCTCACTCTATCTATTACAAGATCTTTTTCATTTTTGAGTTCAGGTTGAATCTTATCTTTCCAAAAAAATTCACTACATGAATATGCGGATACCAACGCTTCTTCGATATGAAATGGTAAGGTTGAATATGAAAATATAGCAATTAGAGAGGAATTCATAAAGATTCATATTTTGATTATCAAGAACCGAGATTGAGAATGCCAATTTATAAAGAAGATGTTTGTTTTTTGATATTAAGTTTATAATGTGTTTAATGAGTTTATATGGTGTTGAATTAAGAAAGTGACTCTTTTTTTCTTGTAGTATATATTCATTCTCGATGTAATCTTAGGTTAGCTAAATATGCGTTATGGAATATCTTTTATGACTTTAGTTCATGAGGTGTGGAAAATATGGAATATCTTTTACAGCTTTAGGTTAGCTAAATATGCGTTGTGGAAAATTAAATCGAGTAGCATATTCATTTCTATTTCACTTTATGTTATTACCTTGTTAATTGTTATCTTGATCATAATGCAAACCGGTTGTACCATGCAATTTCAAATATTTCTCGCACGCTAAAAAGCCTCGGTGAGTTAGTACTTAGTATAACTTGTTAGGAGTTTTGTATCATGATCTTGTGATTTTTGGATTCGAATAGGATATGACTTTAGAACTCACTATATTTTGGGAGACTTCTACCGTGATATTGGCATCAAAGTTTATAAGATTGGCTTCAACACCTAACAAAAGGTCTAATGAAGATGGTGTTGTTGGTTGTCGCCGCTATGAGAAAGAGAAGGGACTCAAAGAAGATATGGAACTGAAGGTAATACATGCTGGTGGAATTTGGTACCGCGTTGGATCAATATCCGAGTCACATGGTGATTTGCGTTTCACTGGAACACAAAAGGAATAAGACTATCATTTGTAGTGGCCAGTATCTTCCATAATTGAATGTTACTCATTCAATTCTTTAAAAGGTAAATGCAAACGTAACACACAAATTAGCATCTCATTGAATATTCCTCCTCTATAGCCATCTTATTAGCATCTCCTTAAATCGCTTGGGGTGTTAATTTACCACACACCTTGTGTTAATTTACAATCCCAAAAGGGAGCATGGACTCTAATTAAGCCCTTTGGATGTAACACGAGATGCTTGGTCGTGTAGGAAGGCCTCAATATGATACCTCGGGGGAAGGGATTATCATAACAGACATATAGTGAGCTGCAATATTATCTTTTTTGCTCATGAATAACCAACTTCCCATTGGAAGTCGGTTGTGTCCAAATTGGCGGAGCCTAAATGCCGAAATTGCTCTTGAGTGCCTTCAGAAGTGCTAAAGAAGCATGCAATCGGGCTTAGCTATACATACTTGTACATTCGCATGTTGAGGAATCCAACACTTTATGGTTTTCCAGTGATGCCTGAAAGTAGACAGACTTTAGAAAAAAAGGAGGGCTGATCGGGTAAGAATCCAATTTTTGTTTCACTATTACCACTCTTTTATTTTCTTGGTGATCTTTATTGCGTATTTGGTCATAGGCTACTTGATGTTCGGGGTGTTAAATCTTCTCATGACCCGCCCATATATTTTCAATTGATGTTGATTATAATTCAATTTGCATTTAAACTGATGTTGTTGTAATTCTTTTCAGATCCATTCTCGCTACAACCTGTCTTGGAGAAGAAAATCTAGTGACTACTAATTAGTAAATTACGAGAAAAGAATAACCAGAAAAGTGGGTCGTTCCAGGTCACTGACCTTGGCATAATTGCAAGTCATTACTATGTAAGTCATGGAACCATATCTATATCAAACTACTAATTAGTAAATTACAGTTAGATGTATTTGCAATAAGAAATGAAGTGCATATAGTGCATAATGGAGGAAGTTCTTCTATAGCATTAATAATCAATATATTGATTTGTGAACTAAATTGCTATAGCTAAAATTTTTAATCCTTAGTACCGATTTGGACGTAACTTTGTTTCTCTTTTTGAATTGGCTCAGTACCAGCTCGGTTCCTCTAGGTGATAAGACGTATTATTAGAGCGGAGTTAGGCGAAGTTTTGCATATTTGAGAGTGAAAGACTAAGCAAGAGAAAGAAGAGACGTATGTGAGTTTTGTGCTTGTTTTGTTTAATGCTTATATGCTCTTAGTTGTATACAATAGTTGTATGCTTATACCCTGCCTGTTGTATTTTGTAGGATTGCCTACATGAGTTTTATGATGCCCAAGCTTTCAACAAAGCAAGCCTGCAAAGGATATAACGAACTAGTTGTTGTTATTTGAATGATGTAGAACAAAGGAGCTTCACACTTTGTAAGTTCCATGTATTCAAGTTTTGTAGGCAGTAAGTTTGTATTTGTATGTATTCCTTTAGAAAGTTTCTTTGAGAAATTTGGTACTTAGAGAAATTTCAGCTTCTTTGTTATATGTTCAATTTCTTTGTTATATGAACCGAGATGAATTGAATGAATGTGATTATGAATTGAATGAATGTTCTTTGCATAGATGAAGAAATTGTTGTTGAGTGTGGTCATGAATGTATTGAATTTAGAATTGGAAGTATTTCCTAAGAAAATTCGCTTGGTCGGCTTTGACCTGGCCAAAATTGACCAATTTTGACCAGGTCAAGGCTGACGCTTAGAATTTTGGCTGTTACAAAAGTTCAGTAACGGCTCTAAGTCATATAACAGCTCATTATACTTCAATGTTTACTTTTTATTGCTAGCTACAACATACAAAGATCCCTTTTTGGCCACTAAGACAAAACACATATAAACTATTTCTACTTATTCACATGGATCGTTGGATTTTAACTGATTATGAATTTATAAAAATTAAAATTATGTTGATAATGGTCAAGATAGTCTACTATGTTCCTGATTACCAAACTGTAATATTAAACTTTCCTGGCTAAATTGGGGCCTACTCCAATTAATTTGGGCCTCCACTACAAGACAAAAAGGTCATTGAAAAGTAAAAAAAAACACCCCTTATCCAATTATTTAAAAAAATGGCTAATTTACCCCTTGATTAATTAGCGTTAATCGGGTGATTAATTGATGTTTAATCAAATTAAACTAGAAATTAACCAATCTTGATTCTTCATCAAAACGTATTTTTTTTTTTAGAAAACTTGTCCAGAATCGGTGGATGTTCATGCTCACATAAACCGATTGTAAGAATCGATTTATAATACTTAAAACATATACCGATTGTAAAATTCATGAGTTTTTCTGTGACTTTTTTTCGCCAGAATCGGTTTATGTGGACATACTTATAATCCGATTCTAACCAAAAAAATATACAGAAAAAAAAGGTTTTCTTTCACACCAGAATCGGGCTATGTGGACATTAACATAGACCGATCCTGGTTCAATATTTTCAACCAGAATACACATTCAGTATAATCAGTCTTTGTGGGCATGAACAAAATCTGTTTCTAAATAAAATCGGTTCATAAGTACATTGACGTAAACAGATTCTAATAAACCCAAAACACTTTGATTTCGAAAAAAATTGAATTTTGAGTGATTGTATGTTGCTAAACCTAATTTAGGGGATTGGGTTGCTAAAAAAGTACTTGATTTGTGCCATTTCATCTGCTTCTATGACAATCGAAGATGGTTCGTATTAGGGGAGAAGAAGAGAAGAAGAATCGGTTGGAGATGGAGATGGAAATGAATTTAATTTTGATTTTGATTTAGGTTCTTAGTTTTATGATTTTGATTTTAGTTTTTAGTTGTGATTTTAGTTTGTAGTTTTATTATTAGGATTTAATGGGGACACATTTGTAGTATTAGTATTTGATAACGGGTAAGTTTGTAGTTTCATCTCTTAATAATCTTTTTTTGTCCTGTAGTGGAGGCCCAAATTAATTGGAGTAGGCCCCAATTTAGCCTGGTAAACTTTAGGGGATCCAAATGCAACTTTGATAGTAAAGTTGGATACTTTTTTTTTTGAAGGGGAAAAGGGCTCAAAGAGAGCCCGATTTTTATTAAACTACCTCAAATTGAGGTTTGCAGAGATATAAATAGGTGGAGAATTAGCATTCCACCAGTTATTTACATTTTCATGAAGAGCATGTTGGCATAAATCATGTGCCAGATGATTTGCACTTTTGCGAACATGCTAAAATCTAATGACACTAAACAAGGAAACCAGATCTTTGATTTTTAGAACTTCTGAACGTATGGACCATGGGATTTCTCTTGCATCTCCAAGAACAACACTAGTCATGTTTGCAGCATCTCCTTCATTGATAACACTTGAGAAATTATTCTTCAGACTAAGTTCCATGCCAAGTCTACAAGCAATCGTTTCAGCCAGAAGGGAAAAAGTACAATCAAATGTACTAGAAGCACATCCTAAAATCTGCCATTATAATCCTGTGTTATAGCTCCTGCTTCTCCATTATTGGGAATAAACGCGGCATCAACATTTATCTTAATAAACGGATGTTCAGGAGGATACCAAGTATGTACCGTTGAAGATTGAATAAGTTCCCTTCCTGAAAATTTCTCCATGCATAAATCGAAGTCCATATTTATCTTCTTTACTATGTGATTTACACAAAATCTTCCCTGAGAGAAAACTATATCATTCCTAGTTTTCCAAATATTCCACATAATACACATTCTTCTAACAAAATCTTGAATAGAGTTATCTTCCATCCACTTTTTGATAATATCCATTACAATGAGATTATGTATCTCTAATTCAGATAGCATCCCCGAAGCATCAAAGACTAGCCTTGCTTTTTCACAACCAAATAATAAGTGGAGTATTGATTCATCCTCTTCTCCACATAAAGAACAAAATGTATGGATGTAAGGCACAAATCTGGATAAATTTAACTTAACTGCTAAACCATTGTTCAAGATTTTCCAAATGACCAAAACTTCTTCCAAGGAAACGAACTAAATTCTGATGAAGATGGATGATTATTCATTAGCAACTTATAGCAAGACTTTGTTGAAAATTTACCTGATGGAGTGCACTTCCAAACTAAGACATCCTTATAAGCATCAGTAGGGCTTAGATATATCGAAGTAATGTTTGTTACCACTTCCGTAACAAATAGAAGGTTTAATAACTCAAGGTTCATTCCCTGGAATTATGAACTATTAATTCAGATACTCTAGTAACCTCCAGTTGTAGATCAAATGGTTTAGAAACAACATCATCTATTATCTGAGGAATCCAAGGATTATTCCAGATTTTGACTTTTCTCCCATCCGAAATCTGCCAAAACACATTGTTGATGAGATATTGCCTGACCTCCAAAAAACTGCTCCAAATCGAAGAACAATTATTAGGCTCTGTAGTACTCCAAAAAGAGTCATCCTGAATATATTTTGCGGATAAAAGCTTAACCCACATAGCTTCCTCATTTTCCAGAAATTTCCATACAAGTTTACAAATCATTGCAATATTCATTAATTCCAAATTTCGAATTCCCAATCCTCCATCTTCCTTGGTCAAGAATACCTTCGACCAATTGAAGAAATGCAATTTTCTTCCATCCATTGAATGACCCCACCAAAAACATCTCATTATCTTATCCATTTCTTGCGTAACCCCTTTAGGAAGCAAACAGATTTCCATGCAGTAAATAGGAATTGAGGATAGACAAGTTTTCAACAACACAGTTCTTCCCACCATGTTTGTAAAGTGGAATCTCCATCCTGGTAGTCTAGAATTAAGTTTATCAACTAGATAATCAAAACTTGCAATTTTGTAGTCTGATTTTAATGAAAAATCCCAAGATACTTGTTTTCAGAAACCATTTCTCCGACACCAAAATCTTGGATGGTTGATTGCCTTCTTATCTGATTAGGAATTCCTTTACTAAAGTAAATTGCTGATTTATTTTAATTTATCAGTTGACCTGATAAGGAAGCATATTGTTGAAGCAGTTTCTTCAGATTCAACATATTAACTCTTGAATGTTCACCAAAGAAGAACAAATCGTCAGCGAACATTAAATGAGTGATTGATGGAGCCAATCTATTAATCTTGTAACCCTGATACAAGCCTTGAGACTCAAATTAATTCATCAATAACGAGAGACCATGAGAGCAAATGATAAATAAAAAAGGAGACAATGGACATCCTTGACGAATGCCCCTTTCACTCTCGAAGAAACCTTGCGGAGAACCATTAATATTGATTGAGAAAGAAGTAGTCATAACACAAGCCATAATTAACGAATGAGACTTTCCAGTAATTCCCATAACTTGAAGTGAATCTCCAAGGAACCTCCAGTTAACACGATCATAAGCTTTCGCCATATCCACCTTAAGCGCAAAATGTCCATTAACAGCCCTAAAATTATTCATAGAATGAATCGATTCTTTTGCAATTATAATATTATCCAATATCTGTCTGCCAGGTACAAATGCACTTTGAGACCAAGATATAAATTCCTTCAAGTATGGCTTAATTCTGTTTGATAGGATTTTAGCCACAATCTTGTATAATACATTGCAGAGAGATATAGGACGATAATCCGATGGTGTTGCTGGACTTTTGATCTTCGGAATCAGAGTTATGTTAGTGTGATTCAATAAATTAGGGAAAACAATGTAATGAAATATTTCTTTTATTAATTTGTAAACATCATTACAAATGGTATTCCAACATTTTTTGTAGAAGATTGGAGAGTATCCATCTGGTCCAGGAGAAGTGAATGATCCCATTTTAGATATCACTGCCCAAATCTCCTCCATTGTTGGAATTCTACATATCTCATCATTATCTATATTAGAGACTGCTACCCCCTGAATAAGAATTTATGGAGGATCCTGAGAAAGTTGTTCTTGAAAAAGAGTCTTGAAGTGAAGGATTAATTCCCGATAAATTTTATCTTGATTAGAAGTCTAGGATTGATCACTTTTCAGCAGATGACTAATGGTATTTTTCCTCCGTCTCTGTTGAACAGAAAGATGAAAAATGTCTCGTGTTCCTATCCCCACACTTTGCCCGTTGTTGTTTCATTCTTTGATCCCAATAAGTTGCTTCCATGATTAGATACTCATTCAATTGAGCAATTACTAGTTTTTATTTTTGAATATTTGCAGCAGAAGGACGCCATGATTGTATTCTTAAAAGTTTTGCTTTTAGAATAACAATTTTATGTTTAATACAACCAATTCTTCTACGACCCCATTCAGTAAGACTAGTTCCCAGTTTTCTTAATTTTGATTGAATATCTTCATCGTCTTCCTGAGACCAGCATTCATTAACCTTATCAAGAAATTCAGGATGTGAAAGCCAATGTGCTTCGAATTTGTAATTTGGTGGAGCTCTTGACATGTTTCTGCAAGTATTTAAAAGAATAGGAGCATGATCACTTGCGATTCTCGGAAGATGTAGTACCGTTGCATTATGAAATCCAATACACCATTCTGGATTAGCTAACACTCTGTCAAGACGTTGTCTTATTAATCCTTCAATTTCTCTTCCATTTGTCCATGTATAAGCCGGTCCCTTGTAACCCAGATCAATAAGATGATTTTGTTGAATAAAATCATTGAAGTAGGAGATGTTAGAGTTCAACATATGAAGCCCACCAAATTTTTCAGCACTGGAAGCTATTGCATTGAAGTCACCTATAAAACACTTCCGACCTTCAAAGTTTTGAGCATAAGAAGTCATATTTTCGCTAGAAATTTGATCTTTGTGAAGAAACTGGTGGACCGTAGATGCAGAACAAATGACAAGGAAGCCTTGAATTATCACTAAGAACAGTAGGATGAATGAGATTGGAAGATTTTGAAATAATTTCAACAGTAATTTCATCCTTCCATAGCAGCCAAAGACCTCCACTTCTTCCCACAGAAGCAACAAAACAATGATTTTGAAAACCAAACTGAGAAAATCGTTGTAAAGAATTTTGTTGAATAAAATCATTGAAGTAGGAGATGTTAGAGACATTTTTGTTGAAGTCACCTATAAAACAGAGCCTTCAAAGTTTTGAGAATCATAAATAGAAATTTGAAGGATCAATACGCTTGAATTATCACTAATTGAGATTGGAAGGGATCCATATGCAACCCCTCAAAAGCCAAAGACCCCTTCAAACAAAACAATGATTTTGAAAACCAAACTAGGGAGGAAGAAAGAGAAGAAAGAGAAAGTGAAATGGAAAATCGTTGTAAAGAAGTATTCTCGGACATTTTTGTTCCAATAAAATTCCAAGCCATCATTAACATTTATGATTCGGCTATTGAGGATTCGCCGCCTTACCATTTGATGAACTAGAACCATTCTTTTTTGCATACTTTGATCTTGGGGAGTTATGAATGATGTAGGATTCCTCTTGAGGTATCTTTTGTGCTCTTAAATCATAATTTCGATGAAGTTCGAGTGCTTGTACATCTTTTGAGGGTGTATCCATAACATTCCATCTCCGAGAGTTTGAACTTGACGGTAAAGGTTTAGCAACAACCTTCTTTTGTGGGTAAGGGGGTACTGGAGAAATCTGTAAGCCCCTTTCAACATTCCTATGATTTGCATATTCTCTATGGAGACATAATTCTGAGTTCCAAATATTTCTTTCAGAGACTTCAATATCAGCCACATGAATCTCGGATCCGAGAATTCTCGTCATTGCATAATCTGATCTAGTGGTCTGTATGTAACCATCCCTCAAATTTGGAGAAATCTGTGGATCCATCTGAGTAATTCTATAATTATCCATTTTTGCCTTTCCTCTAGAAGATGATGCAATGTTACTCCGATTGATATTGATTTGTGTCGCACTTGTATCTGGCTGCCTGTAATGGGGATCATCAACAACAAAAATATCCTTGAAAGTTGGTTTTTCTTGTTTAACAAGTCTTCCAGAGTGTAAGGACCCTCAGACTCGTCAACGCTATTTGACTTGTCTAGCGATGGTCAAGAGACGAATTAGCCGATAATAACTCGATTAGTTTAACGCGAACGTTAATTAATATGAATTAATCTAACACCGAACTAGATACGAAACTAGTACCGTTAGATAGATCTCGAAATGTTGTGCGAGATGGACTACTCACACGTGTCATTCGGATACCGAACGAAGAAGATTTTATCAGATAAGCTAGAGGGGCAAAATAGTTATTTTGCATACAACCGTCTTGGCTTCCCCTTATCCTTTTGAGGAGTGTCCCATTAACCAGCTTTGGTCTTATCTACCCAACCGAGAGGATAACTCTCATTTCTGTTTTCTTCTTCTTCATTCTTCTTCTCTCCTCGTTTGAGAGATTTCTTAGATAATGCAAAACTTCTTCTCGCGATTTGAGAGATCAAACGGAGGTTAACTCTTTTAATATGAGATTCGACTCGAGATGTTGGAGAGAATCAAAGATAATTTCTCTTGAGTTCCTACTCTAGGGTGATGGTGATGATGTTAGGTAATCGATTCATAGTAGAAGAAAGAAGTAAATCAAAGAAGAAAAGAAATTACGATTTGTAAGAAATTGAAAAAAGGGAAGCAATATTAGAAGATTTAGAGGATGAAATTGAGGGTCTAAAGGAGATATAAGAGATGGGTTTGAATTGGTTTAGAATTTAAGGTTGATGAAAAGCTTGGGAATCGATAGTTAGTGTTTTGAGATTAAGGTTGAGTGCACGTTGAAATTGATAAGTAATTCGAGTTGATAACGGATGAACATCGAACGGGTTGTTATTTAATTAACGGTGTAAAGTTGTTTTGATGAAGTTGGATGATAAACTTGTTGTTGTCTCTTCTCTTCTTTAGCTTGTGCAAATCTTCTTCTTTCATAGGATCAACGAAGAAGGGAAAACTTTACTAGGCACCTTTTAATTCATTGAATATATGAGTGTCTAAAGGAGTGATTAAGTTGGTTGAGTGCACAGAGATAAATAGAGTTTAGGGTTGAAAACCTAACTCTTTTAATATAATCAATGATTATAAAAGGAAAATTATAATAGTCTGTCTATTCTAAGAGACTCGATAGCCTATTTATACTAGAGCAGAAAAACATAATAAGGAAACCCTAGTCGCGAAACTTCTAAAAATAACAATAACTTGCAAATCACTAAACTCGAAAATAAATGCTCTGCATCGGTAGATGTTGGAGAGAATCATTGGTAAGAAAAAGTACGGTTTGTAAAGATATAAGAGATGGGTTTGAATTGGTTTAATGATTATATTCATTGAATATATGAGTGGAGGTGATTACGAATAAATTATAGAATGGGTTTTGTGTTTTGAGAACAAAGAAGAAGAATTGGGTATTCAATTTGATAATTGGTTACAGAGAAGAAGTTAATTCGAGATTGAGGTATTAGGGTTTTCTGAGTTAGGGTATAATTCGAATTAGGTGTTGTTTAAGAAAGATTGGAGATGGGTTTTGTTGATTTGAAGAGTTGGTCATTGTTTGGGTTTAAATTTAATTAGAGTTTGAGGTTGAAGATTCAGCTCTCAGCATCTGCTTCAATTTGGGATTTAACTTGAGGTAATTGTTCTTTTGAATTGATTAATAAAGTTATATAATTTCATTGATTGAGTATGGGGTTGATAGTTAAACTAAGGTCTGAGATGGGTATGGAATGGAGTTTGATTATAGATAGAGTTGCGCTGGATTACAGGGAACTGTTGTTGGTTGTGGTGGCACTGTTGAGATGGGAAGAGGAAGTCATGAAGAAGATGCTGTTAGAGATGGAGTCTGCAGAAAGGTTGGAGATTCATGGAACAATTACCGTGGTTTAGCTCAATGACTTGGAGATGATGAAAATATATGTTTGTTTGCGTTGAACTGAGTCAAGTAAAGAGGAATTCAATTTCAGTTGCTTATTTGAATCCATTCAAAGGTAATTGCATTTCTCAAGTTAACTTATAGAATTATTGGTTTATGTTTGTTGAGTTTATGGGATTGTTGATGAAGCTAATACTTGACATGAATTGGAAATGAAGTTGTGGTTGCGGTTTAGGTTGTGTTGAATGTTAGAAAGATGATTTTGTTGCTGTTATGATCTTTGCATGGATAAATTTATAAAGAATATAATTGTTGTAGTGTGTTGGTGGTTGAATGGTGGTGTTGTTAGCGTATACAGGGCAGCTAGAGGAGTAATCTGGTGGTGATTCTGATTTTGAGTTTAATGGAGATCATCCATGAGTCGCTGGTAGTGATTGTAGGGTTATATGAATGGATGTACAGTGTTGTTGTAGTTTACATGTGTTGGTGTTATTTGTGAGATGATAAAATGGGATTGAGTCTCAACTGAAGTTAAAGGCACTGGAATGAGATGTACTGGTGGAGTTACAGGTGGTGTTGGTTTGTAATTGGAGTGAACCAGCAATTATAATGTTGTTGTGGTTCAGTCTCAGAGTGTTGCAGTTATTATGAGTATTGGTTTAGAATTGGAACTGAATTGTTGATGTTAAAACTGAACTCAGTGGTTGATGTTTGGAGGAATAGGTTAGGCCGAATCTTTCAGTGAAAGCCTGAAACTGCAACTGCAGACATGCTGTTATCTTTGAAATTCAATTTGAAGTTTATTTAAATGGTTCAACTGATGTATTTTTAGTTTGAAATCAAACTTGAGTTAGAGTTGTAGTGTTTAGAGTTTTGGTGTTGCACAGTGATTGTGCATTAACAATCCTTGGCTTGAGCAATGGCTCTGGCCTGTGCAAGTGTTTTGGCTTTGTGCCATTCAGCCTAGTCAGGTATGTGACTCTAGCTGACTTAGTCCATCTGACTGAGTCGAATCGGTTTGAAGCGGGTTCGACCCACTGAGTCATTAGTCTTGACTCGTTGACCATTGACCTTGGAATTGACCTTGACTGGACGTGGACTATTAGTTGACCCATTTGACCGCCAGTGACCGTTAGATTGACCCAGTTGGTTCAGGCCTTGTGTAGTGTGCCGGATCAGGCCCATGGGCTTAGGGCCAACAATCTTAATTAGTGTTTGGACCACTCATGGTCTGAATTAGCCTTTGGTTTCTTCTACAAAGTTGTAGATATTCTTCAGACTTAGCTATGGACTATAGAATCAATCTAATGGGATTAGTAAACTCTTAGTTATGCAAGAGATGGATAATGATGATGTGTAGAACCATTAATGGGCTTAAAACCGTTAGATAGATTTGTATGTTTCTTGTATGAGCCATTTTGGCTAGATTCTTAGACTTCTTGTGTGATTAACAGTTAGTCTATATTAACAACGATCGATTCAAAGGATGAACCAGTGGATCGTGGATCTCGAGGTAGACGTGGCTTGTCATCAAAAGAGGTGGGAATTTATATTTAGCTCTTTTGTGATTATTGTTGTTTTCTTTTACAAGAGTTTATGTTTAACAAATTCATGCATTGTCTGGTTGTGTATTCCATGCATTATTTTATTTAGAATTCCAAAAGTACTGTTAATTCCTTTAATCTTTCCATGGTTTGAAAGGAGTTGTAATGTTTTGTTTGTCTGTATGAATTAGTTGGGAAATAAGAATTTCCATTTGATTGCTTGGAAATGAGAATTTCCATCCGTGGTATATAGGATATTGCTCCTTCATTTATACCTACTTACTTTCGAGCTTTAATGCAATAACTAGGTGGAGGCTGAATCACCATATTAGCTATCTAGGTTGAGGTTGAATAACCATATTATACATTGTTTGGAAGGAGTTAGTTCCATATACATGAATGTTTATTCTGTGAATTGGTGTGTTTAGTGTTAGGAAAACATGAATTATTTTCAAATCATTTCCAATGATTACATGAAAGTTAAATGTTATTCCTACTGGGCACCCCTTTTAGGGATGATGTGCTCACCCATTCCCACTTTCAGTTTCAGAGACAAATCAGAGTTGCACAGCGAAAGCTTCGAGGAGTCGAGTCTGTAGTTGGTTAACTTATGCTATGTTTATTTTGTTGTATATTCTATTTGTACTCTAAATGACTATTGTATATGTATCATTTGAGAGAAGTTCTTGTATATATATATATTTCAGAGCGGGGCTAGTTTTTGGGTTAAGTTTTTGTAGCAGATTTCTTAATTGGATGTTTAAGTAAATGCTTTAGATTTTTAGTGCCTCTTTATTTAGTTAATCTCTTGGATTAGTCAGCTGCTAGCTTAGGGGGCGCTACACAAAGACACAGATTGAAGGCTTGTATTTTGGCTTTATCAGTTCCATCGCCTCTTCATGTTGATGTGCTGGAAAAGTATTGTAGACATGATTTTTGAAATAGTTCACCCTCGGACACATTTTCATCCAATGGCCAATGAAGCCACAAAATAAACAAAACCTAGGAAGACGCTCATATCTCAGTTCAAGATCATAATCAGGTTTTCCCGAAAGAGGGAAAGGAATAGATCTTGGAAGAGGATGATTAAGAGAAATATGAGTATTTGCTCTAGCAAATTTTCCCCATGAAGTACACTCATAAGTTGCAATCGGTCGAGTATCCCCTATCTGAGACATCAAATCATAGACATATAAAGAGCAGAGATTTTGCACTAGTAATCCGTGAATTTGAATTCCCAATTGGACAGGCTCAAACTTATATTCTTCTGGTAACTTGTTTGGAATACATCTCTCTAGGGCATATAAATCATCCTTGATAATCCATGGTATGCCTTCAAGTATCAAAGAGGTATCAGCTTGGGATTCAAATTTGATGACATAGGTATCATATGTAAAAACTGATACATAAAAACTTGGTTGGTTTTCCAGATTTTGGTTAAGGTTTCACGCACCATAGTGATAGAGAAAACTCTGGGGGATATGATTTTCAATATAAGACAATTTTGATGTCTTAATTTTGTTCCCGGGAGGTTGGTATTGATATTGATAGTGGCATCTGAAGATTCACGTGAAAGAAGGTTCGCAAACTGGTTCAAAAGATCAGAGGATGAAGGATTAGATGGCATGTAGCGCTCAGGGAGTACGGAGTTAGACATGGTGTGAGATGAAAGTAACCTGAAGAAGAAAGACTTGACGACTATAAAAAGGGTTATCTTAATAACCAATTAAGAGCAGTTATTGGAAGTTTTGAGCAGTTGGACTGAATAGTTTAAAAGAAATAAAACTGAAATGAAAAAGCAGTTAATGAATACAAGGTAATTGATGAATAAAAAGAAGCAGTTGATGAAGAAAAAAGATAGAATTTGATTTTTCCACAATCTATATGTAAACAGTTTGACACACTCAATTCACATTCTGTTTTAGTGGTGAACCAGAAATGGAATTGATAGTGAAAGGAAAATGACTCTGAAGGCTAGATACTGTTTTAAATTGGAAAGGAGAGTATATAGATAGAAGAGATTCTTGAACCAAGCAAATCCTGGAATATGATTACATCGATTAGGACCCTAATGATTTTAACATAATTTTTTTTACATAATGATTGAATAATGATTGTTAAATGATTCAATCAGTAATAATTGATCAGAATTAATGAAAAAGATGAAGAATTTTGAGAAACTCAGAGAGTTACTCATGGACCAATGAGAGTTTGGAAACAAATAATACTGAATAAGATAACAATGATTGAATACATAGGAGACTAAGAGTTTTAAGGATTGGTAAATATCCATATAAATCTTAATCCACATCCGTAAATCATAGGAGTTGTTGTAAATTTACAACACATGGATATCAAAAGCAGAAGTGAAAACGGATGAGAATCGTTATATTATATTTTGCCTAACTCTTAGATATTTGAATACCAATAAAATTAGTGTTGGACATTCGGTAAAGTTGGATACTAAAAACTAAAAAATCCCCTTTGTTTGCAAACTCCATAGGTAGCATACTTTTATCATGGATTAGTATTTTCACCAATCTTTTCTTTTCACTTTATCCCCACCTAAAGATCCTTTAGACGTCTTTGTCCTACTTTCCAATTTTTGTTCCATACGGTCTCCTTTTATCATAAAAAAACTGCACGGGCACTACCACCGGCAAGTTTGAATTTTGCTATAAGATGTCTCAAAATTTTAAAAGTCCCCGACCCCGTAACTCCTGGCGTCCGCTTAAATTGCCCGGTGTTCTACGTGCACTGAAAAATCCCTCAAATCAAATCAAATCATGTTTGGCGCCTCTGTTTCTATTTCTAACATTTGTTTCTCTCTCTTCCTCGAAGTATTCAAACAAACCCTAAAAAATTCAAAGCATTCAAACTGACTGGTAAAAATTTAAATGCACAGAGAGAGAGAGGGACATAGGTTCATTCAGTACCACGGAGACAGTGAGTGTGAGAGAGACCCAAAACAACAACTTTCCTTCTTTCTCCCGTTCTTCAAGAACAAGTTATTAATTATTGTCTTCACCGCTCCTCTCAACTCTTTAACGGGCTTTAATTCAAAATTCCTTCTCACCCACTTTCACTTATTTATTAAGGTTTTAGGGTTTAAACCCGAATTCCATTTCTACGGATTTTTCTGTATATTCTCTTCTCTCATGTGTATCTGATTAATCATCATTGCATCAAGGTATTACTTTTAAAGAATTCTTTTTTTCATTTAATTTGTGTTTATTTTGAATATCATGAGATAATTTTGCTTTTCCTGTGAATATTTGAATTTGTTTTGAACTTTTCACTTACATTTGTGATTTGTGTGCACATTCTTTGTTAGGTTAAATGTATTTGTTTGTAGTATTTTAGGAGTATCTTTGTTCATTGCTTACTATTATTGTAGATTCGCTAGAGTAGATTTTTTATTTTGGATACTTAGAGAAGAGTTTCTTGTTTAGGTTTTGATCCTACTGAAAACCGATATCTATGTGTTTGTGGTAAATGTGGTTGTTGAATATTTGATTTTATTATTCATAGAAGACTTTACCAGGATCTGTAATGGAATTAAGGAAATTTGGTGTGAGGAAACCTAGTGAGTAGTGAGAGAGTTTCAATTTGAAATGTATTGTTATAGAGTGATGATTTGCTAATTTGAAGAAGAGTGCAACTCGATTTGAGATGTGTCATCATGCATATCCGTCTGCTCTTTAAATTTGTCCAGTATTTTCCTAGTTGAATCATTTTACTTCATTGGCTGCCAATTCTCTATCAGGAGCACAATTCCTAGTGTGAGTTTAGGTAATTCGCAAGTTGATGATAATTCTAAGCATCTGAATTTGGAGGGAGCGGAAACAAATATCCGACATGACTAGGAGTTGCCGAAACAGAAAATCATCATATCTAAGGGTTAATACCTTGGTTATCATTAGTATCTTTAGTCAATACTTCTCACATTAGAAGAAGATAAGTTATATATTACTAGTTCTTCCAATCCAATATCTGTTTATCTTTCAGTTCACTTTTTTGGAAGTATCTAATAGTTTAGCAGCTAATACGATAAGCTTGAATGTGGACAATGTGGAGTATGATAACTAGCATAAATCATCATTCATCAGTGACACTATTTTGAGTGACTGTGCACGGTTCTCATATAAACTGACCCTTGGATCATGTGAAGTATGTCAAAAACCCAAAACTTGAGATTGGGCTTGTATCAAACCGTTGTTGCTTAAAGTCTTAACCATCATGAGTCCTTTTTGGGAATCATTGCATTTGCTGGGTGCATCGAAGGTCAACCTAGTCTTTTATTGTGCGGCTATTACATAGTTCATAACAGGCTACTGGGAATCCACTATAAGTTCAATAAAGGTGAACCTTTTTGAGATAATCTCATGGAAAGGGGATCAAATATCAGAAAAGATTACACCAATCAAAGGGATCAAACAAGATCCAAATGTCAAAGTCTTGTTAGATCTAGTCTAGCTCTCACGGACTATAGAGTTGAGGACGTGAGGATCATCCCAAAGTTTTGGCCTGTGATTTATCTCGATGCATTCTTGTAGCACCTTGCAAAGGAAAACGTGCAAGGATATTATTACCTATTTCTCTCTACATGAATTATATCAAGTGTTACTGATTTGGTTAATACATTTGTTAACAGAAAAACAGGCGACTGGCACAACCATTTTCCAATGACAACTGGAGGTGCTCTTTTCGATGACATGCGGACAAATCGCGAGGTTGCTGAGTCTCCCCAAATCGAAGACATGGTGGAAATCAATGAAAATGTGACTCCGCTACAGTGTTTAAAACCTAACGTGGTTGTTACCAGCAGTGTCCGTGAGCTATTGGAGTGCCCTGTATGTTTAAATGCCATGTACCCTCCTATTCATCAGGTAAGCTAATAATCCACTTAACTTGCAATTCCATCCTTAGGTGGACCTTATTTACTCCTTCTGGACTAGAGGTCACTGTAGTTATCAGTACTGAAGACATACAAATATGGGTTGAGAAGTATAATTAACATAAGCACTTAAACACCATTTCCTCATTTATAGATATAGGCAATCCAGGTAGGTAGGGGGTTTAACCAAGCTGAGGTAAAAAAAAAAAAAAAAAAAAAAAGGTTTAACCAAGCTCAGTATCAACATCCACGCAATTGTCTAATGCCAACAAGTACCAATGGTATTGCAGTTGCCAGTTTCTATTGTGATTGTGACGTAGAGGTCTCGAAGGGTGTAGTATGAATCGATCAGTTTAATCTAAAACCATTTTGCTATTATGTTTGCAGTGTTCAAATGGCCATACATTGTGTTCTGGATGCAAACCTAGGGTGCATAACCGTTGCCCCACTTGCAGGCATGAACTTGGCAACATAAGATGTCTTGCGTTGGAGAAGGTGGCAGCTTCTCTCGATCTCCCATGTAAATATCAGAATTTTGGATGCCTGGGTATTTATCCATACTACAGCAAGCTAAAGCATGAATTACAGTGTGCATACAGACCCTATAATTGTCCCTATGCTGGTTCTGAGTGTACTGTTATGGGCAGTATCCCTTTTCTTGTGACCCACCTTAAAGACGATCATAAAGTTGACATGCATAACGGAAGCACCTTTAATCATCGCTATGTCAAATCTAATCCACATGAAGTTGAAAACGCCACCTGGATGCTCACGGTATGTATTTACTATTTCTTGCTAATTGCTATCTAGTCCGTGATTGGTTTGGTTTCACATATATGAGATTCAAACACTAGGAAACAGTTCAAATTTCTCAATTTTTTGATATCTCTCAATTTTGTATTGATTTGTTTTTTATTTGTGATGTTTATCTTTCTTGGATATACATAAACCTTAGAATTGTTTTGGTGTCTCTAGGTTTTCAGTTGCTTTGGAGAATACTTCTGCCTACATTTTGAAGCATTCCAATTAGGGATGGCTCCTGTTTATGTGGCGTTCTTACGGTTTATGGGTGATGAACATGAGGCGAAGAACTACACCTACAGTCTAGAAGTGGGAGCAAATGGCAGAAAAATGGTGTGGCAAGGGGTGCCAAGGAGCATAAGGGATAGTCACAGGAAAGTTCGCGATAGTTTTGACGGACTAATAATCCAACGGAACATGGCTTTGTTCTTCTCAGGAGGAGACAGGAAGGAACTGAAGCTTCGGGTCACCGGCAGGATCTGGAAAGAGCAGTGAGGGTTTCTTTTCCTTCCCACTCTTTTTGTGCTAGATTAGATCTTCGTTTGTAGTGGTTACATCTCCCACCTTTTCATGTGTTTTCTGTTTTTTGTTATGGATTGGAGAAAAAGCAAACTCTCTTTGCTTGTCCATTTCATCAAATGCATGATCAGAAACACTTCATTAAATATAACATATATCGGCATATTCCTCGTTCTCTAATATGAGGTGAACTATATACACCTGAAATCTACTGTAGGCTTCTTTTCTTAATTAGTCATGGTTACTGCTGCCCCATACGATGCGGAATTATCATGTGAATAAATTCTATTTTTTTTCTCCTTGTTCCTATTTGTGACGTGGAACCTCCGATCTGTTGACCGTAAACTACCATTGCTCCAGTTCTGTTCTTCATTCGTGGGAATTTGTTGGTTACAATTTTAGAGTTGCTCGTATGTATATATTGATGGACAGCAAAGGAAATAACAAATAAACAAAGTAAATACAAGGAAACTGAGCGTCAATAAAACAACATTGATCCTGCATTTCCGTATGCTCCAGAACAAACAGACGCCCAAATTTAAGTGTTACTCCTTTGAATAACAGGTGCAAAAATGGCACGTAACAAGCTTCTTCATTTTATAATTGAGCATATAGTCACCAGAATCACCACAGTTTTCAGCGTGCAACAAAATGATACTAGCTAATGATTACCACCTCTACTTTAATGAAAGCCATAGAGCAAAGTTGGTGGGTTAGACGCTCCTCTTCTTGATCATTTAAGCATGTGCCATCTTTACATGAGATTCCATTCCCACAAATTCCAAAACAATTGCAACCTTTTTCTTTAGATCTCATCAATGGTTGACATGTAGGGTTCCATATTATTGTCCTTGCCCACTTTTAGATTTCGCTGGAAGTTTTTCTTTTTTTCTATCTTTTCTTTTGGAGGTTTGGTCTTATACCTCCTCAAAACTCTTTGGAAACACCAAGATAGTGCAAAAAAGAAAAACTGACATTGATGTCTAGCAACAGTAGGTTAGTGCCAACATAATTTTGTATTGAGGAGATTATCATTCTTACAATTATAGATCACATAATAACAGCTTCATCTCTTGATAAGGTAAGACCAACCACATGCTAACTCAATCTTGTTTCAAGAATGGGACATTGTTTACCCAGTATTTCTTGATCGAATCAACAACTTTAACTGTTAATGCTTCATCTTCAGGATAATAAGCAATGGGATCAGATAACAGAGGATCAGGACAATTAAGAAAGCCTTCTAATGTTGCATGAAGACAGTAGGCCGAATAGGTTAAATGGTATCCACCTTCTTGGACAATTAGTACTTGTCCACTGCTGTGCTTATCAGCTAGCTTCTTGACTGTTCGCCCAATTTCTCGATACCCATCCATTGTCAAACACTGCCTTCCATTTGGATCAAACTGTAACAGAAAACAAGAGTATTCATTCAGATTGGATGAACCTTCAGTTGAAATGAGCAGAGAAGCAAACAAGTTATTATACTAACAAGTTATTATACTATTAAGCACGCATATGAAATGCTAGAAATTCCCAAATATGGTCAATTTCTAAATATTACTGTCTATGATAATTTGAGTAAAATGTAAATGAACATCAAGTAATATTGATTCAACCCTTTTCAACACGAAAGAGATATTAGGGCGTAGCTAGTAAGACCATGTGCAGTCTGCAGTGCAGACAAATGCTACTGTATAGAGTTAGAAATTGATGATTTTAACTTTTGAAAGATGGTAAACTGTGTATCAAGATATATCTCATAGTGACCGAAACATAAGTGTTAGAATAGTTCAGCCCGTCATAAGAATAGCGGATTCAACTAACTTGCTATGTTATGCAAATCAACGACAACAGAGAGAAGCAAAATACTTACAGCACTCGAATCCTGTCCAACAACCAACACCACCATGCACGGCTCAAACTTTTCAAC
This sequence comes from Papaver armeniacum, assembly GCA_023531295.1. Lineage (NCBI taxonomy): Eukaryota > Viridiplantae > Streptophyta > Magnoliopsida > Ranunculales > Papaveraceae > Papaver > Papaver armeniacum. The sequence goes on from JAJJWW010008362.1 coordinate 80,512, forward strand.
AGCTGGAACAACCAATTCATTCATTGCATACTGATAACCCTGATCCCCTGATCCATTAGGCAGAGGTATATTCAAATTAAACCCAAACCCTTTCCCTTCACCAAGCTCATCAATAGATCCGTTCTGCGGATGGGACGAACCCCACGTCCCATGATTCATATGAAGTGATATAGTCAGAACATTTTCCGATTCATAAAACCCTTCCGCTGTTCCGTTCCCGTAATGAACATCAATATCAATCACCACAACCCTTTTACAACCAGAATTTAAAGCCAAATTCACGGCTAAACCAGCATTATTTAGAAAACAATAACCATCTGCTCGAGTAGGCTGAGCATGATGACCCGGAGAAGTCGTACTAATGAATAAGAAATCTTTCCATGACCATCCATTATGTTCTGCATTGCTTTTAAGGTTGTACCAGCAGCAAGAAGAGCAGCATCCCATGAACCAGGGTTTAATATAGTTCCTGAGCAGAGATGTTTCTTTCCACCCGCTTTATCAATTTCTACCAGCTCATTTATATAATCTGAAATTTCAATATGTAAACAAAACCTCAAATTAAGCTCAGATAAGGTCAAATTTTCGGCATTTTTATCAGCCTAAGTGTGGTTAAACTATCGAGACATCAACAATTAACGTATGAATCAGAAATGAAATTTTAATTGGATCCAATTTGAAGTATAAATACCTGGAGTATGAAAAGAATAGAGTTCAGGGATGAGAGCAGCTCTTCCTTGATGCCAAGAGATGTAAGGAGAAATTGGACCTTTTTTAAGGATAGAAACCATGTTTTTAACTCTATCTGAGTTTTCTGGATGTTTCTCTAAGATTTCAAGGAAACCTGGATCATGTAAAGTATCAAAAACACCAGTTCCAGTTTCATGTTTGAGCATTCCTTCATGCCAGAATACATCGATCTTTATTTCAGATACTGAAGAAGATGAGCTAGGGTGAGTTAAGGCCATTGTTGTATAGTTTTGGACTTGGGAATCTGAGAACTCAGTAAGGATTTAGAGAGATTTGGATACAGCAGTTATACCTACCTACCTTTCAAGCGACATGCTTTTGTCATGATAATTTTTTGAATCGGATCGGTAAATCGACTCGTTGCACAGATATTTTAGATGCCGTTGAGTGTGAAAGGTATGTTTGCTCTTCCGTCGGCCCCTACCGTGCAAGCGGTTATCATTCATTTTTCATGATAAAAATTGATAAACATTGTGGAATAACCTTGTCAAACGTGGTCGCTGAACTATGAAAATTGAAAATAGTTCACTGCTTAATGCCCTGGAAGATACTAGTATAACATAAGAATTTGTGTTTCGATGAGTTCGGAGAGAAGAGACGAGGAAAACAAATACTGAGCAGTTACCCCCGGAAGACCCCAAGTCAGCTTTCTCTGTAACAGTTATAAAAGAAGAAAAAAAAAGAACTAGCTTTTGGAAATTGAATAACAAAACTTATGGATTGGATAGGTAAATCATTTGCCAGAAATGGTACTTGATATGAAAAAGTAGAGGACAGTCATGAAGATCTAGGAATATGTGGCACCCATTTAGATCCTAGATTTAGGAATGGTGAAACCAACTCTGATGCAAAAAAAAAAAAGAAAAAAAAAACTCTGATGCCGAGGGAATATGATGCAGCTTTATTCGCATCTTGCCTTGTAAGCATTCCATCCTTGAAGACGATATTCTCGAGCAACCTCAGCAGGATTTGCTGCCTTTATAATCCCGCGACCAACAATTATCATATCACTGCCCCTGTCATAGATGACCTGGGAAAGGGGAGAAGAAAACACTTCCGTTAAAACCAAATGGTCGCACAAGATTAATAATAAATCATCACTTAGAAGAGGACAAGAATTTTCCTCGAGTCCGTTTATCGACTTCACATAAGTAGTCATGTATCTTCCTAACTTCTTATTGAAAGGACACAATGAGGAAGCTTATGCTTGGGTTATTTAGTTTCTTTTCCAAGGGACAGTTACTGTCTCCTAAGTTGCTTCTAATCTTTTGAAGGGACAGTTGATCTACATTTGATGAATTAGTTCTACAAAGAAAGGGCTTATTAGAATTAAAAATCTCAGAAAAAGCTGAAACTCACCGAATGAGGAGTGTTGTATCGCTGACCCAGAGAATCGCTTCCACTGACCATTTGAACTCCAGGAGTGGCATGAATCAATGCTGGATTTCCTGGCCCCCCTTTCCACGAAGCTGGATTGACTGAGATAAAACCAATAACAAAATCTGGGTGATCTTCAGCAATTTTTGCAGCTGCAGCTGTGTATTCCCCAGTAGCAAGGTTACCAGCAGAGCTCATTTCTGCAAGCAGCAGCAGTCCCCTACCACGGGGTAAACCCTACAATAATAATTGAAAATGTGAGAAAAGAAGAGTAAACAGTAAATCTCACAGGGTGCAATAAATGATCATAATTTAAGCATGTTCAAGTTACAAATAGATACCTTCAATTTAAGGCCATCCACAATACCAGGTCCTGAGATTATGTGTGCGTTGATTATATCGGCCCAGTCCAGTATGCGATAAACACCTCTGTAGACAGTAGAATCAACAAACTTAAACAAGGAGATTTAAGCAACATGAACCAACAAGGCACAATCGTTGTCATTCTCTCAAAAATATAACTAAAAGGGAGAAAACTAAAGTGGGTATAATCTCACCCTTCATATTGCATGGTTACTGTGTTTCCAATGTCGGCAAACTTACGATCTTCAAATATCATGAAATTGTATTTGTCTGCAATCTTTGAACATAACACGGTTATCAGCATAGAACTGAGCCGTAACTTCGACTGACAATTTTTCTGACATGCAACACTATGATGTAGTAAAACAGCCAATTATATGTGACACATAAACTGAATATATCCCACTAAAACTAAGTAAGCAGTGTCAACAAGCGGTACCATGTTGGGATTAAGGTTAATTTGTTCACATCATAATGTCTTCTTAATTCTTTGACAAGATAATTCCAAGAAAATTTGTCAACACCGAGTGATGGAACAAAAAAAAAAAAAAAAAGAGGGAACCTTGTAAGAGGAGCTACGCTATGTAGCATGTTCGTGCTTATAGTTATTAAAATTCTTATCTACTTGAACAAAAATGATAATACAGAAATAAAATCCATAAACTATAATGTATAAATAACAAGATATTTTTCAATAGAGTATTCAAATATATCAAATGATTACATGAAGTATAAAATAGTTCAAATTTTAATATCAAATGATCCAGACACAAATATAAAATAGTTCTGATGTGGTCTGGTAAGCAAATGAAACAAGAACCTTTACTAACTATGACGCACTGAAACACCCAGAATTGCCCTTTTCTATGGAGGCAACCCGGATAAAAGGGAACATAAGTGATCTACAAATGAAGTATCTACTTTTCTGAGGATTAACAAAGCTTAAAATCGAACTATCAGAAAACACAAGATTTTATTAACCTCGATATGTTTTACGATAAATAAACTTCTGGACATGCTCTTCTTTGTCGAATATGCTCTATATGTTTATACTCAGAACCAACACTATCACTGGAAGGAATGGTCCTAGTGATGATAAAACCATCACTGTTTTTTAAAGGGCCGGAGGATTAGAAACATGACATGCTTTTTCTGGGACAGTATGCAAACAATACCTTATGCACATTACATAACAAAACTGCAAGAATGTACGAGAACTGCCAATATGCACAAGCTTAGATATTTACCGCGCGAAGCTGAGAACCGAAGTCTGGTGTAAAATCAGGCAATATATCCACATGAGTTTTCAGCAAACAGATCTCTGGACCAACCTGCACAACAACACATCAATTGAGTTCCAATTGACCCTGAAGTAATAAATCATTTTGTTATCTACTGTATAATGCTCCCTATAATAACATCAACAACAAAAAATCTCATGGTTATATTTCATTTCAGCATAGAAACCAGCACTTGGTTCCTTGTCTGTTCTGCAGAGAAGAATGTTGGTTTTACTCATCATCAAACTGGTAATCCCAAGTTGACATCTAAAAGAAAAACAAGGAAATTGTCTTACTCACATTCACCTGTTGATCCTAAACCTTAGAGCAAACACATAATTTAACATTGAGATCATTAATTTTGTACAGCAAGCAGTGAATGCAAATCTAAGAATAAAAAACCAATGTTAGTAAATTGAAAATTTACATACTTTTTCTTTTCAGATAAACAATCAGAGAAAAAACCAAAGCATTTCAGGGGAAAAAAGGAAACCTTTTCAGCAATGGAGAGCAACTCAGCAGCAGTAGAAACATCAGCAGCCAAACACAAATTACTTTCTTTAGAAGCCATAATTTCAAAAGTTTCTTCCCAGTTGGATTCTTGGCCATCTTAGCTCTCTCTAGATAAGAAACCCTAACCTTTTCAGAAACATCTTTAATTGCAGGAACAGAAACCATGCTATTCTCAGCCAAAAACATCTTAACCTCATTTTGAGTTTCCTCGGATACTTTTCCATGTTTCTTCAAAATCTCAACCATGTCAGTTAAATTAATCATTGAATGCAAACGAATCCCATTCTTTTCAAGATTCTCTTTTCCACCTTGTTCACGATTAATCAAAACAACAGCATCAGTTACTTTTAAACCAACAGCCCTAGGGGAGCAGCAGTTTCAATACAGAAGTACCACTGGTTACTAAATCTTCAATAATCAAACAAGATTGATTTTGTTTGAATGAACCCTCAATAGCTTTTGCAGTACCATAATCTTTGATTTCTTTCCTACGCATAACCATTGGGATATTCTCAGAGAGTGAGACACAAGTAGCGATTGGTAAAGCAGTGTAAGGTACACCACAAACAAGTTCATAGCTAGTTGTTGATGCAAGTGATGAGATCAAAAGGTTTGAGATTTCGGATAGTAGAGATGGATATGAAACGATTAGACGTAAATCTATGTAGATTGGTGAATAGATTCCTGATTTCAGTTTGAAGTTTCCGAACTTCACTGCTTCGATGTCATGGAGCTTTAGAACAAGAGACTCCATTAATGGAGATCCTTCTTTTTTTTTAGCGGAACAATTGAGAATGGGTGAGTGGGGTGAACCAAAGGGTTTATGGTGTGCGTTTTTATATGATTAAAAGGTAAATGCTTTTCTAATAAAGGGTATATGAGGAATATAGATGATAAATCTCAGCCGATCAATTTTTCTGGGACCGCCGTTCTCATCTATGAAGCACGGACACCTCAAAACGGGTGACGTATATCCGTGTCGGACGCCTTATCAGTGTCGGACACTTGGGGACACTTGGGGATACGTATCAGACACCCATTTAAAGTGTCCCTTTTTATTAATTACAAAAAGGGTAGGGGATACTTTTGGGATACTCTAGAGAGGACGTATAATATATATATATATATATATATATAATATATTGCCAAATATTTATATACAAAATATGTTAAATATTTTTAGATATATAATATATTCGTATTTATCAAAAATTATTCTATTGAAGCAGTATATAAATGTCTAACCCTAACATTCTTATTCAATATTGATAAGTGATGGGTTATCTTTTTTTTTTAACTATTTTTTTTTTTTGATATTCCAGATAGTATTTTAGAATTTTCATATTTTAAGCGATTCTTTTCACTATTAATAAATTAAATATTTTTTAATTAATACACGTATCCCAACGTATCCCGTATCCCCATTTTTTAAAATGGACGAATCCCCGTATCAGTATCCCCGTATCCGTATCCCCGTATCAGTATCGGTGCTTCATAGGTTCTCATAAAGCCGTTGTTGAAACGTTTGTTGACTCGTGGATCTGATTCGGGACGAGTCAGATGTTAGGCCGGTTTCTATGTTCATGGGCATATGCTCTACCAATGTAGTCGAACCATGTTAATAAATTATGGGCATCATTGAGTCGGATCATCGATTAGACGGAAAGCAAATCAAAGAAGATAAAGATTAAAGTGGTTCTAAGCACTAACGCCTACGTCCACCGACAAACCCCCTTAGGGTGAAATTAGATTGATCATCAGTAGATACTGAGATAGTTTTACATTTACATTAAAACTCTTATTTACAGAGTAAACTAACCCTAGGAAGATAATATAAAATCTTAATTATCTTTGACTAGTTAATATATATATAGAAATTGATGGCATAATATTGTAGAATTAACTTTTAATTTGGTCTTCACTTCACGATGCGGGAATAGCACGGTCACTTGATTTGGTCTTCACTTTACGTGCCTAGATGCACCCTCACTTGACCCGGTCTTCATTTCACGGTAAAGTTGCCTCGATCCTTCTTTGCACCTCGGCTACTTGTATGCTGACGTGATATATACTCTAATACTCCCCCTCAAGTTGAACACGTAGAGAAACGTAGTGTGCAACTTGACCAATTAATAACGAACGACTTCACGCGACGAGATATCCATAATCAACTGCATCAATTAACACCATGTCTAAACTTCAGAACTTCAATACACCGTGTTTCTTGAAAAAAATGTTGAATAGGACTGTATTAATGACGGAACTTGAACTGGCTTTGATAATCTTCCAAGGAATTCGCTAGAGTAGCAGGGAACTTTTGTTGGATGAAGACATGCTAAATGATACATTAGCTCATGAAAACTGGAGCATAATAGAAGACTGGATAAAAACTCAAATAATGAATAAATAAAAAGAGATAACAATCCTTCACAATAACAAGATGATGGACGTCTAACTGTTTAAGATTGTTTTCGTGAATGAAAACAACTTTTGAAAATAAGAAAAGAGTCTTTTCCGAATAAAGGATATTATCCAAAAACTACTTTTGGAAATAGGATCGCAAAATATCATGTATTTTGGGAACGAGGGTAAAAAATAAATAAAGATTTCTTAAAAGAGAACTTCCATAAACCAAAGGCCATCATGACCAAGGAAAAGGAAAATTATGATCATGAAAGAAAGTTTTCATGGGCGGGAGATATATGTTGCAGCCATAAACCACAATCAAAGGAGTCAACTAACACTTCTTCTAAAGAGAGAGTACTCCTTGTAAATCAAATTCTAGGACGAGCCAAGAACTTGTACCGAGAGACATTGATAATTGAGCCACACTACACCGAGATCCCGATTGATGCAATGATGAAAATATACTCTGATTTGTGCCCATATATATATGATTTCAAACAAGTCATAAATATAACTGAATTAACTTTGCGAACTCACTATGATCAATGAGTCACAGATTATGAAATTATTAGTTTTGGATTCAACAAATGATAATACAAAATCACCAAAATCACCAAAACCCAAAATTTGAGAGACATAAGACTGGGCGTTAAGAGGAAGGAAATAGAAATAGAAACCATATAGTTCCTATCAGTCCATGAAAATCAATGTTTATCTAGGATGTAGAGACCTAGACTGGGACATATATGAACTGGAACAACAAGTTTCGATCAGAGGTAACTTGTTTGACAAAGTGAGATAACAATTTCAGCGGTACTCATTGACCATGTGACAAAAGTGAGATAATACAAATTCCAGCAGTATCAACGAACAAAGAAGGCTATAACTGCGGATGCAATATATTTCCGAGAAAAATATATTGGATATACTCGAAAAATATTTTTGGAAATAAAATCAATTTCACATAAAAATGGAAATATTTTCTGATTTGCCAGTGAGGTAATTAAGGGATTACCATATTATAACACATACGATGTTAACAATTTTGATTGTGAAATAATAAAAATCAGTATGCAAATATTTTGGACATTAAATTGATTCGACTATGAAATAGCCTACTAGGATTACCCGTAAATCGGGTTTGCTTGAAAGGATATGAGGATAATAAATCCAAGAATGAAAGATCAAGAATTTAGTTCTTGAATAACAAAGACAACAATCATTAGGAACGAAAAGTTGACATGATAGCACGTACATCTTTTATGAATGATTAAGATGCACGGGAAAGTTGATTAAGTTGACCGTAAAATGATCAACTAATTGTTTGAGGAATATTAGCTCATAAAAGAACCATTTGAGGATATTATTTCATGCTCACAGCTTGCTATGGTAATTAATCAAAGAACCATAAGCTGATTTTCATGCACCTGCAATGTGTGTGAACTGACAGCAAATAAAAATGGCACAAACTGCGACACTTAAGCAGAATTCCATGCCATATGAGATATTCCAATAATTTGGGGAATATGCAAGCTATTTTTGGAAAAAATGGATTCCCAAAATATGAATATATGGGAAAATATATTAGTTTATCAAATGAAACTCTGAAAGTGCCGAATGAACAAGGCACGTACACTGACAAAAAAAAGTTTGATGTATCCTTCCAATAATCACAACAAAGTTTGCAAAAACATTTTTTAATTGATCGATGATCATTTGTTATGCTGATAAACCACATGAAGAAAATGACCAGAAAGTGATCAATTAGAGAGTAAAAAAATAGCTCATGGGAGCATGAATTATGTGATCTTGGAGATCTTGGATAAATCATGCAAACAATCGAAGAACTGAATTGAGTGTTCTTGACAAAACAAACAAAGCAGATTAATGAGAAAATTGTTTGACATCTTGTTGATGAGTTCACGGCGATCAACGTGAAAACTGGTCATTATGTATGTAGGGTTTTAGTTTGTGATCACATCAAATTAATAAACCCTAGAGGAAAATATTGGGATAAAAGATATTGATTCCCATTTTGAAAATTTTATTGATTGATTAGACAGTGGATTTTTAACTGGTATTACCACATAAAATCAATTTGATTGAGCAAATAAAAGTGCCAAATGAACTGGGCACAAAGGATAATAAAAAAATAAATCAGGAAGAGTTATTGGAAAACAACTCTGATGGAGAATAAACAAATTATTTATCGGGAAAAACATATTATTATTGATGCTTAGCCTGAACAAAATCGATGAAAATGATAACCCAAAAAATAGAAAGCGGAAGCGATTGAGCGGATCTCCCCGCTCTGATACCATAATAAATTATGGGCATCATTGAGTCGGATCATCGATTAGACGGAAAGCAAATCAAAGAAGACAAAGATTAAAGTGGTTCGGCACTAACGCCTACGTCCACTGACAAACCCCTTAGGGTGAAATTAGATTGATCATCAGTAGATACTGAGATAGTTTTACATTTACATTAGAACTCTTATTTATAGAGTAAAATAACCCTAGGAAGATAATATAAAATCTTAATTATCTTTGACTAGTTAATATATATCTAGAAATTGATGGCATAATATTCTAGAATTAACTTTTAATTTGGTCTTCACTTCACGATGCGGGAATAGCACGGTCACTTGACTTGGTCTTCATTTCACGGTAAAGTTGCCTCGATCCTTCTTTGCACCTCGGCTACTTGTATGCTGACGTGATATATACTCTAATACATGTTTTAGGGCCTACGTAAAACTTTCAGGGCATACAAAACAATATTCCCATCTTGGGTGACCTTATAAGGGATATCCTATGGGTAGTTCAATTACCTATTTATCCTTACCCTTAATACAAAAACCTAAAATCAGTTTTCTAAAAAATCAAAATCAGTTTTCCTTAACATCTCTTCTTCTTCCTTCTCTAGCTGAACTTTCCCCTTCCCGCGTTTTTTTTTTCATTACCGTGATTAATTGTCGATTCGTAAAAATTTGATCGTCAATTAAACTCAACTACATAATGACTCGTACAACGAAAAAATCAGAGACTAGGCAAACCAAATCGTCTTTTAATCCATCAATTGAAGATGAAGGTGTAGAAACTGAAAATCAACCACCAATTGAACGAAATTGAACCAATTGCATCTCCAACTTCGGAAATGAGGATAAGAAAGTAACTTTTACAAACCCAATCTCTTATTTGTTGTTTTTCATCGATTAAATGGGTTTAATTCCAAAAAAAAAATTAGTGTTTTTGGCGGTTCTGATCTTTGGGTTCGGCTCAAAATTGAGTTGCATTTTTAGCCGAGCTGTTCTTTTAAAAGCTTCATGTAAGTGTATATGAACAGTTCGGCATGAAATTTCAAGCCGAACCTAGTCACATATAGAGATGCATAGAGGGTTGGCGTATTCGATAAAACTATTTTACGCTTCATTTTCACAAATCATATAAGTATATGAGTTCGGCTTGAAAGCGTTTTTGTAATATGTTTCGACATGTAACCGTGTTTAAAAATCAACTAATGGTGGTAGGGTTCGGCTTGAAAGAATTTTTGAATTATAAGCCGAACAACTCACTGTGTTTAAGAATCAACTGATAGTTGTTGAGTTCGGCTTATATTTTATTTTTCGGGATAGCTTGAACCTCTTGATTTACTTGGAAATTGTTCTTTGGTAGTGATAGAATTGGTTAGTGTTGACATATAATGACTTTGTTTAGTGTTGTGCATTTTTCTTCATCTTTTTGTCGGTTGATAAATTCCAAAATCGCACGACAAACATGAAGAAAATGCACTACACTAAACAAATATTAATAAATTTCAAATGTTATCTCTTACATTTCGTGAATTATGTCTACGGGATCGGGGTTGATTTTCCATCGTACATGTGCATCAAGCACGATCTACAAAGAATAACACAAGGTAAGATAATACAATGAAAAATTAATGGAGAGGTTCGGCTAGTACTATAATCTAAATACGTGCCGAATCTAGCACATTTACGAGGTTCGGCTATTACGATATTCACAATAAGTGCCGAACCATGTATTTAATCAAATGGTTCGCTCTTACGATTTTTACAATATGAGCCGAACCTTTAACGAACTTTCTTCCGAAGTCCGGTGTATGGTTCGGCTCCTTGTAAAAATTTTAAACTAGCCGAACTATGGTCTTCAAAGTAGGTTCGGCTCATAATTATAACACTTTATTAGCCGAATTTTTCATCCAGGCTCTCCGAACCTTAGTGAAAAAAACACAAACTTTTGATGATTTTAAGCTACAAAAGCGAGATTGTTTAAGATATAAGTGTACCTGTGTATTGGAAGCATTGGGTTTCTCGTATATGTATTCATCATCTGGATTTGGCTTATAAAAATCATCACCTTGAGTTTGTGCTTGAGTTTGAGTTTGAGTTTGGTGAAGATTGACCCTCCTCATCCATTGAATCAAAATACAAGCTTTTTTCTCACTTTCCCCTTCTCCCTCAAAAAAAAAAAACCTAACTTTTTTTTTTCTTCCTCAAAATTTTTCATTTACTCAAACATATATAACTAAATTAACTTAATCACTAATCATTAATCACTAATCCTGATTATTATAACTAATCATTAATTAACACTAATCCTAAAAGGGCAGATTTGCCATTACTAAAAATATTTGGCTAAGGGGTTATTGATTTTGATATTTACATCCCTATTTGGTCTTTATTCAGTATGCCCTGAAAGTTTTACGTATGCCCTAAAACAGGGTTCATGTAGTCAATGTGGGATATGAGTTTATTGTGGGCCAGGACCGATACAATGGTATAACTTTATATCGGGAAGATCTCGGTTCTAAATATCGGGATAATTTTTAGATTTCTAACTTCCAAAGTTTATACATACATATAGTATTTTGTACAGTTTACACGCTGTTACACCTCCGCTTCCGCTTCCTCTTCATATACATATATATTGTAGTAAATTTTATAGTTTCTAAGGCTAAAGTTGAATTTAGAAGGGACACATGCAATTTTGGGTCAAAACCATTTCTAAATGAAACCTATCTTCGTATCTGTTCATCTTCATCTTCCTTCTTTTTCCTCCTCCTGTAATGGGACGTTTGCCATATCATTTTTATTCGCCCCCTTTCTTCATGTTTTCACTTAAAGATCTATTTTTGATTTTACTTATATGGGTGATGATCTTGTATAAATTGGGAGTTTAATAAATTCTTGTTTCATTTACTTACTGGTTTTAATTTTTGTTTCATTTGGTTATTATGTTACGGATGAATCAAAGCATTGAACATCCTTAATTCCTTGTTCTCTAAGTATGCTAGAATTACCTTGAATCACTTCTTTTGATTCAATCAGATGAAACAGGGGAAACTCTACCATTTTTAGATTTTTTTTTTACATAAATCAAGTCTAAAAATCTCGGCGAAATTCCGGCCGATTTCAGCCGAGTAATCTGATCTCGTACGATTTTTTTTCGGTAAAATATTGTATCGCGAGATTACAAGTATCGTCTCGTCTCGTCTCAAGGAAGGAACCGAGATTATCGCCGAGATCTTAGCCGTCCAGTGCAAGTTAATTCAGTCGTTCTAAGAGGTAGGTGGCATGAGTTTAATTTGGTGTTCAAGTTACTTCCCCATGTTGTTCAAGAAAGAGTTTAAAAATATCCTTGGCAGAGTTTATATTTATACAACCTATAAACCATAAGGCTCAAGTTGTTCAAGTTTTATAAGAACGATGGTGGAAGACTTCAAATACGTTATTTTTTTAAAGATTTCAAATATGGTAAGTTTTTTTTTTTTTTTTAAGATGGTTTTTAGTTTTACGAACATTCAACCAACTTTAATTATGAATATGTTGTTTATAGGAACTACACCGTGAGATTTGCACATGTTGATGGGAATTACATGTGAGGGAAATGTACTTCCATTTGACAAATTAAAATGGTAGTCAGAAGGAAGATGGAAAGACCGGATACAATTATACTCAAATAATTTAAAAGGAAATCCATATCATAGAAGACCGAAAGCCCATGGACTAGAGGTGTTTTGCTAAAAAGTTTATGTTATGCTAGGAAAATAAATAAAAGCAGGATAGAAAAAACAACTTACTTGTTCCCTGAACATTATGAGGACCTCGAGCATGCGTCTATGTTATGGACAATATGCCAATGTCTATTTCCAAATGCTAGCTCATTAACATATTACTTGGTTTTGTCAAATCGTTGGAATATTTAGAGCAAGCACCAATATATTACTGGCGGTCTTCAATTTTATTAGAACTTTACATCACCATCGGTCAATGCTCTTCGTGTTCCACTTAAAGACTTAATTTTTTTTTACTGAATACTGAAGTCAAAATCACAATATATTTTCATTATTTATTTATTACTATTACAAATTTTGAAACAGTAAGTGTGTTAACCCAATAATTTTATTATTTTCAGTATTGGTGGCATACTTACTTCTTTATTTATGAACCTTATGTTTACAATAGCTCCGCTAGAAATGACGAGAGTACTAAGTACACTACAATCCTTTCGATGTCAACCTATGCAAGACACACCCTGTGTAATCTAATAACCATGATCTGTCAAGGAGATTACTTAAACAAGATATACACTTGGTATATAACGAAAGGTCAAATCTGAACCAATATATGGGATCAAACCAAGTGATGATTAACATATAACGCTCTTACTTTAACTATAATTGTAATAATGTTTATTATGCGAAAAGTAAAGTAAAGGCACATGACAAGATTTTATTAACGATAAAAAAAATGCAAGGCAGAAAAATCTTGGTACCTAGTCCAGTTTTGAATGCTCTCATAATTAAGTTGTTATACACATTGACAACAACAACTTATTATCGTTAAGACCAAGTAAACTAACTCTAAATTAGTCAATTCCTACAACCAATTTGGTCTACGCACGTGAATCCCAAGATAAAGTCCACTATCGCAAATTGGTTCACCGTATGTGAAGATTTCTACACCCATCTCATTTGGATCATAATCCGAAACACTAAAGGACTAACTTGTTTTAGTAACCTCTCTATCAATCTCCTAGATGAACAAGTTAATCAGAGATATGTTGAGTACAAATATTCTTCCGTTTAATTCATATAAAATTCTTTGTAGGTGAGATCAACTAAGATAAAAACCATCGAAATAATCAATCTTAGTTTTACAAACTATCAAAGTAGATCTTAAAGAAAAACACCCAGATATATTAATTGCCTATTTATACAACAAGCTTTAAATTTTATTTGAGATAAACAACTTGTTGGATCCCAGTCAATCAAGTGTGCAAGAAGTTATCACAATATTATAATGCCAAAAATAAAATCTTCTAGTCTTTATGTTAGAATACGGGCATCCAACTCAAAACCAATTGGCAATGAGTGAAGGGGCCCTAAGAGATTATAAACCGCAGGATCTTAGATTTCCCAAACAATGTGTGACTAATAGTCTCAACACGCCCCCTCACGTGTAGCCTCGTTGGGTCTAACATGTGGACAATAAATCGGGTGACGCGGAGTAAAAGTGCGGTCAAATGACTCGACACAAATAGCTTGCTTTGATACCATGTTAGAATACGGGCATCCAACTCAAAACCAATTAGCAATGAGTGGAGGGACCCTAAGAGATTATAAACCGCAGGATCTTAGATTTCCCAAACAATGTGGGACTAATAGTCTCAACACTTTATTTTTCAAAGTACTTGCACAAACAACTTGATTCCCACTAATGATAGATTATGCAAAGAACGAAGTGTGTAATTAATATAATGATCAATAGTCATATCTTTAATCAATAATACATATCTAAAATAGTCGATCATTAAACTAGTTCGAGTGACCTTATATTAGAAGATAAGGATCACAGAATAAACAAACTAGATCTATTAAGGTTCAACTTTACCGTTAGTCAATCAAATCATAATCAAAAACCAAAATAGCAATATGATTTAGTTTCCCACCAATGGTACTACTAAATCTTATTGATCCCACTAAAAACTTTAAAACGAAGGCCCAGTAAGAGATTTCATATAATAAGGAATCTCATATGAGTATTACGAGAATACTGGCAGTGGGCTTCCCATACAAACGACTAGTTCAGCGTGTCCAATGGATGAGTTTATAAGAATATGAGTTCCATTATTTATACTGTAATGACCAAGACTTGTTCGGACAACAAGGAATTACCAAATCTAAAAATACTAAAAATGTGCAATAAATTTTTATTGGGTTATTTAATGGTTGGTACCTAGCAAATGTCAAACTCATTGTTTTGGTACCCAATATTCAAAAAATCAAGGTGAAAAGACGAGGGTACCCAAATACACCATAATATTTTTGTTTCAACCTATAAGTCCTCTACAGAATGTGATCGTCTATGGACAGAGTTGAGACAATACGACAATTCGTTCACACTTCGTGTGATTGTCTATGGATACGAGATCGAGACAATACAACAATAAGATAACTTGTGTGATTGACTATGGATACAAAATCGAGACAATACTACAACAAAGTGTGTTACTTGATAATAGGTTCGGTAATAACCAAACTTTATAGGATAACTATCAGGTAATGGCGTAATGCGGAGTTAACGTACATGTGTATTTTACTTTATTATAATAAATAATTATAATGCGAAAATCAGAGTAAAAGACACAACAAGATTTTGTTAACGAGGAAACCGCAAATGCAGAAAAACCCTGGGACCTAGTCTTGTTTTGAATTCTCTCAGAATTAAGCTGCTATACAAAATCTAATACCAACTTCGTATAGTTGAGATCAAACAGACTAACTCAAAATCTATGAAACCAAACATGCAAAATCTAATACCATCTGAGTTATTCTCATATCAATCAGTCTCAAGGATTTCTGTCTAGTTGATTTACTGGTTGTATTGAGAAATAAATAAAGCTCTTTGATATATTTCTTGATTGAGTCTCACTTTTAAGTTGGTGCTCTCTGAATTATATTGTAGTTTAGTCTATATAGATTGCAGAACGAAATATAGGGTGTGGTTGTTATACCCACGCGTTTTCAGTTATCAATGAGGTCTTAGAGGTGTTTATGAGAGTCGTGGAAATGTTAAACATATTTTGGAAAATAGTTTGTAAGCATCTCTGTGATTTGTATCGGGTACGCATGTGAAACGGTACGCGTACCTATGACCAGTTCGTGAATTTATGGATGGAGAGTACGCGTGCTGGATAAAATATCATTGTTAGGGCAATTTTCAAATGATCCATATAACATAAAGTTCTACCAATTTAAAAGTTTCAAACTAAGATTGTTAAGGACCTATAAACATTCATTGCTTGAATAATATTTTGAGATGTTTAACAAGACAAGTCTTGACTCGAAATTTCATTTTTGCAATGTTAAATCTTTTAGAAGTCATACGAGATAGTCTCATATAGATAGAATGGTAATTGATGTGAGTATATAGAATGGTTCAATCTTCACATACCTCTTGTTAATGAAGTTCTCCAAATGTATTCGTTTGATCTTCAGTCTTAAATCTTCTAGGGTTACTCAGTGATGTCTGAAAAGATGAGGGTACCCAAATATACCTCAATCTAAAACTTTTCCACCTATAAGTCCTTTCTCCGAAAGTGATTGTCTATGGACTAAGTCGAGACAATACAACTAATCGGTTCACACTTCGTGTGATCATCTATTGATACGAGATCGAGACAATACAACAACGAAGTATGTTTACTTGATAAATGGTTCGGACTTAACCAAACACAATAGGATTACTATCAAGTAAATATGAATTAACGTTTGTGTATTTTACTTCTAATTATAATAAAAATAATTATAATTGCGGAAATAGAAAAGTAAAAGATACATCAAGATTTTGTTAACGAGGAAACCGCAAATGCAGAAAAATCTCGGGACCTTGTCCGTAATTGAATACTCTCAGGATTAAGCCGCTATAAAAAATCATTTGTATAGTTGAGACCAAGCAACTAAACCTATAGTTCACCTAGTTCCATCTGTATTCCCACGCCTCCAACTTGTAATAAATCAGGTACTTGGAACAATTCCTTTGGTTCGTATTGCAAACAGTAAAGGAACAACAAATATGTTTGGTAACAACTCTTTTCAACCAAGTGATGTGAGTTCGACAAAAGGCTCTTCCGTTTATCCCAATAAACTCCTTTGTCAGGTCCTTAGATTTATCTAATAACAACTACCAAAGTAATTGTCAAGATTTAGCAATCAATACTTTGAATCACAAAGAATTGTATTGATGCCGATCTACTAAACTAATCAATCCAATTTACCACAAGGATAAACCGATTATAGTTGGATCCTATTTAACCGAAACAAGTATTGTGCACACCAAAGATTATGAACACAAATCATAAATCTTCTTCGTCTTCAAATCTTCTTAGATCTTCAATAAACACTTGCACACAATTAACTTGAACCTCTTGTGATCAATCACGCACAGAACGGAGTCTGTTAACAATGGATTATCACAAGACGTCTTTAGATCTACAAACAGCCTAAAGATCCTCGTCGAAACTTCGCTCTAGTTTGAGTGAATCTTATATCATAAGAGAAGATTCTCAAGCATAAACAAACTAGGTGCAATCAAAGTTCAACAATCGTTAGTCAATCAAATCAATCGAAAACTAATAATAAACCGTAATTATCTAGTTTCCCACCAACGGTACTAATAGAGCTTCTCAATCCCAAAGAAGTCTTTAAACCGAGCGGCCGTAAGAGATTTCGCCTAATTAGGTTACTTTTTCTCTCGAATAGGCGGCTCCACCAGTAACAACACAACTAGGTAGTTTTGCTGGCTCTGAGGATTAGTTTGCTCGAAATGCAAACTTTGATATTTATAGACCAAGGTAGTTTGAACACCAAGGAATTTCCAAAACCGAAAATATTCTCAAGATATGCAATATATTTCCAAATTCGGTTTCCATAATTCCTGGAAATGCTTTGTCCAAATATTGACCAAAAATCTCTTAGAAAATCTCCAACTAGTAAATGCACATTACTAATTTTCATTTTCCAAAAAAATAAAATTAAAAACCTTAATTAAAAGATTCTCAATTTATTTATTTTCGGTCCGGGATTTTCTTTTAGCTATTAAGGAATATCTTTGAACAATAAAAGATAAGCGTTACTGCACATGTTCAAAGTATGTCGACATCTTTACTTTGTAATTCCTCTTTCATACTTACAATCTTGAAACCAATTTTCCACACTTCCAAACAAGTTTAGAATTGGTTCATCTGACTTTCAAGAACTATGTGATTGATTAAGAACACTCAATCACCAAACATGGGTTTCACGGTTCTACCAAAACAAGTTTCGGTTCTACCTCTATGTGGGTACTGGAATTAGTCACGCTAGCTTTCCAAAATTCGGTTAACTAGGTACTAGGATCGGTTCCCACATATATATGGTATCTAACTTGTATTTGTTGCACATGTTCATAGGATCGGTTCCCAATATCTAAAAACGTGTTGCACATGTTCATAGGATCGGTTCCCAATAACTAGCAACTTGTTGCACCTCTTACAAGGATCGATTCCCCTTTGTGATCGGTTGCACCTTTTACTAGGATCGGTTTCCCTTTGCCTAGAGTTGGTCATACCAATTACAACAAATCGATCATACCATCTCAGTGATTACTTAAGATCGGTTTCACTAATAAAAGTCATACCAATACAAAAGTCAGGCCTTGTGAATAGTTTTACCAAGAACATAAACAAGTCATGAGCGGTTATACTAATCACACATATTGGTAATTCAAAAGACATGCAATGAATAACAATACCAATAAGCCTAGCGATTTCCCTTTTGATTCACAAAACAAGTTCATGAATTTACTTCCTTTAAACGAATGTAAAACATTGTTTCCTAGGATGAAATCTTCACCTCATACTCATACATAATCACAATAGCATTCAAACGATTATGTCGATGTCTTATATACGAAGTTCAAAAGATAAGCGTTATACTTCGTATTGTATTCCTTAATACTACGTCTAACTAGAGTATAATCATTCATGCTTCGCAGTTATGTTTTCAATATGCACGACTTGAAAGATACGTTAGGGTATGAAACAGTTCAAGTCAAATATTACTAACCTCAAGTGGAAGAATGATGTTGTCGTTGTAGCTCCTTACTTCTTCACTTCTTCAAGTCTTCACGTAACTTATAATGTCTCATATCCTAATACTTTCAAGCTAACCTATACGAAGTTGACTCTATTACATAATCAAGCGACTCTTTAAATGAGTTTTGGCTCACTAAAATATGACAACCAAACTTAACATACCAACGCTTGGTGGGTTCAACCGAGCTATGCTCTAACAATGTCTAATACCCAACTACCAACCTCTAAACCTAGTCCGAGACTTGATTTTAGTAGACTAGAAATCAGGATATAGTTTTGTGCATCTAACACTGAAAACAATTTTGAGTTAGCAAAACTTACGAGTATGACCGAGCAGTGCCCTAACATGTAGGAAAGCCGAAAATAGTTTATGAGCATCTGCTTTACTCGTACTTGGTAGGTATGTGTAGGGGTATATGTACCTATGAACCAGTTCGTGAATTCAAAGAACCAAGTTATGCATATCGGGTATGCATACCCTTAATCTGTTCACGAACTCAGTCCCTTAGGGTACGTGTAATTGGTATCCTTACCTCCCCACTTTAGGAATTTCAAAACCTTCGTATTGTGTATGCATACCTACTTGTGTTCCAGAACTCAAATGTCTTGGGTATGCGTACTAATCTTGTGTCCAGATTTCAGTACTTTTGAATACTCTCTTTTCATGTTTTGGAACATTTCAAATCGCCATATATATAAAATACCATTGCTTGGGAAATTTTCAAATGATCAACTTGAAACAAAAATAGTACTTGAATAATAAATTTTTCTTAACTAAGGTTGCTAAGGATCTATTAACATCCATTGCTTGAACCATATTTTCGAGATGTTTAACAAGACAAGCTTGAATCGAAAATTCTTCTCTGCAATATTAAATCCACTAGGAGTCATACAACATAATCTCATAATGATATAATGGTAATGTCGTAAGTAAATAAGATGGTTCAGTCTTCACATACCTCTTTGTCAATGAAGTTCTCCAAATATATTCATTTGATCTTCGGTCTTCAATCTTCGAGGGTTATTTAGTGATGTATGATACTCAACTACCATACTCTAATCCTAGTCCGAGGCTTGAATTTAGTAAACTAGAAATCAAGATATAGTTTTGTACTACTAACTGATGCAGTTTTACAAGTAGTAAGTAGAAGGTTCGATACTCAGACTATTTTGAAGGTTGGTTTAAGAAAAATAAAAGAAAAACTAATAAATTTTGATTTCCGTTACCAAGGAGAGATGAATCTAGGGTTTTGGATTCCACTAATTCTAATGTTTGAAAACTCAATAATGATTCCTTTGACACAATACTCCTAATTTACTGAAAACAATTTCGAACCCAATCTCATGCTTTGGAAGATATAACGTTACAAGTTCTTTTTTTTTTATGACTCTCGTCGTTATTTTAAAGCCTAATTTTCCTTCGCTTATAAAAGATCGGTAGAAACTACCCAAAACAATTATTGTGAAACATGTAAACAAGAGAAAAATTTTAATAAATTAAAATCACAAATATGGAGTAAATATGTCAAAGAAATTAAATATTAAATATTACCCATCAAAAATAGTTTCTTCCTTCACCCTAGCGCAGGAATTACTCCATTATTACCAAAGAGAAATAAAAACAATGAAATAAAAACTCTACTCTTTCGCTCAGACTCCGGACCCCCCTTTTTCTTGTATCCACAACGTATTTATAACTTTCAAAGGAATCCACTTTCCTTTTCTATTCACCACTACCACATCATTACCGAATGAGAATACGCCACATGTCAAGACAATGAAAAGTCCTCCAATAAGAATGTGTCACGCGTCAAATAATATAATTCTCATGCATTTACAATTTTCCTTATTTGGGAATTATTTATTCTTTATTAATTAACTCCAACCATAAAGAATAATATTCTTTCAGTACTCTTTATATATTTAATTCCCATCAATTACTCCGTGTAGATTTCTTACTTAACACTTTTATTTTCTTCATTAAAATAAATATCTCCATATATCTTTTTAATATCTTGTAAATGATGTTGACATAATGGGCTCCACACTTTCCACACTCCCATATCCAATAATTGGACAAATGAAATAATTCTCCATCTTCTTCCTTTTGGGCCTAGCCCATTAAATTATAAATCACTTCATTTCCTCCATTTTACGAGCGGAATTCCACATTTTAGTCCATTGAGCTTTATTTCCCAAAAACACCTATAAATACACAAAATAGTAAAATAAGTACAAAAATGAGCACTAACAATATAGAAAATTAAGACAAAGTAGACACATAAATGCGTCTATCACTAACATTGACAACGAGTTTTAGATAGAAACACTTGCGAGTTCGACTGAGTAGTGCTCTAACCAATGGTGCATTAGTCAGGCTCATGTCGTACTTGCCTTGCATTATTCTTATGATGCTTATGCAAGGTATGTTAACTTGCATACCGATATAACTTGCTTTCCTGAACATGCCCAATGCGCAGTTGGTGCATACTCCAACTCTGTGTAGCTTGATATGCAGTATGAGCATCCAGTGAATGGAATGCATCTACCTCATCAAGTGTATTACCAACCATCTCTTGCATCGCATTGTCGTGCCAGATGATATGAGTGAGAAGGTGTTGGACCATAAATGGTGCAACTCATTGTGGCTGCTACATACCCTACTTCGTACTTTGAAGGGATCAAACAGTGACCGAAGTTCATACATGTCGGGACAAGCAACTAAATCCAATTCTTATTGCAAGGCCAAAGGCCAAGCAATATGCCTAATACGTATAGGCCAAACGGTCCTTTGCAAATGATGTGCACGAATGTGAATCGTTAGATATTTTTTTCGCATTGCACGTGGCGCGTCACTAGTTCACAACACCGCAATAATGATGCCTAAGCATTATAAAGATCTCTTGGCTAAGCCATGCGCCACAATGATGTTTCTGTATCATATAGGCTTTACTTGCTTAGTGAAAAAGCGGGGGTACAACAACCACACCCAATATTTCACTTAGCAATCTTTATGGACAAACTCCAATATACTTTCTAGAGAATCAGCTAGACAGTCAGACTCAATCTAGACAAAAAGTATATCAAAGAGTTTATATCTCAATCTCTCGATTTGATATATACTCAAGCAAATAGAAATCTGCGAGTCTTTATCAAATACTATAGAGATAACTTGGATGGTCCCAAAGACCAATATCCAAGTCTCAATCAATTTAAATCAACAACCAAAAGGTCGGATATTCTAATTGATTGAACAACGCACAACCTGTGATATTTCAATTATATAAACAAATATAATGCGGAAATAGAAATAACACAGACATTTAATTTTGTTAACGAGGAAACCGCAAATGCGGAAAAACCCCGGGACCCAGTCCAGATTGAACACACACCGTATTAAGCCGCTACAGACACTAGCCTACTCCAAATTAACTTCGGTCTGGACTGTAGTTGAACCCCAACCAATCTCACACTGATCCAAGGTACAGTTATGCTCACATCCCAGTAGGATGCTACGTACTTGATTCCCTTAGCTTATCTCACCCACAACTAAGAGTTGCTACGACCCAAAGTCGAAGACTTTAATAAACAAATCAGACGTATTTAAAAGTCTACGGTAATAGATAAATCCGTCTCCCACGAATATACCTACGAGTTTTGTTCCGTCTTTTGATAAATCAAGGAGAACAGAACCAATCGATAACCAGGACTTATATTCCTAGGAGAACAACCTAGTATTATCAATCACCTCACAATAATCTTAATCGACGCAAAAAAGGTATTGCGGGAATCACAAACGATGAGATGAAGATGTTTGTGACTTCTTTTTATCTTGCCTATCGGAGATAGAAATCTCAAGCCAATTATTACAATTGTACTCGTACGATAGAAACAACAAGATCAGATCACACAACTACGAGAAAGTAGTATCGGTCTGGCTTCACAATCCCAATGAAGTCTTTAAGTCGTTAACTTGGTTTAGAGAAGAAAACCCAAGATTAAAGGAGAATCGACTCTAGCTTATACAACTAGTATCACTCATAAGGTGTGGGGATTAGGTTTCTCAGTTGCTAGAGTTCTCCCTTATATAGTCTTTCAAATCAGGGTTTGCAATCAATGTTAGCTTGGTAACAAATCATTCAATATTCACCGTTAGATGAAAACCTGATTAGATTCAAGCTAATATTTCTCAACCGTTAGATCGAAAACTTAGCATGTTATACACACATGAAATGCACGTTTCTAGGATTGTGTAACCATACCCAAACATGTACATTTGTTGGTTCGACAATAGTTAACCAAAGGTTAGCCATATGAGAAATTACATATCAACCATATTCTTCTTCACCATAACTAGTCCAAATGACTCAAATGAACTAGTTAGAGAGTTGTTCAATTGCTTAGATCTTTATGTAACTACACAAGACACAATCGAAACAAAAACGATTTGATTCACTCGAATCGGTTCATGAACTTTATAGCCACGGTTTGCAAAAGCATTCCTTAGTTTATTTAAACATGAGTTCAAGAACAATCGTTTTTAGATATAACCAACTCAAGTTCGGGGACTGGGTTCGCGGACTTAAGTTCACGGAAGGAGTTCACAAACTCCAGCAGAAATTCTCGGGTCAAGAACTTCCGCCAGTTTGCGGACTGAGTTCGCGGACTTGGCTCACGCCACCATTCCGGTTCTCTTGATTAACAAAGTTCGCAAACTTTGGTTCAAGGAATAAGGACTTATACATATATGTGTTTCCACAACAATGCTTATATCCTACCATGGTTATGTAATCTAAACTCTCATTTCAATCATTGAAACATTCTCAGAGGACGTTATATAGTTGTTATTCACAAACCATTTTTCGTCGAGCAATTTTCAAAGTGATTGAAACATAACATGACTTTCGTCACTAGGTAAAGATGAATTCGGCTAAAAGCGAAAGCTTACCAACACATATTTCGAGAATAAATAGGCGAGATAAACTCGGCTCGAAATCCCAAATGTGTATAATCTTAGTCTATATAGCAAAACAACTTTTGTCTCAAGATAGGAGACAAATATAGTTTTGAGTGATAGATAAGTTCAAGTCTCCACATACCTTTTAGTCGATGAAGTTCCACCGGTTCCTTGAGTAGTCCTTCGTCTTGTATGATGATTGCCATGGAGTTCTTGAGCTCAACTACACTTTCTATCCTAGTCCGAGACCTTAGCTACAGTATACTAGAAATCAAGACTTATAGTTTTGATCACTAATATTGACAAACATGCTTGAGATAGAGACGCATGCGAGTTCGACCGAGCAATGCTCTAACAATCTCCCCCTTTGTCAATTTTAGTGACAAAACTATCAATACATATGGAATACAAAAAATAAATAAATTAACTTTTGTAGCTCCTATTCCACATGTCTAATCTTCAACATTACTCGAAATCTTCGTCACTTCCAAGTACTCCAGTGATCCCAAAGGTTGTAAGTTTAGCATCATCGTTGTTGAAAATTCGTAGCTATAACAACAAGAAAACAAGAGTTCTCAATCATTGTTATACAAAGTGTCATAGTATCATTACACAACGTCAAAGTTCAATTGTATCACAACTTCAACAACAATACTATGGTGATATGTATCACTCCCCTTAGTCAATACTCCATCTCACATGGAAACCACTCCCCTTACATAATGATCCAAAAACCATATGTATTTGTAGTGTGAACTACATATTAATTCTCCCCCTTTTTGTCAATAAAATTGGCAAAGGCAAAAGAACGGGATCCTAATGAAATTTCCGAAAGAGACATTTCATGACCAAAAGAAAGAAAACACATATCATCTTATTTAAATGCAATCATAAAGCCGAAACTAAATGCATTCATCAAGGAGTTTAAAGATACAAGATAACTCCTCAAATATTCCACAGCCGCACTCCCCACAAAGATTTGGCAATTAAGCACAAGTTCAATTAAGAACTCTCCCCCATAATATGTCATTCCCGAAAGAACAACAAGAGCGACCTTAATTTCAAGAGAAAAGAAGGATTTCTTTGGACATAACAAATCACATACAAGTATGAATTTGAATCCAAAATACTCAATTAAATTAACCACAAGAGAACCCATGAAATTAATTTAATCGGATATGCTCAACATAAGTGAACTTATGGAGACTCAAAAATACTCAATTAGATTAATCACAAGAGAACCCATAATTAATCTAATCGAAATACACAACCAAACTAATCACAAAAGTAATCAATTTAATTGGCCATACTAGACATAAAAGAATATATGGAGCAATGACTAAGTTAATCATAAGAGAACAATCAACCAGTCAAAAGTGCTCAAACATAAGAAAACTTACGGAGCCATAACCAAAATAACCAAACAAAATGATTAATTTAGTTGATTATGCTCGACATAAAGTATCTTATGGAATAACAACAAAGCTAATCATAAAAATAATCAACTTGGTCGTTTAGTGCTCAACATAAGACACATTACGGAGCCTCACATTAATACATAAAATATGGATCAGGGAGGATCAATTACTGCGGAATACACAAGGATTCATTTTATTTTCCATCACTATTTGCATAACGACATACAATAGACATAATCCTTGTAAACAAAAGATTTTAACCTATCTTCCATCAAAAATTGACAATATAGGCTTAACTTTTGTATTTGTCAAAAGTCTATTCATTCTTTTATCAATATGTGCATATCGATTTACGAAAGACTTTACTTTTGACAAGGTATGGGACAATAACAGTTCACGGACGCAAACACACATATCCCATAACAATTTGCAATATATAAAACCATAAAGATTAATACTGCAAAAATCATCTTCCAAAACAGTTTTAAAATTTAAACAAATAAATATGAAAAACATGAAGATGAAAACGTTGGACATAGCTATGTGTAATCACAATAATGGCTATTCCAAACTCTAGTTATTCTTCTAAACAAATTAAGAAAAATAGAAGATTTACTAGGCAATAAAGAAAATCATCTTTTACTCATCATCTTCCTCATCGGAAATACTCCAAGATGCTTGGATTGTGTTCAACTCTTCCTTGAGCTCGGGAAACTTAGTTGCAACCAATGACAATTGTTCTTGCACACACTTCACCCTTGAATTGACCTTACACACACCCTTGTGAATTTTTTGAAGTAGACTCAAGGTGGTAGGGTCACAATCGTTATGTGAAGCATCTCTTTGTCTTTTGCACACATTCTCCCTTATGCGTCTGAAGGTACAGGGACGAACCGGTTTGGGAACCCCGAGAGAGTTGTCAATTGAATCAAAACCACGATCACGACAAATTTGACCAATCAAGCAAGGGTAACCTAACATCTTGATGGGTGAATTCATCGAGATCATTTGAAAGATGATGAATCCATAAATATCGAGACTTGGAACACCTGATTCAAGGAAATAGACCAATTCCGCAAACTCATAGCTCCACCTAGAGTTTTCAATTATGGAAGGACACAAATTGGGGATACAAAGTTTTCCAAATGCTATTAAAGCAATACTAAAATCATTAGTAGGGAATTTTGCTTGATTCCAAGTCACCTTCTTACCACAAAGCCCAAGAGAGATGTCATCACGTGATGGCTGTTCATCACTTGGTCTAGGTAGACGAAAATTTCCCAATGGAATTTTGGTAATCTTCGAAATTAACTCTCTATCAACAAGAAATCTTTCTCTGTTTATCATGGATTTGAATTCCATCTTATTGTGATCAACATCATGAATGTTGGAATAGAAAATTCTTGTGAGAGAATCAAATTCTTGACCAAGACCATCAAAGATGTTTCCAAGATTGAATTTTTTGAAGCAAACTAAATCCTCTTCATGCCCACTAGATAGATCCAATTTCTTTTCTAGGATAAAACCTTTAGATGAAATCTTCTCAAAAATTCTAGCACAAGAATCATCCACAAACCTAATCCTAAGAGAATTTTGGTCACAAGGAGAATCCATGCTAGAGGTATTTGAGCTTTTGTAACTCCTTTTTGAGCCCTTAGAATTCATCAAGAGATCTAAGAAACTGAAAGGAACAAGAGGAATTTACTTACTTGGAGTGAATCCTTGAACACCCTTTCTTTTAATTTCTCCAAATAGACTTAAATGGAGGAAACACACAAAACCCTAGAGGTTCACGCACGCGAACTGAAGGGATGAAGAAGAGGGTGCGCGAACTCCTTCTTTATAAGACCAATAATGGGCTTGGACCCGTTTGTGAACCGCGACCCACAAAGGAAAAGTGGGATTTTCTTGGACGTTTGCACATCAAAGGTTATGCATCTCGTGACAACACAATTTGTGAGAAACGATGGATGCAGTAGAAAGCTTTATTGAGTATTCTAAAAAAGAATAACAAAACTGTACACAACTCAAACCATTTCTTGCCCCATTTCAAGATATATACAAATGGGGTAGTGCCAGGCTTGTTACCAAGAGGCATAATGTGCAGAGGAATTCTCATGCAACATTTCTGGTTGATATGTGTGAACAATCCCTGTGGTGTAATCAAAGTAATGATGATAATCGTATAAATCGAGCTTTCTATCCTTCGTTTGATCCGGCTAGAAGGAGGATTCTTCCGATTCCTAGGTTGTACAATATTATTTGAAGGTTTAACATATACAGAACCTTGTTCGGAGTGATTCTTAGACTTAACATAATTAAGTTTTTCTAAGAATTTAAAGACGCCTTCGAATGCTCTGAATAGATCTTTATCAATTGATCCATTACGATAGTATTCCTCAAAGAGATCAAGAGTTAATCTAGTGAGGTTCCATATCCTTGAGCGTAACGAGCGTTTTCTCAATCTTTCCTTCTTTTTATTTTTTCCTTTAGATTGATACTTAACACCTAAATCTTCCCCTTTAGATGAAGTGAGATTATCATGAGAAATCGGAGGTTTTAACCATAATAATCTTTGAGCAATCTTTAAGGAATTCTGGCGTGCGTTACAGATGCCAAGAGCAAGTTTTCCAAAGAAATTTCCCATGGGACAATTTTTAAGGAACGAACAAACACAAACTTATTAGGTTTAGAGTGTTTGCACGCTTTCCGATACCAATTGAAAAAGCGGGGTACAACAACCACACCCAATATTTCGCTTAGCAATCAGATGGACAAACTTCAATATACTTTCTACAGAATCAACTAGACAATGACTCAATCTAGACAAAAAGTATATTAAAGAGTTTATATCTCAATCTCTCGATTTGATATATACTCAAGCAAATAGAAATCATGAGTCTTTATCAAATACTAGAGAGATAACTTGGATGGTACCAAAGACCAATATCCAAGTCTCAATCAATTTAAATCAATAACCAAATGGTCGGATATTCTAATTGATTGAACAACGCACAACCTGTGATATTTCAATTATATAAACAAATATAATGCGGAAATAGAAATAACACGAGACACACTTAATTTTGTTAACGAGGAAACCGCAAATGCGAAAAACCCCGGGACCTAGTCCAGATTAAACACACACTGTATTAAGCCACTACAGACACTAGCCTACTCCAAATTAACTTCGGTCTGGACTGTAGTTGAACCCCAACCAATCTCACACTGATCCAAGGTACAGTTATGCTCCTACGTCTCTGATCCCAGCAGGATGCTACGTACTTGATTCCCTTAGCTTATCTCACCCACAACTAAGAGTTGCTACGACCCAAAGTCGAAGACTTTAATATACAAATCTGTATCACACAAAAAAGTCATAAATACTTCTCCCAAGAATATACCTGCGAGTTTTGTTCCGTCTTTTGATAAATCAAGGCGAACAGGAACCAATCGATAACCCGGACTTATATTCCCGAAGAACAACCTAGTATTATCGATCACCTCACAATAATCTTAATCGACAAAATAAAAAGGTATTGCGGAATCACAAACGATGAGACGAAGATGTTTGTGATTTCTTTTTATCTTGCCTATCGGAGATAGAAATCTCAAGCCAATTATTACAATTGTACTGCATGACGATAGAAACAACAAGATCGATCACACAACTACGAGAAAGTAGTATCGGTCCGGCTTCACAATCCCAATGAAGTCTTTAAGTCGTTAACCTGGTTTAGAGAAGAAAACCTAAGATTAAAGGAGAATCGACTCTAGCTTATACAACTAGTATCACACGTAAGGTGTGGGGATTAGGTTTCCGGTTGCTAGAGTTCTCCCTTATATAGTCTTTCAAATCGGGGTTTGCAATCAATGTTAGCTTGGTAACAAATCATTCAATATTCACCGTTAGATGAAAACCTGATTAGATTCAAGCTAATATTTCTCAACCGTTAGATCGAAAACTTAGCTTGTTATACACATGAAATGCACGTTTCTAGGCTTGTGTAACCGTACCCAAACATGTACATTTGTTGGTTCAACAATAGTTAACCAAAGGTTAGCCATATGAGAAATTTCATATCAACCATATTCTTCTTCACCATAACTAGTCCAAATGACTCAAATGAACTAGTTAGAGAGTTTTTCAATTGCTTAGATCTTTATGTAACTACACAAGACACAATCGAAGCAAAAACGATTTGATTCACTCGAATCGGTTCATGAAATTTATAGCCACGGTTTGCAAAAGCATTCCTTAGTTTATTTAAACATGAGTTCAAGAACAATCGTTTTTAGATATAACCAACTCAAGTTCGCGGACTGGGTTCGCGGACTTAAGTTCACGGAAGGAGTTCACAAACTCCAATAGAAATTCTCGGGTCGAGAACTTCCGCCAGTTCATGGACTGAGTTCGCGGACTTGGCTCACGCCACCATTCCGGTTCTCTTGATCAACAAAGTTCGCAAACTTTGGTTCAAGAAATAAGGACTTATACATATATATGTTTCCACAATAATGCTTATATCCTACCATGGTTATGTAATCTAAACTCTCATTTCAATCATTAAAACATTCTCAGAGGACGTTATATAGTTGTTATTCACAAACCATTTTTCGTCAGAGCAATTTTCAAAGTGATTGAAACATAACATGACTTTCGTCACTAGGTAAAGATGAATTCGGCTAAAGCGAAAGCTTACCAACACATATTTCGAGAAATAAATGGGCGAGATAAACTCGGCTCAAAATACCAAATGTGTATAATCTTAGTCTATATAGCAAAACGACTTTTGTCTCAAGATAGGAGACAAATAGACTTTTGAGTGATAGATAAGTTCAAGTCTCCACATACCTTTTAGTCGATGAAGTTCCACCGGTTCCTTGAGTAGTCCTTCGTCTTGTATGATGATTGTCATGTAGTTCTTGAGCTCAACTACACTTTCTATCCTAGTCCGAGACCTTAGCTTTAGTAGACTAGAAAACAAGACTTATAGTTTTGATCACTAACATTGACAAACATGCTTGAGATGGCAACGCATGCGAGTTCGATTGAGCAATGCTCTAACACTTAGCTATAAAGCTTAAGGTACATTCCTCCTTAATGTACCTTCAACCAACTACCCCTATACATATGTTATTGACATTTCTACACATAAAAGTCGGGGAGCACTTTGACATGCTTGCTTCACTATTAATAGACTTTGCTAAGGAAAAGTTTCGTGATGTGCCATGTTGGTGCGTTACTATGTTCTGGCCCATAGGCCAACTTCAATGTTGCGCCATGATGGCGCTATATTGCCTCGGCCAGCTTGCTCTAACATGATGCACCATTGTGGTCCAATATTGTCTCTAGGCCAACGCAGCTAGTGTAATAAGCCATAGAGGCGAAACATTTTTCAAGGCCAGCCACCCAATTGGGTGAGCACCATTGTTGTGCAATGTTGGCCCTTAACCAATATAGCCTACGCAATGCGCCATAGTGGCGCGATATTGGCCATAAGCTAATATTCCTCTTACCACACAACGTAAGCTTGAGATGAAGCTTCATCTCGTGCCATGACACACCTTTGAGCATGCGCCATGTGAAAAGTGCGGGTGTTACACCATATGCTATATTCGTTCTAATCACCAAAAATATGATAGGAAAGAACAAATCTCACAAAGTAAGAAATGCTCGTAATAATCGATAAAGATTAGGTATTGCAATTATCTCCAAAGTAAAATTTAATTAAATGAACTTTAATAATTGAAAGATGATAATATTTGAAGTAGCTAATGTAAAACACATAAATAAATTATTTCAAAAGCTAGTGTTCCTCCTTAAAAAATAAGTATAAATTCCTACAAGTAAATCCTTGAAGAATTCATCATCTCCCGAACTCATCGCCAGCTAATGACATCAGAACATAGGGTTCACGATGGAGGGTTTTAAGATTTTCAAACCCGTTACATTGTTATTTGACAAGCGCTTCTTGAATCTCGATATAATTTTGCGGTGTACTTTTATGGGATTGCATTTACATCTTAGTCTTCTTAATTTATTTAAGAAGGGTTGCAAATCTATGAGGGTTATAATAGTTTGCTTTTATCTTCTTCATATTCTTGTTATTCCATTTAATGAATGGATCTTTCTTCTTAGGATATGAATTTTCACCTTCCTTATTAATTATGAAGTTATCAACAACCATAAAATACATGTCTCCTGGAAGAGAGTGTGCTTGAAGGCTCCATAATTATTTCTTAAAGGATGTGACTTCAGAATTCTCATGAAACTCACATATAGTATGCTCTATGATTTCTCATGTCGCGTGTGCACAACGACCTGGTGAGACAGATAAGGAAATGAATAAAATAAAATGGTGATGAGGAGGAAACGTTTATATGGTGTTTTGGTAATCACAAACAAAAGTGATTCTACATGGATTATGGACGATAAAAGAGTGGCTATAAACAATATAAGCCATTTTATTTGTATATGGCCAAGAAGATTATCCAGAAACAGATTATCAAAATATGGTTAAAGTTGTTCAACGAAAAGACCCTGAGTCCCTTTGGGAGCAACTTAGCGGAATTATGGAAGACAAAACATTTTACTTTTAATATTTTTTTTCTTTTTTGAAGCAATTTTACTTTAGGGGAGCTTGGTGACGACACTTTGTGTTTTTTCAAGCGTCTGAAGAATTGTCTAGTTAGTAATGACGCTAGTAGTGGTTTTGGTAGTTTTATTTTTCATAGATTAGGCGTTGTTATTCAAAGAGGAGTTGGAGCCCAGCTTGTTGCTAGGCTACCAACCAAAAGCTCTATTTGATCGTTTTAACTTTATAAACAACACATATCATTTTACTTTTATCATGAATTTTTTTTTATTTATTTACTCCTTTTTTACTTTTATATTAAAATGTTTTTTCTATAATATTTTTTTCCTTTTTGAAGCAATTCTACTTTTATTTTAAATATTTTTTTTTCTGCCTTTTATGAAAGAGATCTTAAATAGTTTACCATTATAAGTATATTTTTGTTCTTTTTATTTATCAAAATAAAATAAAATAAAATAAAATAAAGTAAATATTTATTTATTTATTTATTAGTTTGAACCGTTTAGCTGTCCGCGTGATGTATATTTGTCCCAACATCATAGAGTAGATAGATTGTTGACTGTAATTGACCGTTGACTGATTTTATCTAACGGGTATTTTTGGCTTTGGACTACAGAATTACTAATAGTAACAAGTGGACAAACATTCAAAAACTATTACAAGTTACAGAAACAACAGAGTGCTTCATATACAGAAACGACAGAGTGCATCATAAACACCTTTGCACTAAAATGGAAACCCTAAGGACTATTTTTTTTTTTTTTGCTTTTTTTTGCTTTTTTTTCTCTCTACTTTTTAACAGTACAAAGATTGTTGTTGCTCACAAATTTTAAAGGACTAAGCAGCCTCCTCCCATCTCCAAGAAAAATAAGAACAAAAGTTATGCTCTTCCTTATTCTTCTTAATCTCTGTTGATTCAATGCTTCAATACTTCTCTTTTCTTCTTCTAATCCATTACTGCTGCTAATTAATTTTTTTTCCCTATCAAACAGATCTTAGCTAAGACCTTACTTGGTGGTGATTTGTACTTTCTTGGTGGGTTAGAAAAATGACGTCTTTGACTGTAGGTATCATACGTAGTTTTCTTTATATCGTTCAAACTTTATTTCAATCTTTACATCGTTCAAACTTCATTTCAACTTATTTATATTTCGTATATAAAGAAAAAAATCATGTATATTTATTACTGCACATACTTTGGGATTTAATTTTAGTGGAAGCTTAGCCGATAAATTTTGGGCTTGGGTTGTCAAATAATTAGTTTAATCCCAAAGATATGTAAGTAATATATCTTCTGATCCATTTTGTGATTTTTAATCTCATGGGTTTTCACTTTTACTTTTTAGGCCTTTCAAAATTAAAAGGATTTCAATTATTTTCCATTATAGGGTTTCTATTCGTACTAAATAATCAGGAAGATTTGGGCTTCTATTTATACTAAAAAATCATGAATATTTCAAATGCTAACTTGTAGGTTTTCTAGATATTTCATCGTTACACTTTTTCAACATAATTGTTTTTGCTATAATTGGAGGAAAGAAATTTTTATCATCGATGCTTTTGTGTTTCATGGTTTTTTTTATTTTTGAAAAAAAAACCTCTGTGATAATTATGAAAAAAAGGAAATACATACGAACAAAAAATAATTTCATGGAGTAAACACACAGTTCAGCCAGACAACGAGAGTCTGAGTCTACTCTAATGCATAAATAGACCACTCTAATACATAAATAGAGGCATGTTGTAAAGCGACTCTTCCCCATTCAGAAAAAACCTAGTTCCATATCTGGACAGCCTACACTTGTAAATATAAATACGCAATAGCAAGCAACAACTCTATAATATCCTGGAAAACAGGTCTTGACATAATTATTTAGAGGAAAAATGTGTTTTTAATCGGCTTTTCTATCCTAGTGGAGCAAATTTTTTCTCTCTCTTCTCTGTTGATCGGGGGATCATGAGAAACTAACTCAGTACCTTTTTTCAACATCAATTTTTGTGTGGTTTGATCTCTTTTCTAGTAATTTTTTTCTCTTTGATGTCATGTTTCTTTTTTACTTATGTATGTTAATCATATTGTTACTTAATCTCTTTTTTAGCAATCACAACCATTCTTTTTTACATATAATTGTCCTTCTTATTTTTTTTTCTTTTCTTTTGTCTTCTATTATAATGTATAACTAATCTAACTTTTGCTTTCCAAGATGTGTTTACAGTGTGAAGCTTCTTTTTATGGCGTTTGCTACTATTTTTGTTGTGTTCATGGTGTTTGCCGAGTTTGCTAATATCAATCGTTTGATCATCTGTTTATCCTGTGTTGTTATCTACTGCAATTGGGGGAAGGAGTTCCAAGTCCGATTCAACTCAGTTTCCTATTTTAGATCTAAAGCTCACCTTGATGTACGTTCAAAAAATTTCAAAAATAGTTGTTACAATGTCAACCGGAAATTCTGGATAATCAATTTTCTTTGCATGCATGCTTACAGGCTACAGCTGCTCTTTCCTTTGTCATTCTAAGTCAATATCTGTTGCGATTAATTCACACATAATCAAATAAAAGGAAACTGTTGTATGGCCTACAACCCATAGATGTGCGGCCCAACTAGCTATACCTAAGGTTTCCATTACATGTATATAAGGATATTATAGATATGTAATGTGGCTAATGAATCAATAAGTTCTTCCACACTCTCTCTTATCTCTTTGAACGTGATTTACTATTTCTTTTTCCTATACAAGTTATATCTATGCATATCTTGTAACCTATTGAGTGGAAGATATAGATATGTATTTATAATATATTTACTGTTTTTTTTTTTGTGATTGATTGAAAATAGGATTCTGATTGATTGAAAATCCTGTATGCTATAATGATTTTTTTTTTATAATATATTTTTGACTCACATGATTTCATAAAGGGTATGTTGGTATGCTAATTTTGATAGTTGTCATGTTTATTTGGATTTTTCTTATGCCTATTCTGACATCTTCTGTTACTAGTATGCAATTTATGTATGTTCACATGCTGATTTGTGATTACCATGGATGATTGATTATGTCATAATATCTACTATCTAGTAACCGACAAGTGTACCCATTTTATGGTATATACCATGAACCCATATTTGTTTGTTTCTGTATGTTTTTGATGAATGCAATAATGATTGCCCAGTTTTATATATATACTAGTGTTTAACCCGTGTCGTAACGGCACGGGCATACGTCGCATTATGTTATTGGAATTCGTAAAGATACAGTTCTATTATTTGCTTTTATAAGGGAATCCAGAACTACAAAATCTCATTGAACATGGATGCGTAAGGCCTGATACAATAAGGGTATCAAACAACAACGGTTTAATTTTAGCCATCTAAACAATCAAGAATTTGAAAGAAAAAAAAAACTAATATCGTCGGTGCAGCAAAATGAAACAAAAAATCATGACAAAAAAATCCAAGCAAACAAATCCGCATGCACTAATCAAAATCATGAATTAGAGGGCATTTGAACAATAATTCCATATTTTACCTTTCACCTTGGGAATTAGGAAGAGTGAAAAAATCATGAATTTCTGATTGTTGTGATTTGAGATAAAATCAGTCAAAAAAATTATAATTCTAATAGCAAATAACTTCAGATAACGATTAAAACCGAATATTTTGGCACATATGAGAAATATGTGCTTTCTAGAGGTAATCACCTATAAGGGATATACACATTTTGAGCTTCAACAGTTTGATTCATACTATGTAGACCCGAAATATAAACCTAAAAATTGGCCATCGATAAAATACTACAAAGACCAATCTATAACAAAATAATAAATAGAAATGTTGAAATCGTTGTAAGTTGTATGTGGTAACACAAAAGCTTATAATTGAACTATGCAATCGTATTGAGGTGATCCAAATATGTCTAAACCTCATATCAAACCAAATTTATTTACAATATCATAACGGAAAAAATTTAACAAAACCGTAACCTCCGCAATCGACTAATTTATATTATATAGATTACTAAAAAAAAATACTTCATTTGAATACCCAATTTTTTCAAAAATCAAATTAACAAAAATTATAGAATTGAAAACTTTAAAAAAAAAAAAAATATGGAAGAGGGTAGCATAGAGACTATTCGTACGTACCTTGAAACTTGGCACTTTCATGAGTGTTAAGTTTATTACAGGAAAAAGGAAAATCGATTAATCCAAATAATACACGATCATCATCATTTTATTGAGGAAAAATGCCAGCATGAATTTATCTTTTGCACGTACGAATCTGGACCACCACTTATATAAGCTAACTTAGCTAATATCATAACAACACGGTCTCGATAAAAATATGTATTGTTCATTGTTTGTTACTACGTAAAGTGACAGTCCTAATACTTATTAAATTGTCATTTTTTTTGTACCGTAACCGAGTTTACGTTAACTAACATGAAATTAAGATTTTCCACTATACAACACCCACCAGTATCATAGGAACCACCTACCATTATTTCTTCTTGTACCACCACTGCCCACCACCACTCACAAACACCACTATTATCTTTAGAAAATTAATTATTTGTTAGGATATACCCATTTTGAGCTTCAAAAGTTTGATTCATACTTTGTAGACCCGAAATATAAACCTAAAAATGGGCCATCTATAAAATACTACAAAGACCAATCCATAACAAAATAATAAATAAAAATGATGAAATCGTTGTAAATTGTATGTGGTAACACATAAGCTTAAAATTGAACTATTCAATCGTATTGAGGTGATCCAAATATGTCTAAACCTTATATCAAACCAAATGTAGGTACAATATCATAATGAAAAAAGTTTAACAAAGCCGTAACCTCCGAAATCGACTAATTTCTATTATATATATATATATATATATAGATAGATAGATAGATAGATTAATCAAAAAAATACTTCATTTGAATATCCAATTTTTCAAAATCCAGATTAAAAAATTAACAAAGTTTATAAAATTGAAAACTTAAAAAAAAATACCCAAATACAGAAGAGGGTAGCATAAAAACGATTCATAAGCACCTTGAAACCTAGCAATTTCATGAGAGCTAAGTTTATCACAGCAAAAAGGAAAACTGATTTATCAAATAATGCACGATCACTATCATTTTATCGAGGAAAAATTCCAACATGAATTTATTTTCTGCACGTACGAATATGGACCACCACTTATATAAGCTAACTTAGCTAATATCATTACAGCACGGGATCGATAAAAATATGTAATGTTCATTTTTTGTTACTACGTAAAGCGATTGTCCCGATACTTTTTTTTTTGTTTGTATCGTAATTGAGTTTACGTTAACTAACACGAAATTAAAGTTTTTCACTACACAACACCCACAAATATCATAAGAACAACCTACCATTAGTTCTTCATGTACCACCACCACTCACAAACACCACTATTATCTTTAGAAAATTCATTATAAATTAGGTATATACCTATTTTGAGCTTCAACAGTTTGATTCATACTTTGTAGACCCGCAATATAAACCTAAAAATGGGTTATCTATAAAATACTACAAAGACCAATCTATAACAAAATAATAAATTGAAATGCTGAAATTGTTGTAAATTGTATGTGGTAACACATAAGCTTATAATTGAACTATGCAATCGTATTGAGGTGATCCAAATATGTCTAAACCTCATATCAAACCAAATGTAGGTATAATATCATAACGGAAAAAATTTAACAAAACCGTAACCTCCGCAATCGACTAATTTATATCATATATATACATAGATAGACTACTCAAAAAAACACTTCATTTGAACCCAATTTTTCAAAATCCAAATTAAAAAATTAACAAAGTTTATAGAATTGAAAGATTTTAAAAGAAAATACCCAAATACAGCAGAGGGTAGCATAGAGACGATTCATACGTACCTTGAAACCTGGAAATTTCATGAGAGCTAAGTTTATTACAGCAAAAAGGAAAACTGATTTATCCATATAATGCACGATCACTATCATTTTATTGAGGAAAAATGCCAGCATGAATTTATCTTTTGCACATACGAATCTGTACCATCACTTATATAAGCTAAATTGGCTAATATCATAACAGCACGGTCTCGATAAAAATATATGTACTGTTCATTTTTTGTTACCAAGGATTGTATGACATTAACTAATAATTTAACCAAGGGTGACTAAATAAAAAAAAAAAAAAAATTAACCAAGGGTAACTAAATATTTTATATACCTTAGGACACCTTTCTCATCCCATTACCATTACTTCTTCCACCACCACTACCACCATTAACGTCATCACTCCACCATTCTCACCAACACCCACCACCATTATCCCCACCGCCGATCCACCACCCCCGCCCACCATCAACCACCATTAATGCCCACCGATTTAATGTAAAATAGATTTATTATGTATTGAAAATATTTTTATATTTGATTAATTAAAGAATCATTTATTGTGAAATATCAATAGAACATTAATTACTGAAAGTTAATTAAACCGATCATTTTACATCCGTAGATTTAGCTTTCCTAAGGATGAATCCAGTGCATTCTTTATATAAGCTAAGTTGTCCACGTTTTGTTCTATATTCTTGATATATTCTTTTAGTATGAATCACCTTATGCCTCTTTCTCTGCGTAAAAAAAAGATTTTTGTTTTATTTGACTGTTTGTCTTGATCGGTGAAAGGTAATAAAGAAATAGTTGTTTGTTTAAATGTTCTTTGAGTGTAGTGTATGAATTCCGTGTTTGTTTTCATTAATTAATTAATTTTATTTATTTTATTTTAACTGTAACGTCTGTGGTGCGGAGTCCGTGTTTGTTTTCATTAATTTAGTTATTTTATTTTAACTGTAACGTATGTCGTGCGTGAATGCTATGTACCGTTATTCGTACCCGACCCGGGCCGTCCAACCCGACCCGACCCGGTTCAACCTGATCCGGTCCGCCCAGTCCCGTTCAGTTATTTTTTTTGGGATGTGCGCGACCAAAGCTCAGGTTCTCTCTGCATATACCGCGGGAACCAATGTATGAGGTATGTAACTAATGTGGGTTTTTATATTGAATACCTGTTGGGCTTATTATTATTATTTTAGAAGATGCCTATTTCTCATTTTTTTTAAGATAAGTCCATAAACGGTCAATTTAAATTATGAGTGCTGATCTCGATCATTAAGAATGTTGGTCTTAATGTTATTTTGTTCTTTTGAATATGATATATATGTTATAGTTGAATGGTGTCTTTTGTCCAATTGGTTGTACCAACTCGATTCAAATATATTTATTTGGGGTTTAGAAGTACTTGAACACCATTATTGCGTACTTGATATTTTCTTCCCAAAATTTGAATGTTCCGCGAAATGTAATCCACTTGCTCGACTATTATCTGTTAGTACTTTCAAAACATACGTTCAAATAAAATCACATGTATTCCAATTTTTGTGGAAGAACTCACAAAAGGTGATATGATTCAAAAATCCATTTCTCTACTTCATCCATGATACTAACGAACCAATATATGTTGAAGTATGACAACAAGAGAACTCTCTTTAGTATTCTATTCAACCTAAAGTAAGTGGTTGACATGTGTAGTGAGATTCTCTTGGCCTGTTGAGATTAAGAAATTTCTCAAATTA
Organism: Papaver armeniacum; assembly: GCA_023531295.1. Classification (NCBI taxonomy): domain Eukaryota; kingdom Viridiplantae; phylum Streptophyta; class Magnoliopsida; order Ranunculales; family Papaveraceae; genus Papaver; species Papaver armeniacum. The sequence continues at coordinate 119,989 of JAJJWW010008362.1, forward strand.
AGCTAAATGTAGCAAAAATTGGAAATGGAAAGAACCCCAAAGTAATGAGGGTTTGACGTACCAACTCATATAAAGCACGTGAAAAGGGAATATATATCATGAGACAAAAATGTATTTTTTTCCAGAAAGTAATGACACCAAAGTACGGTGTATCAATTGAATATGGGATGAAGCTAAGATGTAATTCTAGCTCTCACTAAAGAGTTGGGAATGAATCTTCTTACCGGTATTAGTACAAGCAATGCAATGCGGGTACCATAGTAGTAACCAATTTCCATAGGAAGGTAATACTTTAGACATCAACTTTAATGACAAAAAGAACTTTTCCTTGCCAATTGATTATTTAATTGAACTAGATCCAATATCTGTGCTTATGGAATGAAAAGTACATCATTCTCACAAGACATATTTTTTTTAATGCACTTGAGATATATTTGGATGAAAAACATATCATCACCCCTGAAATGTAACATATATTCACTCTAAAGTACTTGAGTTGAATCCCACTTTTGTTACGCAATAAGGCCACACCACTTATTAAATCTCTCAAGACTCAATGTCTGACTGATAGTGGTTTTTCTCCTACTAATTTAAGGAATATATACACTAGTTTTTGAACTAATTCTTTATAATGTGACTACGATGATTGGATCATAGAGCAAAGCAATGCTCAAATTTTGTTTTTAAGATGGAACAAAGATTAAAAGTCACGAAAGCTCTATATGTACCGAGAGCTAATCACCTTGTTAAATTCCAAAGAGACCCATGCAAATGGATATCATATGGAAACTCACAATGATAAGAATGTAATTGATTGCATCTTTTATAGTCTCTAATATATTTGGAAGGAAATATATCTTAGAGAAACCGATGAGTCAATCTAGTGAAATGTAAATCGCTATAGTATTTGGATTATTGAATCCATATTGACTCCAACGATGAAATGTTGGGAATTGACTCATACAGGCTTTGACATAACCATAAAGGCACTTTGGTTGTGACATGATGTTTCGTGAAAGGAATCATACGTACATCACAGTGTTTGAGTGGACGAGACAGTGGGAAAAAGATTGATAGAATGCGAAGTGACGACATTGGTAGGCCTTTGAATGTGTATATATTATGGCCTACGGTGATAACCGCAAGTGCACGGCGTCTATCGGAGACGCGGCAAGTACGGGTCGATCCCACAGAGAAATGGGTGTGCTTAAAGCGATCTTATGGCTTCCTAAACTGATTTCAAGAGTGGCAATGTGACAACAGGGGTTTGTTTGCCGATACGGCTAAGATGAAATGAAGTGAACCTAAACTAAGGTAAAAGACAGTGATAAAAGGGATGCTAGAGTCTTCAAATTAGCCACTAACTTCCACTGTGTCTTTAGCTAATTACATTACTCTTGTCCTTGTAATCAGATAAGGGAGAGTGTCAAGTCTACCACTTACCTAAGGTGTTTCACCAATGGATGATTCAATCACAACTACGATATCTTTCCCAAGTATTACCTCGTCTGTTTAGAGTACAACTAATCGAGGATTGATAATGATCTAATTAAGTTGAGTTGCGGCATCATCATCACGGGGGTATTCTAACTACAATGCATCCATGGCATTGGCATGCCTTGAGAGCAATGTGTTGATATGCTAAGATTAATTCTATCCTAGAACAAATTAAACATTCAAGAGAAATATAATCAACATGATTAACACAAATGTAAAAAAGCTAGGGCTTCATCTCAAACCCTAGCACTTATATTTAGAACATAATAAAGTAACAAAGAACACAAAATTAAATCTAAATGCTGCTCTGGCTAATCCAGGCATAACTTCTACACAACACCCTTCACTGCTATTTATACATGCACATCAAACCCTAAAACCCTAATTCTCAAAAATCGAAATCAAAATTAAAATAAACTGCAACCACTCTCACCATACTCTGATTCGCCTCTCCTCTTGTCGTGCGGCTCTGAGAACACCATACTGATTTTCCTTTGATTTATCAATGAAACCCTAACCTAACTCTGTCTATTTCTCTCTTAGCTCCTAGGAAAGAAGCTACGAAAGAACTAGAAAGCGCTTAGGTAAGGTGGTGCGGCTGTTGGGTTGTCAGGAGATGATGGAGTTGGTGGCGAAGGAGGCTCTGGTGGTGGTATGGGTGAAGAAGGTGGAGGAGCAGAGCTCTGCTCTGTGATGGAGACGGGAGAGGAAGAAAGAGAAAGAAGAAGAAAGGAATGGGGTTGCTCGATAGGGTATAGGGTGTTGGTAACTTCATTGTGAGGCAGGGACAGCGATGATCGATGCGCCAGCTGAAGCGAGCATTGGATTTAGCTGGAGAAGATCTGAACAGTTGAGGATGTATTGAGTTGATTTGGTGTTGAGCGGAGCATCGAGAAATAGATGTGAGCGATGAAGCGACCGTATGATGCATCTGGGCGAGATCTCAACGGCTCGGGATGAGCGGGTTCGGATCCGGGTCGTGGGTAGCTCTAGCCCATGTCTTCTTTGTTGGGTTGCAACTGATTCGCGCGCGGGCTTTGGCTATCTACTCCATAGACGCTTGATTCCAATTCTTCGCTCTTTTGGCTCCTTAATTTCTCCGGACTTTATTTAGTACCTAAAAACACAAAATTAATTAATACAAATATTTATTCTTTGAAAACAAGGAAAATACAGAATATGGGATAATATCTAATTCTTGAGCACAAAAGATGAGTAAAATGCCAATAAAAAGATGTATAAAAATGCACTATTTGGCACTCATCAATCTCTCAATAAGTGTTTTTCTAAAGTAGTAGATGCAAAACCCCCCTCCCATTATGCTTCTAAGTAAGAGTAAAGTCTTAGATCCTAACAGATCGAGACCACCTAAGATGCAAATGGTAAAAATTCCATATTACATATAAAACGAGGTGAAATTAGAAAAATATTCATGCGTAATGCGAGACCATAAAAGTGACTTATGGCTTTGGTGAATGTTTTGACATTTTGGACTAGTTATAGTTCCCAAGAAATTTGTGTTTGGAAAACTACTAGCACATATTTTACATGTAAGGGCTCACCACCCCTTGTAAATGCGAGCGAATGTACATCAAAAGGACCTGATGGTTATTGCATGTTTAATAGGATCAATGCAGAGCATCCTATACCCCATGGTCTCGCAAAGGCTATCATCAAAGGTTACAAATGGTGCCTAAGGCATGGTTATGCGTACAAACCTACCTTTAATTGCTTGGGGAATATGCAATATTAACGCTTCTTTACTTTCTTGTGAATACGCAAGGAAAACTTACTTGTCTATCCCCTCCAAATCAAATAGTCACTTAGACAGAAGTTTAATGATTCCGAGAACAATGGGTATACCACATCCGCCCGCTCCTTATTGCTTCAATCTATAAGTGAGCGTTCTATCTAATCGTAAACACACTCGTGGTTTAGAGTCATTTGATTTGGGCAACAAAAGTCTATCAAGTACTTTTGTAAATATGCTCGTTATATCTTGATTCTTTCGAGATACGTAACAACCACATACATATATTATGTCACAAAGCATTCCATGTCCTTTTGAAATTACCAAACTATCTAAGCAATTGCTTCTGAAAGAATCAAGATATCAGAGATATTTAACATTATAATGTTCATTACAAGAGAATACGAATGTAAGTAAGTATATGGGGGCTTTTGTGAGAAACTTGAAAGTAATCGAACCACAAGGCGAGTGAAATGAAACGCGAGATTCTCTTATACTTTAAGATCGGGGGACCATCTATTATGTTGTGTTGCTTTCTTCTCATTATGCTTTGTGACAAATTAATCATGTATGTACAATAGGCTTTACACTTGGTTGGTTAGCACTACCACACCAAATACTTGTATATTTATCAACGAACCAAGTTCTACCTGGATTGTATAGGCCAAATATGCTCTTCATCGACATTAAGCAACAAGGAGCATGGTTCAATCTCATCTTTCTCTATTTCCTTAAGCAAGTTTATCAATTAGACCTTACTGTATATGAAATTAATCATCAATATGCTCGCATGATATTTCCATTGACTCATGCGCATTCTCATAATCCACTTGGGATGTCATTGTTCTCTGGAATCATTAAACTTCGGAGCGTCCTTCAGTATTGATTCATGGACATAGTCAAAGACAATCAAATGAGATGATTTCATTAATGATGCAAATTAAGTTGTGCCTTACCTTGCATAGAAGAACAAGCAGCTCAAAGGTTCACAACTAAAGAAGCTCAAACTGAAACTGCATCTGTGGAAAGTCAGGTAATTAATACACTTTTTGATATATTTTGTCTTAAAACTACTTTTCTCTTCATTGTTTTTTTACACTTAATAAACATAGTTATTAATAGTCAAGCTAAGGTTATTTCTTCTCTGCATTTATTACAGACTCAAGCATGCATAAAAATTCATAATAGGCTTTACGTGTTTTTACAACGTAATCAGTATAGAATTCACTTTCTCATTTTTACATTCATCATTTTAATCTATAACTTTTGCTTTCGCTCTCATCTCAAAATGAAAATAATCTCTTGGGACGTTCAAGGTTTAAAAAACTCTTTTACTAGAAACCATCTTAGTGATCTGATTAGGTTGCAAAACCCTAATATTTTTTTCATATGCGAAACTAAAATAAATCAAGATAAGAGCAAGCTATTTCTAAGCCATTATCAATATCCTAACATGGTTTTCATTGAACCAATAAGTCTGTCTAGTGATTTAGTCCTACTTTAGAAAAATGGTCCACTTGTGAGATTATGGATACTAGTAACAACATGCATGTTTAACCTTGTCATTCATTCAGATCATAGTAAGCCTGAGATTTCACTTACTTGTATGTATGGATTTTCAGATTATACTAGGAAAAAATCTCAATGGGAGTGTATCAATTAAATAGGAGAAGATCATAGAGGTCCTTGGTTTGTAATAGGTGATTTAAATTTTCATCTCTTAGGAGACAATAATATAGCTTCCAGTTCTGCAGATGGATTAGTTAATAACATTATTAACTCTTGTGGTCTAGAAGACATAGACTTTGTAGGAAAGGATTACACGTGGACCAAAAATAACCTAGGTACTAGCACTAGAAGATCTAGGATTGACAAGGCTTTAAGAAATGGGGATTGGTCTTATAATTATCTTAACTCCAAAGTTATACATCTCACTCAGGTAGGAAGTGACCATAGCCCTATTATGCTTGTCCCTAACATCACAATCCCTAAGTCCTGGAAACCTTTTAAATTTTTTCTTACTTGGTTGAATGATGAAAGTTGTTATTCTGTTATTGAGAATGCTTGGAAAATAGAAGTGTCTGGTTCACCTGGTTTTCAGCTAGCAAAAAGATTTCAATCTGCAAGAAAAGAGTTATCCTTGTGGAGCAAATCTCATTTTGGTAATGTCAACCAAAAGGTTTATGATCTTCAAGAAGAACTTGATGTGATACAAGAACTCCCTCCATCTGATGAGAACCATAATAAGATTCTTGACATCAACAAGGAACTTTCAAAAAGGCAGAGATATAAATCTGATTTCTACCAACAAAAATCCAGATATCATTTTATCAAAGATATGGATAATAATAGTAAGTATTTTCATAACAAGGCAAACAGGAGAAGACTGAGGAACAATATTGATTTTTTACAAGATCACAACAACACATGGATACAAACCAGAGAAGAAATATTTCAACATCTTACTTATCATTTTAAGAACATAAGTACTTCAGCTGCCGTTACTCTTGATGAAGGTCTTTTCTTGCTTATCCCCTCAATCATAACTGATGAAGGCAAATTGTCTCTTACTAGAATTCCCTCCAATCAAGAAATTCATGATACACTCAAGAGCATGGAGAACTGGAGTGCACAAGGACCAGAAGTTTTTCAAGCAGGTTTCTACAAAAGTCAGTGGAATATTATTGGTGAAGATGTTTGCCAGATGATAACAAGATTTTTTGAGATCAAGCATATTCTAAAGCAGCTTAACAAAACCTATATTTCTCTTATACCCAAGAAGAAGAAAAATATATTTGTGCAGCTGAATTTAGACCAATTGGTCTATGCAATACTTCATACAAAATGATTTCCAAGATTTTAGTAAACAGATTGAAGCCCATCATGGAGAAAATTATCTCACCATATCAAGCTGCATATGTATCTGGGCAAAGAACAAAATAATCATTGCTTAAGAGATTATTCATTCCATGAAAAAGAACAGAGGTCAAATAATACAATAAAAAATAATACGTACAATTCATAAAAAGAATGTAATTACTTGAACGAAAAATACACTGTATTAGTACCGAAACTTTTACTCCTCAATTTTTGGATACAAACCTGTGAAATACCTAGCCTTACTTTTGCTCTGTCGAAGCAATGAGTGAATGGATTCACTGACTTATGAATTTCAAGTCCTGAAAATAAAAACACACAAACTTTTTTTAGTATTAAAATAACATATAGTGTACGTATTATGGTTAAACCGAGTTGCTTAAAAAAAAGGGCTAATAACCGAGTTGCTTCTTTCATCGTAATATCACTCACCCCAAATAGTCATCCTTTCTTTAGTGTAACGGATCCTAAGTAATCTCCATGAAATGGTATGATCGATATTTATAATTGGTGTGACCGTAACTAGTAATTGGTATGACCGATCACAGAGTGTGTATAATCGATATTTGTAATTGGTGTAACCGATCGTGGTAACTGGTGTGACTGATCACAAGTAATTCCATGGTGTTTATGGGTGAAAACTATTTCTGCCGGTTTTGGTAATTTGGGTGTGTGGATGAGAAATGAGAGTGCTTGTGATTCGAGAAATCAATATGTACAACTCTGGCCTAAACCAAGAAATGGTCGTTCCAGACTTGCTTCGGTCAAAAAGTGAAGGAGATGGGGTTGATCTTAGGGAGGGAAGCGAAGAAGGTGTTGAGATTGTGAAGGTGTTGGTGTGTACGACTTGTATCGAAAGTCGAACCGGCGCTGCGGAGAATGTAAGCTATCAGTTCTGGTGTTGGGATACGATTGTATCAACACTTGGTTTTCTGTCTTGTCTTTTGTGTGTCTTGTGGAAATAGGGAGGAGAACCTATTTATACAAGTCATAAAGCACAAACCTCGTCTCTCGTAGGAAATGGAGGAAGTGGAGTGATAGAGTAGTGGAGTCGTGTGTTAGTGTCACACGATCGTCTTGCCCACTTCTCCCATCATCACTAACCGTCCATGTTTTCCCCGACACGTTCTTGTGATGCCGCGTTGCGCGCCGCACGTTGTAAACCGCCAGACTAATACCCCAGTAAGTATCTCCCAGTTTGTGACATGCTGATGTCTCGATTGTGTGGATCGTGGGACCCACAGAAGGTAGCATACGGTGCTAGGTTCAAATAACTAAGTTATTTGGGAAACCGATATTTATGAAATATCGCGTGTATTCTATGCATGTAATGCACTGAATATATTCAACATGTATGAAACATCGTTGTTTTAAGGCTTAACGGAGTAAGTCACGATCAAGCGTCTTAAAACAGCATCATGTCCAACCATCTTCGAGTGATCGTTTGGAGGCTGCATGGGCAAGCCATACTTTGGCCGATCACTCTATGTGGAAGAGTGGCGGACGGTGATCATGGGGATGCCTCATTGGTCGCTTAACTCCTAACCGGGGCTTCTTAACCAAGCTGGTAGAGTTGGATAGACGAGATGATCTGTAACGCTTATCTGCGACCGTTGATGAAGTTTTAGGGTTTCGAAGAGGTGAGCAAGCATCACTCTTCAGCTTGGTCCAATCCAAGCATGGGAGACGTTTTTGACAAGACCGACCGGGCATGCGTGTAGACGGATTTCCGGTGTACACGTCCGTACCTCACTGTCCCATGAAAGTGTGATCTAAACCACTCAATTTGTCCGGCAAAGAGGAGCGGCTGAGATTGATTTGCGACAGAAATCCCATGCCGCAAAGGAGTTGAAGACCGCACGTCATGCCTACTTCGGGCGCGCGTTTCGAGACGTCCAACCATGGTTGGCCTTGGTCGATCAGTCAGGCGTGTAGATGGGCCCACGGTGATCGTGTTGACATGCTCGAGACCCTTTGAATCTACATCTACACCCTCCATCTATGCTTGTGAAGATGTACGCTCGTGATCGATTAGCGACACATGTAATATGCCGAAACCCTAATTAAGGTTTTGGATCGGTCGTGTGTACACAACTTCAGCCTAACAGTTTGGCAGGCTATGCTCCTCCTTTGGGGAGGCCGACCATGTGGGGCCCACATTGGGTCGGTGGTGAACATGGTGGTACCTGACTGACGGTCCTAAGCCTGATCTAATCCATCCAAACATGCTGGTGAAGTTGGATGGTCGTGATCAATTTGAGACCTTAGTGGAATTTCCAGCGACCCTTTAAGCATTACGCCGACCATACTTTGGGCAAACGCACGTTGCTCTATGGCTAGGTCAGGAGATGGTCGACCAGGCAGGTAGAGAGGGGCCCCGCCGGTGTGCAGGATGATGAGTGCCAAATATTGCATATTTAAACACCTTGTTATTGGCATTTTACTCATCTTTTGTGCTCAAGAATCAGATATTATCCCAGATTCTGAGTTTTCTTTGTTTTCAAGAATAAATATTTGTATTAATTAATTTTGTGTTTTTAGGTAATAAATAAAGCTCGGAGAAACTGAGGAGCCAATGAGCGAAGAATTGGAGTCAAGCATCTATGGAGCAGAAAGCCAAAGCCCGCGCGCGCAACAGTTGCAACCCAACAAGTAGCAACTCATCTACAAGACATGGGCTTGAGCTAGACCCGACCCGTGACCCGGATCCGAGCCCGTCCTCTCCAAGCCGTTGAGATCTCACTCATCCACATCCTACGGTCGCTCCAGCTCTTACACATCATCTTTTGATACTCCGCTCAACACCAAAACACCCCAACACTTCCTCAGCCGTTCAGATCTATCCCCCAAGATCCAACGCTCGCTCCGCCTTCCTCTTCAACTCCTGATGCACCCGCCTCACAGCACAACCCGTATATAAACCCTCAACACCAAAACCTAATCTCATTCTTCTCCCTCACCCGACCAAACTCAGAAAATCCAGACACACCATCACCTTCATCTTCTCACCCGACCAAAAATGGCAGAGCCATCTCCTCCTTCGTTTCTCCCACCACCCGTACCAGCTTCAACTCCCAACACCGACAACGCCACAGTCACCTCTTCCGACAACCCTAATTCTACTTATCTCTCATATAGCTTCTATTCCCAAGAGGCTTTGTGAGAGATAAAGGGGATTAGGGTTTACTCTTGCATGCGACGCTGAGCCGAAGGAACAGAAGGTTTGGGTACTCGTGTAATCAATAGTGTGAGCGATTTGAGTGATATAAATTGTTATTTGATTTGGGAGAGAGAGACAGTCCAGTTTTAGGGTTTATTTTGTATTCCAATCTTTAGTCTGTTTTTGATGTTTAACATGGGCTAATTCATCTTGCTAGGATTTACAATGAAGCCCTAGGTTATGGTTCTATTGTTCAACTGTATTTGATGTTTTTGCATGCTTTATGATACAAGAGAAGTTCAATTTTAAACCTCTATGCTTTGCTCTCATAATGGATGCCATGTATCCATTATAGTTAGGATCACTTTGCATTAGTTGTGTTTCGGCTCATCCTTAATCATTATTGCTAATTCTCCGATTAGTTGTGCTTAGCTAGACAATTAATGCCCTGAAATAGTAACCTTAGCTGATAATTTGAACTCTCACTTGGTGAAACCCCTGAGGTATGTGATAGAGCTAGCACTCTATCCTTAGCTGTCACAGGAACAAAAACAATCTAATTAGTTGAAGCATATAACCTAAACTAGAGGTGGAATTGATAGTCCTAGTGCCTTAAACTTCACTACTTGTAGCTCATTGTGTTTTTAATCTTGTTACAACCTTCATCTGTCGTAAAGACACTAAACAAAATCATAAACTAGTGTCACTTTCCCCTGAAATCAGTTAAAAGAAAGCTTAGAATAATTTAGCATACACAAGTTCCCTGTGGAAAGACCTGTGCTTGCCACTGCCTTCAAGGCTCTGTGCACTTGCAGATTAGAACATAGGAAAAGCCTCTTTTAGCTCCTATCAAGTTTTTGGCGCCGCTGCCGGGGAACTGGTAGTGTGCTGTTCGATTCTTATTGCTTTACTTCACTGGTTTCATTTTACTTTGTATATATGTGTTAAAACTCCCCTGTTATCATCTGTGCTAGTATAACTTAGCTCTGCCTGGTATTGTAACTTAGTTAAAACATCTCATTGCATCTTTGTAACTCTTCTGCAGCTTGCATCCATCTGTGGTTAAGCTTCTGTGGAAAGTGGCATAGTATAGCTGAGCTGTAGTTTCCTTCTTTGCATCTTTTGTTACATATCTTCAGATACAATTGCATACAACATTATAGTGTAGCATCTGTGTATAAATTCTGTATTTGGTGCATATCAGTGCACCAAGCCATCTGTGTAGTTCTATCTCTGCCATAGCACTCTTGCTCTTTGGTGTAACTGTGCAAGTTTTGAGAACTGAAATTTTCTCTTGAGAGAGCAGGTACTTGTGGAGCAAACTGAGCAAACTCAAGATAAGCAAAGGAGCAGCAAAACCAGGTGGAATTGCCTAAATTGAGATTGACTGGTGGTAATGTATTTCTAACCTTGAATGAATGTATGTATGCTTGGTAAATGAATGATATAATCTGTGCATGAACTAAGGACTGTCACATGCTAATCTTTGTTCACCTGACAACTTAGCAACAATTCCCATTGTCCCTCAACATCTGAGCATTTGTAGCCCTGTATTGCTTTGCCTTGCTAGCCCCGAGCTTAGCCGCAAGCCCCCGCAAGCCCCTCGTAGGGATGTGAGCTTAATATGTGAAAGTTAAGTGAAGTCAACCGAGTGAGTTGACTCCACGTAACTGTGGGCTATCTGCTATATTCAAGCAGCAATTCCTTCCCAGTCATCCTTACTCTCCAGAGCTAAATTGCTCTGTGATCTTTGCTAAACCTTGATGCATGCTTGAACTTGAATAACCATTCTTTATAAGCCTGTATTGCTAAATTGCTCTGTGAAGCATTGCCTTGTGTGTTCTACAACAAACCCCTGAGCTCTGAGTTTGACATCAACTCAGACTTTTGGTATCTGAGTGAGTTGATGCCACAAACTCAACTGAGCCAGTTGATTGCAAGCATCACTCTGTGCTAGACTGCAAGCCTTACCCTGTGCCAGACCTTGAATCTGTGAGACTCTGATGAGTTTGTCACCCATTTGCTAAGCTGTGCATTTGTGCATTAGCTGATTAACTTGTAATTGTTGTGAAGTTGGATATCTTGCTAATATCTTGAAAATCTGTGTGTGATCTTGTATTGTGTGATTGAGCTTTGAGTAGCAGAAGAAGAGATAGCATTTAGGTTGTTTTTCAAACACACAACCCTGCACAATCTTTGCACCTTTGAGTGGGCACATCCAATAACCTGTGCACATCACAAAAATTTTGCTTCACCTGTGTCTTTTTTTTTTTTCGAGTTTGATCTCCCTGTGCATACCCTGAGCTGCACTAGCTCTGTGCTGTGCTGTAACTCTGCACAAACAACCTAAGCTGTCTTTGTGTAGTCACTAATTGAGCTGTGACCACCTCCGGCACGGCAACCGCCAAGCTTGACCATACTTTGGGCTGTTTACACAACCCGGAGTCGCTTAAGCTTAAAACCATTTGTGGGCTTTCCATTCCACTGATTTCTCAGCCCACAAGCCTGGTCCGTAAACCTGCCAAAAACAAAAACCCAACTTCTGGGCTCACTTCAATTCTGGGCTGTGCATTATCAACCCACTTCTGGGCTGAACACAAATTGAGCCCACAACCAGCTAGGCTTTGCAAACTTCTGGGCTGTGCAATAGACTAAGCCCACCTAAGTTCCACTGCTGGGCTGCAAGCAATCCGAAGCCCACTTCATCTGGGCTGTACAAAGCCAGTCTCAAACCCACATAACCAAACTGAAACCCATCTATTCAGTTGGGCTTCATAACTTCAAAAAGCCATCTTTTGGGCCTGAGTCTTGTGTTAGTGGGTTATTTTTGAGTTTTTGTTTTTCTGTGTTGAACTTGATTGTGTGTTAACATGCTAGAGGCGCGTGCTAGGCTATGATTGTGTCTTTTAGAGACCAAACAAACCGACTAGTTAGAATCCGCCCGGACGAAATCGTTAGCATACCCAGTTCTTCAACCGAAAGCCCAAGCCCAGACCCATCAGAAACAACAACCATGGGCGATGAACAAAACCAACCCCGTAGTCTCAAGGACTACATGTACCCAACTAGGGCAAGCCAGCCCTCTTGCATCATTCTCGCCGGCCCGATGCTTTGGTCGGTTTGAAGCGAAAGCAAGCACCATTCATATGCTACCCGTGTTTAGAGGGGTCAATCTTTGAGAACCCCTACCATCACGTGAGAGACTTTGAGGATATTTGTGGGACTCTGCGTTTTAACCAAATGACAGAGGAGTCCCTCAAATTGAGATTGTTTCCTTTTTCTCTGAAGGACAAAGCCAAGTCTTGGCTTCATGCCCTACAACCACAGTCCATTAGAACCGGGATGACCTCACAAAAGAGTTTTTCAAAAGTTTTCCCCAACCATAAGACGGCGACAATTCGCCAAAGTCTAAATGGTTTTGTGCAATTAGAAGACGAAACTCTAGCAAAATACTTGGAGAGATTCAATGAATTACTACTCCAATGTCCCCACCATGGTTTTGAAAAATGGAGACTTGTGCAAATCTTGTATGAGGGTCTAGATGTTAGAACCCGTACCACGATCGAGTCAATGTGCAATGGTGCATTTATTGACAAGAGTGCTGATGACGCTTGGACTTTTCTAATCGAAGTCATTTGAAAAGACTCAACAATGGGAGTCCATCCGAGAACCGAAACGGACTACCCCGCACAAAATGTTCATAGAATCGAGTCGACTTTGAGGGAAATGCAAAAATGGCTTCTTTGGCCCGGAGAATAGAAGTGCTTGAGTTGGAAAAGAATGTAAAATCTAATGCCCCTACTCTCCGTGACCAAATTGATATGGCCACTTGTGCCGCATGCCATAGTTCGACCACTTAGTGGACAAGCTGTCAGATTTACATGCATTTCAAGAGTCCAAATCCGAGCAAGCCAATGCATTGTACAATAGGCAAGAGAACAACCCTTATTCTCAAACCTACAACCCGGGGTGGAGGAATCACCCTAACTTCTCATGGTCCAAGGGACTGTACAAGGGGACCAACAAATAACAACCAAGGATACTCATATCCCAGAAACCCCCAAGTACAACCACATCCTCGTACCACAGAGAAAAAGCCTAGCTTGAAGACGTGTCGGTTTGTTAACCCAAAATCTCACACAACTCAACAAAACAACCGACCAACGTTTCACAAGTCTAGAACTTAAGATGGGTCAAATCGTGATGCATTGAATGAGAGAGAGAAAGGAAAATTCCCTAGTCAACCCCTACAAAATCCAAAGATTGTGTTTCAAGCGAGGCTCCTCTACCCGCAATGAAACTTCACATAGTCAAGCGAATCTTTGTCACCACTCTCCGTAGTGGTAGAATTGTTGAGAACCATGTAGGTGTACCACCATCAAGCGAGTCTACATCAGACTCCCAAGTACACAACACCCACAGAAAACATCTAATGTAGAGAAAGAACCCGAGCCCATTGAGAAAACCAAGAGTCCTACCAATATAGATGTTCCTCTGTCAAGTCATGTACTGTTGCTCCATTCCCACAAAGGTTGGTGCAACAAAAAGGTAGTACCTCATACAACGAGATCTTGGAAATGTTCAAAAGAGTTAACATAAACATTCCATTTCTCGAAGCAATTAGGCAAATACTGCCTATGCTAAGTTTTTGAAGGACCTATGCACACAAAAGCGAAAGCTTCATGTGCATAAGCGTGCCTTCCTCACTGAGCAAGTGAGCTCCATAATCCAAAACAAAACCCCACCTAAGTTCAAAGACCCAGGTAGCCCAACTATCTCTTGTACCATAGGTGATCATACAATCAGAAAAGCTTTATTGGACTTAGGAGCTAGTGTGAATCTCTTGCCATATTTCGTGTATGTGCGGTTAGGTCTTGGGGAATTGCAACCCACTCTGTCACGCTACAATTAGCGGACAGATCTGTGCGAATCCCTCGGGGAATCGTGGAAGATGTGCTAATCAAGGTTGATAAATTTTATTTCCCCGTGGACTTCATTGTGTTGGATACCCAACCAGTGCAAAATCCTGAAAATCATATTCCCGTTATCTTAGGACGTCCCTTCTTGGCAACGTCAAACGCTATCATAAATTGTCGTAGCGGGATATTGAATTTGTCTTTTGGCAACATGACTGTAGAACTGAATGTCTTTCGTGTTAATCAACAACCCATAGAGTGTGATGATGATGAAGTGCATGAGGTTAACATGATAGAGAGTCTGATTCAAGACTCATTGTCTGACATCTTATCTGTGGACCCTGAGCAAACATGTTTAGACAACTTTGACTTAGATCTCTTTGAGTCTGAGTACGTTAGTGAAGTTCACTCTTTGCTAGAGTCTGTGCCACCCATGGATATTGCCAAATGGCAGAATGCAGTGGAACCTCTTCCACTCTCTGATACCACATCTGCCCCACCTCTTGATACACCACCTAAGCTTGATTTGAAACCATTACCTGATACTTTGAAGTATGCCTTCTTAGGTCCTTCTGATACTTTACCTGTGATCATTGCATCATGTTTAGACACAGAACAGGAAAGTCGACTCTTAGAAGTACTCAAAGAACATAAAGGAGCCTTAGGTTGGACCATCTCCGATCTTAAGGGTATAAGTCCCACAATTTGCATGCATCACATAAACCTTGAAGAGAACACTAAACCATCTCGGGAAATGCAAAGGAGACTTAACCCCAACATGAGAGATGTTGTCAAGGGTGAGATCTTGAAACTGCTTGATGCGGGTATCATTTACCCCGTTCACGATAGCAGTGGGTCGGCCCCATTCGGGTAGTACCCAAGAAGTCCGGCATTCTTGTTGTTCAAAACGAGATGAATGAGCTCATTCCCACCCGTGTGACCCACCGGGTGGCGAGTATGTATTGATTATAGAAAAGCGAACACAAGTAACCAAGAAAGACCATTTTCCCCTTCCCTTCATTGACCAAATCTTTGGAAAGGTTAGCCAAACATAGTTACTCTTGCTTCTTAGATGGCTATTAAGCTACAACCAAATTCACATAGCTTTAGAAGACCAACAAAAGACCACGTTTACATGTCCTTATGGAACTTTTGCTTATCGTCGTATGCCTTTCGGGTTGTGCAATGCACCCGCTACTTTTCAACGTTGCATGATGAGCATTTTTTCCGACATGGTAGATAAGTTTCTTGAGATTTTTATGGATGATTTTTCTGTGTTTGGATCTTCATTTGATGAGTGTTTGCATCACCTCACATGTGTGCTAATTAGGTGTAAGGAGAAGAGTTTGGTCTTGAATTGGGAAAAATGTCATTTCATGGTTAATTCAGGCATTGTTCTAGGGCATATCATCTCGGAAAAAGGCATAGAAGTAGACAAAGCCAAGGTAGATCTCATTCAACACTTGCCTCAACCTCGTTCGTGAGGGACATCGAGATCATTTCTAGGCCATGCGGGTTTTTTACCGCCGATTCATCAAAGACTTTAGTAAAATTTCACGACCTTTGTGCAATCTTCTTGCAAAAGATGTTGCATTTGTCTTTGATGATGCTTGTAAGGAAGCATGGGAGCAACTGAAGGCTCTCCTTACATCTGCCCCTATAGTCGGACCCCCGATTGGTCATTACCATTTGAGATTATGTGTGATGCGTCGACTATCTTTGTAGGAGCTGTTCTAGGCCAAAGAGTAGACAAACTCCCTTATGTGATCTACTATGCTAGTAAAACACTTAATGATGCTCAATGAATTATTCCACAACCGAGAAAGAGTTGCTAGCATGTTGTGTTTGCATTAGACAAGTTTAGATCTTATTTGATAGGGTCTAAGGTCATCATTTATTTCGATCATCTTTGCATTGAGATATTTTTTGTCTAAGAAAGATGCTAAGGCTCGTCTAATTCGATGGATACTCTTGCTACAAGAGTTTAACCTCGAGATTCGAGATAAGAAAGGGTCAGAGAATGTTGTTGCCGATCACTTGTCTAGGTTGAATGTTGAATCTGTGATGAGTCTACGTGTTAATTAGGGAATCATTCCACGATGAGCAATTGATGCTCGTGTCCGAGATGCCTTGGTTTGCTGATATTGTGAACTACCTTGCTACGGGTAGAATGCCCTTGCATTGGTCTAAACAAGACCGTTCTAAGTTCTTGGTGAAGTTAAACATTTCCTTTGGGATGACCCATATTTGTTTAAGTCTTGCCAAGACCAAATCATTAGGAGATGTGTCCCCAATTTCGAACAAAGGGACGTCATCTCTTTTTGTCATGACCATGCATGTGGAGGCCACTTTAGTGCCAAGAAAAGCGCTGCAAAGATCTTGCAAAGCGGTTTCTATTGGCCTTTCTTGTTTAAGGATTGCCATGCTTTTTGTGTTGCTTGTGACCGATGCCAGAAACTAGGAAGTATATCTAGGAGAAACATGATGCCCTTACAACCCATATTGATTGTTGAGCTGTTTGATGTTTGGGGCATTGATTTCATGGGTCCATTTCGAATTCGAAGGTAAGTTATACATTCTTGTTCTTTGTTGATTATGTCTCTAAGTGGGTAGAGGCCATTGCATCCAAAACCAACGACCATAAAGTTGTTCTTTCTTTTCTTAAGGAGAACATTTTCTCCCGTTTTGGAACCCCTAGGGCAATAATCGGTGATGGAGGTAGTCATTTCGCAATAGACCCTTTGAATCACTAGTGCGCAAGTATGGAATCACTCACAAGGTCGCAACACCTTACCATCCTCAAACCAGTGGCCAAGTGGAAGTGTCTAATAGGGAAATTAAGCATATCCTTGAGAAGACTGTCAATCCATCTAGGAAGGATTGGTCTTTGCGCCTAAACGATGCTTTATGGGCCTATAGGACTGCATACAAGACTCCCATTGGGATGTCTCCTTACAGACTAGTGTACGGAAAAGCATGTCATCTACCTGTTGAGTTAGAACACCGTGCATCTTACGGGCCGTGAAAAAGTTGAATTTTGATCTTGATAAAGCTGGTACCCGTAGAAAACTTCAACTCAATGAGTTAGAAGAATTGAGAAATGATGCATATGATAGTGCCAAAATGTACAAACATAGGATGAAAGTGTTTCACGACAAGCGCATTCTGCGCAAGTCTTTCACCCCAGGACAGAAAGTTTTATTGTACAACACTAGACTGCATTTGTTTCCAGGAAAGCTACGTTCACGATGGTCAGGACCATACGTGGTACGTACCGTTTTTCCCCATGGAGCTGTAGAAGTTGAAAACCCAGCAAACAAGAACATTTTCAAGGTCAATGGTCAGAGATTGAAACCATTTTTGGAGCATCTTCCACCAGAAGTTGAGACCGTTGACTTGGAAGACCCCATTTATGTGGGTGATCTAGTTCACTTGTGTACATACTTATGGACTAAAAATCCATCATCTTTTCCTTTTCTTTTTCTTTTTGCATAATTTTTGATGTGTGCTAACCAATCTTTTTGTCTTGCGCTCGTGATTGTTTGCTTTCAAAGCATTCATCTTTCTATGGTTTAGCAACACCCTCTTGCATCCGGTAATCTCTTTCCTTTACTCTACTCATCGTAGTTCTCATGATATGTAACTGTTTAAATTTTTCCTATCTGTTGCCACATTGAGGACAATGTTTGATCTAGGTTTGGGGGTGTGATTTGCATTTAGAGTTTTTAGTCTTTTATTTTACCTTTTATTTTCAAAAAAAAAAAAAAAAAAAAAAAAAAAACTCAAAAATTTGCATAAAAACCTCCAACTTTTAGAGATTTTAGAGTCACTAGCATGCTTCTAGCTATGTTTACATAGAGAGTCGACCGAAATAACAAGAACTTGGAAGTCTTGGAGAACGCAATCGGGTTCCTTAGTTGATTAGAGCGTTAAAGTCGGATTTAACCATAGGAGGGCGAATTAGGTCTTTGTTTAGATATTCGGTAGTAGAATTGTGATCAACCATAGTGGAGACTACCCATTTTACATCAAGCGAGGTACCGACCTTCACTCTTTGTGACTTTCTAGAAAAGCTTTTAGAGTGTGTGTCACCGTACGTCAATTAGGGTAGGAATGGTGAGCTACCCAACTTCGCACCACTTTCAAAGACTACTTTTGATCTCTTGAGTGCTAATTCCGTCAATCATGAGGGTGACGTCTAAAGATGAAAACTCCTTCTAAATATCGATTTGCAGTTAACATCACTCTCTCTCAATCAGTAGTTCCATAGAAACACATCATCGTCGACCAAAGCGGAGCAACATCGAATATTCGAAGAAAAGTTGATATAGTCCAAGGTTACGTGCAACAAAGAAAAGAAAAGAAAATAGGATGAGAATTAATGAAGTTTGTAAAATCAAGACAATACAAGTTATGGAAATTGTGTGATATAGTCCTTCATCCATGGAGTTAGTAGTTTTTGTTTTTATTTTCAATTAATTTATATAGTGAAGTTCTTATAAAAAAAAAAAAAAAAAAAAAAAAAATCAAACATTCAAAAAAAAAAAAAAGTTTAGTTTTTCTTAGTTTTGATACCACCATGGTAAAGAAGAAAATTCCAAGTAACAAGGAAATTGAGTAGAAAAGTTAAAAATTGTCAAGTTTTGTGAAGTTTAGAAGTTCGTCATCAACATTTGAAGACCGAAGACCGAAGACCGAAGAGTGAAGACGTTTCTATGGTTCTTATGAGAGAGTGATATTAATTGCCGATCGGGTGAGAAGTGAGTGAGTACTCCCACCCCTTGCTAATGGTTGATTTCCTTTCTTAGAGATTATCAGAAAAGATTCTTTTGTCCACACTTACGTGGAGTCTCCAGAAATTATTTCGGAAGGTTATCCTTCTTACCTACAACGTGTGCGGGATTTCTCTCTTTATTCCTGCTGCACACATGAGAGACTAAAAGCGATCTTTTTGAGTGCAATTATCATAAAACCCTAATGGTGAGGCGAAGTTGAGACTTATGATCACAATCGAATCCGAATTCTTTCATATGGTATGGTTACTTCTCGCTCGGCACTTAAGGATGAGAATGCGTTCTTTGGTAGTTCTAACTTCATGTTACTAGCATGCGAAACTCTATGTCCTCATAGCTTCTTGGAGGCTTGAGACTCTTTTACACTTGAAGTTGGAGAAGGTTTTGTGGGTACACCTCTTGTAAACCCTCACGAGACTACAACTCGTCCACTAGGGACACCTAGGGGTTTAAAGGCTTAGTGCATACGCTAAATGCATTCGAGAGACTGCGACGGGGGTATAGTTAGGATTTCTTCATTTCTGTTTCACTTGAGGACAAGTAAAATTCAGGTTTGGGGGTATTTGATGAGTGCCAAATATTGCATATTTAAACACCTTGTTATTGGCATTTTACTCATCTTTTGTGCTCAAGAATCAGATATTATCCCAGATTTGAGTTTTCTTTGTTTTCAAGAATAAATATTTGTACTAATTAATTTTGTGTTTTTAGGTAATAAATAAAGCTCGGAGGCGAGGAGCCAATGAGCGAAGAATTGGAGTCAAGCATCTATGGAGCAGAAAGCCAAAGCCCGCGCGCGAATCAGTTGCAACCCAACAAGTAGCAACTCATCTACAAGACATGGGCTTGAGCTAGACCCGACCCGTGACCCGGATCCGAGCCCGTCCTCTCCAAGCCGTTGAGATCTCACTCATCCACATTCTACGGTCGCTCCAGCTCTTACACATCATCTTTTGATACTCCGCTCAACACCAAAACACCCCAACACTTCCTCGGCCCGTTCGGATCTATCCCCCAAGATCCAACGCTCGCTCCGCCTTCCTCTTCAACTCCCGATGCACCCGCCTCACAAAGACAACCCGTATATAAACCCTCAACACCAAAACCTAATCTCATTCTTCTCCCTCACCCGACCAAACTCAGAAAATCCAGACACACCATCACCTTCATCTTCTCACCCGACCAAAAATGGCAGAGCCATCTCCTCCTTCGTTTCTCCCACCACCCGTACCAGCTTCAACTCCCAACACCGACAACGCCACAGTCACCTCTTCCGACAACCCTAATTCTACTTATCTCTCATATAGCTTCTATTCCCAAGAGGCTTTGTGAGAGATAAAGGGGATTAGGGTTTACTCTTGCATGCGACGCTGAGCCGAAGGAACAGAAGGTTTGGGTACTCGTGTAATCAATAGTGTGAGCGATTTGAGTGATATAAATTGTTATTTGATTTGGGAGAGAGAGACAGTCCAGTTTTAGGGTTTATTTTGTATTCCAATCTTTAGTCTGTTTTTGATGTTTAACATGGGCTAATTCATCTTGCTAGGATTTACAATGAAGCCCTAGGTTATGGTTCTATTGTTCAACTGTATTTGATGTTTTTGCATGCTTTATGATACAAGAGAAGTTCAATTTTAAACCTCTATGCTTTGCTCTCATAATGGATGCCATGTATCCATTATAGTTAGGATCACACTGCATTAGTTGTGTTTCAGCTCATCCTTAATCATTATTGCTAATTCTCTGATTAGTTGTGCTTAGCTAGACAATTAATGCCCTGAAATAGTAACCTTAGCTGATAATTTGAACTCTCACTTGGTGAAACCCCTGAGGTATGTGATAGAGCTAGCACTCTATCCTTAGCTGTCACAGGAACAAAAACAATCTAATTAGTTGAAGCATATAACCTAAACTAGAGGTGGAATTGATAGTCCTAGTGCCTTAAACTTCACTACTTGTAGCTCATTGTGTTTTTAATCTTGTTACAACCTTCATCTGTCGTAAAGACACTAAACAAAATCATAAACTCCTGTCACTTTCCCCTGAAATCAGTTAAAAGAAAGCTTAGAATAATTTAGCATACACAAGTTCCCTGTGGAAAGACCTGTGCTTGCCACTGCCTTCAAGGCTCTGTGCACTTGCAGATTAGAACATAGGAAAAGCCTCTTTTAGCTCCTATCACAGGACAAGCGTGTCAAACCGGTCATGGGATAATCCACGCCGTCCAATCATGCCGGTGAAGTTGGACGACCGTGGCTGGTTTTGAGACTGCCATTGGCGGTCTTGTGCGCACAAGCTTTTCCAAGCTGCTCCACACCAGTACAACCATCCTACTTTAGGCTGGTGTTCGGTGGTTATTTGGGAGGCATGGTATGTATTCGACCGACCAGGGCATAAACGAGCCCGTTGGTGGTCATTAAGGTGGTAGCCTGCTCCTGATGAGGATCGTCTAGGCTGGTTAAATCATGCGGGCAACTTGCGTGGTCGTGATTGTTTATGAGACTGATATGGACAGTCCAGATTCAAATATGCTCAATCGGGCTAGTATAACACACCGAGAGATGTAGCATGTACGGGTATTTCGTGCATGCCTCACTATTAACACTTGGAGATTCGTGTTACTCTGCTGAGAGCAACACTCGGTCGTCACGCCGCACTAATAATGAGAGTTCTGTGGGAACAACACGGGAAATACAAGGCTAGTCATGCATTAATTAATAATGCTATAAATTCACAGGGTATATGGGAATTTTGCCACATGCTCCAACCTGGATGAATTTTGTGTATTTAATTCACAGAATACTGGGATTGTTGCCACATGCTCCATTCTAGGTGAATTAGTAAAGTGAAGAAGTATTCATCACTTATCAGTGGCTTTATCCCTTGCAGGATGTCAGCGCATAAATTTGGTTTTACAATTTTAGCCTAAACTAAAATCCACCATCAACATTAAGTCCCCTGCCTAGCCTATAATGGTTACACTATTGTGGGGTATGCATTAGATGGTGAGAAATAAAGATAAAACTTTTGAGACAAATTTAGATGTTACCAGGAGAGATAGGTCGTCCTGTCCTTGGATCATGTCACATTCAAGAGGCGTCCAGGCGAGCGTTCCCCTAGCATGATGTCGGTCTTGCCTGCTTCGATGGACCTTTTCTATGCCTGCTTCGGTCGAGAGCCTGCTTCGTTCGTGGGGCTACTGCGCCTGCTTTGCTCGATCGTGGGACTCATCATGCGCCTGCTTGATCGAACGTGGGCTTGTTGGGCCTGTTTTGCCCGTACGGTTGATGTGCTTGCTCGAGTGTCATCCTTGCTACTTCGACCAAACACCGACCCTTCTATCTTGACCAAACACCGGCCTTGCTGCCTTGACCAAACACCGACCTTGCAGCATGTTTTGCTTCGCTCGAACGTGGGACCCACCGCGTGCTTGCTTTGCTCAAAAATGAACCTTGTGTGCTCAAATGTGAATGTGGGTCTGCGGAGAGCGTTGAAGCGGCCACGGAGCAAGCGAGGTCCCGAGAGCGTTAAGCGGCTTCTCGGAGTGTACGTCTAAGTGGGTCCCGGAAAGAGCGTTGAAGTGTTGAATCGACTTCTTATGGAGAGAGCTGAAACGCCTTCTTCTGGAGAGAGAGCATTGAAGCGGCTTCTGCTGAAGGGAGCGTTGAAATGGCTTCTTCTTCTGTTTGGTTTCCCCTTGCGAATTACATGCTTCTTGATTGACCATCTCTCTTGTGCTGAAGAAGTTCTTGACTGACGGAGAATGAATTTCATGCCGAGCCTCAGTCCCCAAGCGTGGTCTACGTGGCTCTATCTTGTATGACCGATGGGTCTTTTGTACGTAGTGGTCGTTGATATGGTGAAGCTCTGGATGGTATCAATCGACGAGCAACAACGGTTCTTGGCGGCGAGATGTGATCGAAGAGGCGGCGGGGAGAGGCGTGGTGGCAACTTGCACGAACTTGGCACCCTTCATACAATGGTAGAGATCGTCTCTTTATTAGAGGGAGAAGCTGGAACCGATGGCTTTCTTGATGTTTCTTCATGGAATAGAGAAAAGGGAGACAGTCCCCTGCCCACGAGTATCCACCGAGCTTTCGACTTGATAAATGTTGTCACCGGGTTCATGAGGCCGTCTTTACGCTGCGTTGTGCTTCATAGACGTCCGGGGAATATCACCGGCATTTGACAATACGTCCGCACTCTTGAGTATATCCTCGTCTTTGGACATCTTGGAATGATAGCGTGCTTGCATCTCTCTAAATTCACCATCTTTGAGATGGCGGTGCTAAGCGTCATATTCCTTTGCCATTATCATCTTTGGATAGTGTCTTTGAGGAGTAGGGAAGTTCCTTCATGCGAATGACTTAACTAATGATGAAGCTCTTGACATGGAGAATCAGTATGTACCTCTTAAGACCCAGGTGCAATTTCCTTTGGTAACGCAACTACTTCTTCTACGGGAGACAAAATTCTGAAAGCGTCTCTCATTGATGTTGCTGCCATCGAGCCAGACATGGAATATCTTGGACATTGTTTCATCATTGTGGCAGTCGTGCATGCGGTACTAGAGTTATAGTTGACGCGCAGGATGTTGTATCTCGGTGGTTTTCCTCTTACAGGAAACTGCTTACAAAAGGCTGAAGGTTGTATTGCCCGTTGGTGAAATATATGCTTCCACGAACATCGTGAGGCTCTTCATTACTGGCGAGGCTTTGTTTCTAGCAGGCGGAGTCTTTGCAACCGAGCGTTTAGCGACTTCATGGAGTTCGGAGGATGTCCGAAAGCGCTGGTTTTTAACAAAGCATGATTGACAGGTAACGCCCTATTGATGCACAATTACACCTTGAGATGTCGGCTCCAGTAGATCCGAAGATGTCCCGGGCCCGCTCTCGTCCGTGATGACATAATAGGCGAACCCTTTGTGATGATTTGAAGATGACAATATTCGTTGAATCTTCAGAAACGCTTCCTGTTGTAGTGCGGTCCAGACGAAACTTGCTCCTTTCTTCAGCAAGGAGTGAATGAAGCAACGAGCTAGGCTAGACCAGGTATAAAACGTCGAATGTAGTTCACCTTGACCATGAAGCTTTGGATCTCCTTCACGGTTCGCGGCAGCGATATTGTGAGGATAACTTGAGTCTTGGATTTGATTGAATCATGCTCATACATCCTTATCTGGTTGTAGCCGCTACATCCATCCATGGAGGACAACATGCCGTGTCC
Source organism: Papaver armeniacum (assembly GCA_023531295.1). NCBI lineage: Eukaryota > Viridiplantae > Streptophyta > Magnoliopsida > Ranunculales > Papaveraceae > Papaver > Papaver armeniacum. The sequence continues at coordinate 144,208 of JAJJWW010008362.1, forward strand.
AGTGGTAGCATCTACCAACATGTCGATGTTAGGTAGAGGAAAATCGTCTTTGGGGCAGCATTCGTTCAAGTCTCCGGAATCCATGCAACACCTGATCTCGCGCCTGAATTGCCTCGGAGATTATTTGACCGGCTTGGATCGGAGATTGTATGAATGCTTACATAAGGTCGAGCTGATGGAGATAGGCCTAGGAGATTCCTCATCGTCGAGCTCATCAGTTGTGGAGTTGGTGCCATCTTGCAGCTATCTTGGAGCATCTAGCACTTCTCCCTGTGGATCGTCGTTGTTGTAGCATTCCATTGTGCGGAGAGAAGAATTGAGACGCCTTGTCAGCAAGGATGCATCATGGGGCCTAGCCTTGGATGATGCAAGTCGGTCTTCCTCCTGGATTGACGCCCACGTGGGGAGTGGGATGCAATGAACTTTGTCCGATCTTTCCCGCGGAGCTTCCCTCAGTTCGAACAGTTCCACTCCGCATATTGGTGGGTAAGGAGACAATGATGCAGGGATACGAACGACTTCTTTATTCATCATAGTCTTCAGGCATTGGTGATACGTTGAAGGGACGATCCAATTTTCATGAAGCCATGGTCTCCCTAGTATCATATGATAGTCTGGCTCCTTCTCGATGACTTCGAATTTCACTTTCGACAGAACGGGCCCTACTGATAAATTCAGATTGACATACCCGTATGTGCTGGTATGGCTTCCTTCAAAGCCTGTCATTGTGGTAGGCTTCGTACGATCTTGCATGGGCGAACCTTTGCTGTCCTAAGAGTCTTGAGAGTAATCACATTCGAAGACGCTCCTGAGTCGATGAGGGTCCTCTTGAACTCTGAATCCTTGATGCGTGCAGTAACATGTAGGGCCCGGTTATGACCTTCCTCCGCCATCATGTCGACCTCTGTAAATGTAACATTATTCACAGATGTTTCTGATGCGTTCGAGACTTATGGGCGTGAAGGAGCCAGGTGCACGTCCAGGGCTATCTGGTTAATTGCACCAAACGTCTCCGCCCGCTGATTCTTCGAGAGGTGTAAAAGTTTGCATAAACTTCCCACTAGAGAAGCCGCTTCCTGATCCACCGGCCTCTGGTTCATAGTGAAACTATTGACTTGAGGAGGATCGTTGCGAGGATCAGTCCCCAGTGTAGAAATCTCTATGACAAGAGAACTGCTCATACACGATGCCATCTCGATGAGGAGGTCGAGTATGTCGTTTATCGCTTCTTTGATCAGGTCCACATTTCTTGCCAGAGCTTCTTGCCTCCGCGCTAGTTCAGCCAGCGTTGGGATTTCTCCATCGGCTGAAGCGACAGAGCTAACGGGGGTATCGAAATATGGAAATTCGTTATAAACAGAATTGTTCAAAGGAGGGTGAAAAACATTACCATTAATTTGAGGGATTCTGGCTGAGATCCATCGTGGTAGAATCATCCATGAGGCCAACCATCTTTTGAAAATCTTGAGATCGCAACAGAGAGATTAATCTCCCACCGTGGTCGACAATTATTTATGGGTGAAAACTATTTCTGCCGGTTTTGGTAATTTGGGTGTGTGGATGAGAAATGAATCTAAACCGTAAACAAATGCACTGCACGGGAGTGCTTGTGATTCGAGAAATCAATTTGTACAACTCTGGCCTAAACCAAGAAATTGCCGTTCCAGACTTGCTTCGGTCACAAAGTGAAGGAGATGGGGTTGATCTTAGGGAGGGATGCGAAGAAGGTGTTGAGATTGTGAAGGTGTTGGCTGTGTACGACTTGTATCAGAAAGCTGAACTGGCCTGCAGAATGTAAGCTATCAGTTCTGGTGTTGGGATACGATTGTATCGACACTTGGTTTTATGTCTTGTCTTTTGTGTGTCTTGTGGAAATAGGGAGGAGAACCTATTTATACAAGTCATAAAGCACAAACCTCTTCTCTCGTAGGAAGTGGAGGGAGTGGAGTGATGGAGTAGTGGAGTCGTGTGTTAGTGTCACACGATCAGTCTTGCCCACTTCTCCCATCATCACTAACTGTCCATGTTTTCCTGACACGTTCTTGTGATGGCGCGTTGCGCGCTGCACGCTGTAAACCGCCAAACCAATACCCCAGTAAGTATCCCCCAGTTTGTGACATGCCGATGTCTCCATTTTGTGGATCGTGGGACCCACAGAAGGTAGCATACGGTGCTAGGTTCAAATAACTAAGTTATTTGGGAAACCGATATTTATGAAATATTGCGTGTATTCTATGCATGTAATGCATTGAATATATTCAGCATGTATGAAACATCGTTGTTCTAAGGCTTAACGGAGTAAGTCACAATCAAGCGTCTTAAAACAACATCATGTCCAACCATCTTCGAGTGATCGTTTGGAGGTTGCATGGGCGAGCCATACTTTGGCCGATCACTCTATGTGGAAGAGTGGCGGACGGTGATCATGGGGATGCCTCATTGGTCGCTGAACTCCTAACCAAGGCTTCTTAACCAAGCTGGTAGAGTTGGACGGACGAGATGATCTGTGACGCTCATCTGCGACCGTTGATGAAGTTTTAGGGTTTTAAAAAGGTGCGCAAGCATCACTCTTCAACTTGGTCGAATCCAAGCATGGGAGACGTTTTTGACAGGACCGATCGGGCATGCGTGTAGACGGCTTTCCGGTGTACACGTACGTACCTCACTGTCCCATGAAAGTGTGATCTAAACCACTCAATTTGTCCGGCAAAGAGGAGCGACTGAGATTGATTTGCGACAGAAATCCCATGCCGCAAGGGAGTTGAAGACCGCACGTCATGCCTATTTAGGGCACTCGTTTCGAGACGTCCATCCATGGTTGGCCTTGGTCGATCAGTCAGGCGTGTAGATGGTCCCACGGTGATCGTGTTGACATGCTCGGGACCCTTTGAATCTACATCTACACCCTCCATCTATGCTTGCGAAGAAGGACGCTCGTGATCGATTATCGACACATGTAATATGCCGCAAACCCTAATTAGGGTTTCGGATCGGTCGTGTGTACACGACTTCAGCCTAACGGTTTGGCACGCTATGCTCCTCCTTTGGGGAGGCCGACCATGTGGGGCCCACATTGGGTCGGTGGTGAACATGGTGGTACCTGACTGATGGTCCTAGGCCTGATCTAATCCATCCAAACATGCTGGTGAAGTTGGATGGCCGTGATCAGTTTGAGACCTTAGTGGAATTTCCAGCGACCCTTTAAGCATTACGCCGGTCATACTTTGGGCAAACGCACGTTGCTCTATGGCTAGGTCAGGAGATGGTCGACCAGGCAGGTAGAGAGGGGCCACCATTGTGCAGGACAAGCTTGTCCGACCGGTCATGGGATAATCCACGCCGTCCAATCATGCCGGTGAAGTTGGACGACCATGGCTGGTTTTGAGACTGCCGTTGGCGGTCTTGTCGCGACTAAGCTTTTCCAAGCTGCCCCACACCAGTCCAACCATCCTACTTTAGGCTGGTGTTCGGTGGTTATTTGGGAGGCATGATATGTATTCGACCGACCAGGGCATAAACGGGCCCGCTGGTGGTCATTAAGGTGGTAGCCTGCTCCTGCTGAGGATCGTCTAGGCTGGTTAAATCATGCGGCCAACTTGCATGGTCGTGATTGTTTCGAGGCTGATATGGACAGTCCAGATTCAAATATGCTCAATCGGGCTAGTATAACACACCGAGAGATGTAGCAGGTACGGGTATTTCGTGCATGCCTCACTATTAACACTTGGAGATTCGTGATACTCTGCTGAGAGCAACACTCGGTCGTCATGCCACACTAATAATGAGAGTTCTGTGGGAACAACACAGGAAATACAAGGCTAGTCATGCATTAATTAATAATGCTATAAATTCACAGAGTATATGGGATTGTTGCCACATGCTCCAACCTGGATGAATTTTGTGTATTTAATTCACAGAATACTGGGATTGTTGCCACATGCTCCATTCTAGGTGAATTAGTAAAGTGAAGAAGTATTCATCACTTATCAGTGGCTTTATCCTTTGCAGGATGTCAGCGCATAAATTTGGTTTTACAATTTTAGCCCTAAACTAAAATCCACCATCAACACATGGGTATATGGTAACCGGTCCTGGTAATTGATGTAACTGATCCTGGTAACTGACGTAACTGGTCCTGGTAACTTGTGTGACCGATCACAAGTATTTCCATATTAAGGTATAACCGGTATAGTGATTGGTAGAGCTGATTGAGCCCATGTATGTGATTTGATATTTGATCAATCTCATAGTGATCTTGGAATACAGGTGAACCAATTCTAAGCTTGTTTGGAAGTGTGGTATAACCAATTCCAAGAATGTAAATTCACGTAAATATGAATAAGGATTTACAGTGAAAATATGTCAACATACTATGAACACGTTCAGTAACTCTTATCATTTATTGTTCAAAGATATTCCTTAGTACTCAGGGAGATCTTGTGCCGAAATAAATTGAGAATCTTTTAATTAAGGTTTTTGGTTTTATATGCTTTAATTACCAGCAATTAAATGCATATCTCTAGAGAATAAAAATTAGTAATGCGCATGTACTAATTAGAGATTTTCTATTGAGAGATTTCAGAAATTTTTGACAAGCATTAATTGGAATTAGGAAAACCGAATTTTTGCTATTCATTGCATATCTTGAGAATATTTTCGGTTTTGGAAATTCCTTGGTGTACACACATCATTGGTATATAGATATGTACCTAAGTTTGCATTTCTAGCAAACTATACTAAGAGCTGTGCAAACTTCATCTTTTTGTTATTTACGGTGGAGCCGTCTAATCGGAGAGGAAAGTACCTAATTAGGCGAAATCTCTTACGACGTCTCGTTTAAAGACTTTTATGGGATCAAGAAGCTCTACGAGTCTTTGCTTGGGCAAATAACATAATTAATCGGACTTCATCATTGTTTTCTTCTTGTCTGCCTTAGGAAAACATTCCCAACGTAAACCTAAGCTTAACATATTGATTACAACGAGCTTATGAAAGTCATTCAAAAGGATTTGAAGTATTGGTTACTTTGTTAGCCTAACTCGAGGTTCAGGATGTTCAATCGCGCCGCCTTGTCACCCAAGGAAACATTTTCACAGAGGTAGGGTTATTCAAGATACTAAGATCTTATCCTACTTCTCTTTAACTTACTTTAATTCAGATCGTTCCAATAGGTTCACTAAAATCGTAACTAGGTACCTTTTGAAAGATTAGAAGTTGGTGTAGAAACAATCTAATTGAGCCATTATGCTTTTTATTTGCTAGGTTTAATAGTCTTGTTTTGGTGGAGTCAGCCTTGTTTGTGATTACTTAGAAATTCCCTTCCAATTAGGAATTTTATTTTTAGTTTTTCTAGTGGATGCCTGAGGTCATTAGGGAGCGTGCTTGGAAAAGAGATATTATAGGTCGCTTAATTAGTGAAAAGCCTATTATTTATTGAAAACACTAGGGGAAACAATATACACCACCAACTTTTTCGTAGGAAATATGTATGGACAAACTCAACACAACTCTGAGAGTTAAAATTCAATCAAGGAAAGTGTCTAGAGTTATATCTCAATCTCTCTTGTGATTATAACGTTTACAAAATTGAATCTGTGAACCTAATCTTAAAGAGAGTTCTTGGACGGTACCAAAGACCAATATCCAAGTATCAATCAAGTCTTATCCAATAAACAAGGTCGGACCTATCTACTGTGATCGATCAACGCACAACCCGTGATATTTCAGTTATAAAGATAAACAATATAATGCGGAAAAATAAATAACACAGACACCAGAAATTTTGTTAACGAGGAAACCGCAAATGCAAAAAAACCTCGGGACCTTGTCCAGATTGAAAACCAAACTGTATTAAGTCGTTACAGACACTATCCTACTGCCAATTAACTTCGGTATGGAATGTAGTTGAGCCCGAACTCAGTCTCCCATTGATTCGGGTACAATCACGCTCCTTACGCCTCTTGAATGACGTCACACCAGCTAAGAGTTGATTCAACTCAATTGAAGAAGACTTTGAACCAAATCTGCCTCCCATAGATTAAGCCTATATAATTGATTTTCCGATTTACGATGGAAATCGAAAGCAACTTGACAAAAGTCTGGCTATCCTCAAAATCCGGACTTATGCAACCCGAAGTGCATCCTAGAATATTATTCACCTCATAACTATAAAACTTGTGGAATCACAAAGTTTGAGACGAAGAGAACTTTGTGATTTCTATCTATCTTGTTCAAGTGATAAATCAACAATCGAACAAGATCAGGATACACAAGTTATCAAGATAAAAGATAACTGGACCCGGCTTCACAAATCCCAATGAATTCTTTGATAGTCGCTAAAACCTTAAAAGGGTTTCTGGAGAGGACGACTCTAGATACAACTAGGATACACCAAAAAGTAGTGTCAGGATTCAAAGATCCCAGTTGCCAAGATTTACCCTTACATAAACTTAAAAGCCTAGGTTGTTTTATGTTTAAGCTAAGATAGATTTGGAACCAAGCAAACAATATGCACCATTAGATGAAATCTTTGAATATTATTCACATAAACAAGATATACACATTGGTTAGGTAAACAGTAACCGAACTATGTACAAAGACTATGTCCAACATGGTTAGTCGAAACTAGCCGGTTTGAACTTAAAAGCTTAACACTCATTTCCATGAACACAAAGACATTGATCTTGAGTCACAATCACGTGATCAAATGAGTCTAATGTTAATTAGAGAATTGATCAAATAAAAATTATCTCATATAAATAATTTAATCAAAATTGAATCATAATCAACATAGTTGGTAAATGTACAAAGTACAAATACTTGAGTAGTTCGTGAATCGGATGAGTCAAGGTACGCGGACCGGTTTGTAAACTTATAAGCAAAACCGAGTTCCGGAGTTGACAAAACTTTTTTAGTTCACGTAGCGGTTTGCAAACTTAGGTGCAACACTAATTTTCATAGTTGACATAACTTTTTCAGTTCACGTACCGGTTTGAAAACTTAACACCTTCACCGATCCGGAGTTCACATAACCTTTTCAGTCTACATACCCGGTTTGGGTGCTAAACCGGTTCTAGAACATAGAACCGTATTCGTTCGCATAACAGTTTGAATACATTAACCCGGTTCCCTTACCACAGTTCCAAAATGGTTTGTATACAAAAATACATACCTATCAGGATCACGAAACAAACAGATTTTCCCATGATGTGCATACGAATATGCGTATCACACAAATCGAAAGTCGATATATAGCTACTCCGCTTACGTGTACGAGTACATGTAATATGGCTTTGACATATAACATTTTCCCAGTTTGTAAGACTCGCTAACATTGTCTTGTATTCCGAATATAGTAGTTTTATATTTCTTTAAATCAATTCGAAACATTCCTGAATAACATCAATGACACATATCACTTTTCCAGGCTATTTTCGGATGATAAACTTGAATCAAGAAATGGTTCCGAACAATAAAATGTTCTCCACCAAATTTGATCAAGTATGAACAAATTTTCATTAAGCTTAGTCATTATATTTCTCGAAATTCGTAATCTAAATAATTAGTTCTCGACTCGAAATTCTTGTCTATGCTAGCTAATCTCGTCTCAAGGATAGAAAGGTGAATATAACTTGAGAAATAGGTGGTTCAGTCTTCACTTACCTTTTGTTGATGAAGTTCTCCAAAAGCTTCGGTTGATCTTCGCCTTCAAATGGTAGAACGCAAATGATGACTGGTTCGTTTCTCAACTACCTCTATCCTAGACCGAGAGTTAACTAATTATAGACTAGAAATCAAGATATAGTTTTGACAACTAAATTTAACAACAAGCTTGATATAGCAACATTTGTGAGTTCAACCGGGCAATGCTCTAATAGTTCTTCTTGTGGAAACTGGGAGCTAAAAGACTTTTCTTTTGAGAGCCTTGTTTTTTGGAACTTCAGTTTTGAGAATTTGTCTCTTGTAGAGGAAAGTACCCCCAGTACTTCGACTATGTTAGCGATGAAAACTTTGAAAGATTACATGTACCCAACTAGGTCCAACAGATCATCTTGCATTAAATTGCCTGCCACTACGGCTAATTATGAGTTGAAACATGGTATTATTCAGATGGTCCCTGTATTTGTAGGGAAAGAAGATGAAAACCCCTACTTTTAGGATTGAACCTTAATGATGAAGTTTTGAAACTTAGGATGTTCCCTTTTCCTTGAGAGATAAAGCTAAGTCATGGCTGCATAACCTACCATCCGAATCTATAGAAACATAGGAACAACTTACTACTGCTTTATTTCAAGAAATTTATCCCACTCATAAAACCGCATCTGTTAAGCAAAAAATTAGTGCCAGTACGAAACAAGAAGGAGAATCCCATTATAGGTTTCTAGAAAGATTTAATGATCTCATATCCCCACCATAGGTTTGAAAAAAAATGAAATTAGTCTAAACTCTTTATGATGGTTTAGACATTCGATCAAAGCCATGGTCAAGTCTTTGTGCGTGATGAGCACGAAAGTGCGACGCATATTCACCCATAAATACATTAGCTGAGACTCATTTTATCACTAATAAACTTGTTTTAGTTGTTTTTGGAAGAATAAGCTCTTGTGGAGATTTAGCTCGAAAAGTTGATAAAAGCACCCCCCGGAGGACACATGTTATTCGGACTCTCAGTTTTGGATAAGGGGCACCTCAATTACTAAGGGAAACCTCAATTACTAAGGGGCACCTCAATTACTATTTACACCCCAGGGGAGCCAACTGCCATTCGCACCCCCATTTCTGTTAGGGGGAGGTCGTCCCTACCATTTAAATTTCCATTTTTGGCGGGAAACGTTGTTCTTCAAGAAACCAGAATCAGGGTTCGTATTTGGAGGAGATTCAAGGAGACTCAATGACTTAAATTGCATGGGAAGGTCTGTTTGAGCTTAACAGTCATGGTATGATCGATGCTTTGGGTTGTAATTGGCTGGAGAACTGAGATTGAAGAAGTCAAAGCATTACGGTTTTCTTTTAAAAAACCCGATCATCCCTGTTTCGGATTTGGTGGATTTTTAGGAGGATTCAAGTGCTACTATCGATCAGATTGGGCCTGGTGCAGCTAAACAGGACTGGTAAGTCCATCAGAATCGAAGAATTTGAGCGGCAATATGAACTTGAACAAAACAGAGACGGAGATATTCATGGGATGCTGTTGGAGTTATTTTGGGAAGCAACATGTATTTGTAAGAAGATATATCCTCTGAGATTCTTACTTATCCCATCAGAGAGTCCCAAGCCAACGGTAATGACGCGTCAAAAGGAAGATATATACTCGTTATTCTTTCCAGGAGCTTTGTGTGTGTGGTGTGAGGTGAAAACGATTTCTAATGAATCAGAACATGCCTCGGAGTGTGTAGCTTTGCAATTTGGAGCGTGAAGGACATAAAATAAGAGACTTAACGGCTAACGAGCAAAGCGAAGAAGAGAAAAGGGGAAAGATATTTTCCATATCTGCATGGAAATAAAACCGAATATACTTGATTGATTGCTGGATATTTTTGATGAATTCTTATTCCTGTTCGGTATATAAAGGTTGTATGTGAATCAGAGTGGGATATCGAGTGATTGGGGAGGCTACAGAGTCGAGAGAATTGCTGCAGATAAATCTGCAGCAGCAGCAGAGAAATAGTGAAGAACACGGAGAACGGACTTGCAAGGACAGTCGTAAAACATTGTCGTTTATGCTTAAGAGATAAGACTGTCATCCTGCGACAGTTTACTGTTATTCTTTGTAACAGTGGGTTTGCAACGCTTATAAACGTTGCGAATTCCCGGTTTAATTTGATTTTCTCATTTTCTCTTCTTTGTAAACACCATTTGGGCAATAAAAATAAATTTTGAGCGTGTTTTCATCATGAGAAGCTAAGCCCCTACACTGGGTCGACGGAGGAAGCCGAATTTCATACGTGGGTAATTTTAATTAATTCTTTATTTGACTTTTGCACTAATTAAAATAGAATTATGATGTGAAAAAATTAGTTATCATTTTATTAGATGGGTCATGATTGCTTAGATGTTTGATGTCCCATGCTTACGATTTATAACTAATGTTTGGAGAATCTACCTTGGCAAAAATAAGAGTCCTTGTTGTTTTGTTTATTGAGCGATAATTGCTGAAGAGTAAATAATTGAACCTATTGATATGAGTGCGGTGGAATCTTCGACCCAGTGACTCTCTCTTTTATTATTTTCGTTAAACCTTTTAATTTAATTTAACAACGTCCGAGTGAACGACAACCCTTTTGCTACTACAACGAACAAATTAAAACCTTTATTAGTGCGCTAATGGATCCTTGAATAAAATTGTTGATCAAGTGTATTCCTTTTTATAAGATGTAGATGAAAAGTCCCAACAGTGAGAGTCTTGTGTAGAACCCCCTAAAAGACTTTTAGTAAATAAAAAGCACCAACATGGTATATACAAGCTTCTAGTCAGATGCTAAGTTTGTTGTTTTATCTAGAAGGTTAGAAGCTTTAGAATTGAGTTAGTCTAAACATAAGTCTTTTGTTGAAACTTGAAAGTGATGACAGGATTAGAGCCTTTCAAGTCTCTAGTTGTGGAATATAGCTTAATAACTCGTTTTCGGAAGGACAAACTAGTGAAGGGAAATCCCATACTCTCCGTAACAACTCTAGGTTTGAAAACCGCGAAGTTTGACCCAAATCCAGAAACCTATAATCCTGGTTGGAGAAACCATCATAATTTCTCTTGGTCTAAAGGTCATAGTCAGGGTCAGTCAAGTAATTCTCAGGCTCCCCAGATTTTGGTTATACTAAGGATCCTTTAGGTCCAGTCCGGTTTCAAAATCTTTAGAGAATAGAATGACTAGCTTAGAGAAATCTCTTACAAAACCTTTAGAGAATAAAATGACTAGGTTAGAGGAATCTCTTAATTTGTTAGCAAAGAGCCAGCTAACTCTAAAACAATCAAAGTTGTCGGTCGCCGCTGAGACGAGACCAGATCCCAGATTCACCGGATTGAGTTTATCCGCTATCAAGCATATATCACTACTTCGACCGAGTACTAGCAAACTCACCGAGTCAGGCGATTTCCAAGTTTAACCACCAAATTAAATAGATTTCGACGTGCCGAACAAAGAAGATAGGAAGCATTAAGTGGTAAAGCACCAGATCATCCCTTCTATCTATGAATAGTAACATAAAAAATTGGAAATCCTTTTTGTTTTTGTTTTTTTTTTTTCGTTCTTCCGAATCTCCGGACTTGACTTTTTGCTGCCAATTTTTTTGTCTTAGGTTTTTCACAAAAAGTTACAGACAAAAACAATGTTGTAAAAAACAAATTCCTAAAGCAAGATCTGACGCAAACCACGTCTAATTATCATCATCATCATTCATCTCTGTTGATCAAATTTTTCGAAAGGATTTCTCCATGATATTCATTCATTTTTCAAGGTACATTTCTATTTGTGGTTGAAAATTTACAAAAATTTCACTTCTTTTGCAATATTGCCGACAAAAGATTGAATTTCAAAGGAATCAACAGTAGTTTCGTGTAATGGATATTGTTTTTTATTAATGTTTGTTGTATTAAATTTGTTTAAGCAAGAAACAGACCTTATTTTTGCAGGGGAGAGGCAGCAGAGCTTCTAATTCTCAAAATTTAATGAATAGGGTCTGGAATTATTGGAATTGTAATAATTTGGTATCAAACCAGATTTTACTATGACAACCAAACACGAGAATATCATCTCTACCAAGCAAGATAATACAGATGATGACTGTCTTATTGGAGGTTTGTCTCTCTTTATATATGCATGTTGTTTGATCTTCGTATACGATGAATCATCGAAATCAAAGACGAGTTGCTTTGTGATGATTATATGCTAAAATTTTAGATGTCTTTTTAGATTTCTATAATCAAACAGATATGTTTAAACTTTTAATGCATTTGATTATGTGCTTTGAATCAGAATGTTGCCCGTTAGCTATACCTTATCCACGCAATCCAGCAGTTGCTCTAGCTCGGAGCCAAAAGAAAGACCAAACTCTTCCTGCTGGTCCTCAAGGTACACCGTGTATTGTTATATCTGCTCTAGGTTTTCCTAAGTTACTTACCATTGGGTTTCTGTTTATGTTTTCCCTTTCAAAACCAAAATTTTATGAATATTGGAGTAAACTTTATGTGAAATCAGGGCCACTTGGAAGGCTGGAAGATCTTTTATGTCAGCCAAGCAATGCAATTTGTGCAGATTGTGGCTCTCCAGATCCGAAATGGGTGTAAGTTTCGTGCCTCAGATGCTTATACCACTAATTGTTCATAAGCTTGGCTAGCAAAATTGATACAGATATTTTTTTTATTTATAGCATATGATGCTTGTTCCACTGTAACATTTCATTTTAGTTTTTTTCGATGCAATCTACACCTAAAACCTCTCACATTTGTTTTCAAACTTTGGTTCACGCGTATGCATAACCAACATGGAGATGATCAAACAATTTATTTTTTGAATACGACTTCCTCACCATTTAGAAGAATATCACTATGCATGAAAAAAGACTGTATGCTAAATGTGAATAGTATTACTAATTTTATGTTCTTGTGTTTATCTAACTAGCCATTCCAATCCAATTGAGTGCTTCAAATGTAGATACATGAATTTACATGAGCTGCTAGTCATTCTTTTATGATCACATGCTTCAAATGTAGATACATGAATACCACTGTCTAAGTTTCATGAGCTGTTAATTGGATGTTCCTTTGTTTGTACATAACCAAGTATTTCTAAAGAAACCCATTGTTTGAATCAGATCTTTAAGTCTTGGAGTATTTATATGTATCAAGTGTTCAGGCGTTCATAGAAGCCTTGGAGTTCATATATCAAAGGTATGGAATCTGAATGCAATATTATTAGTACGCTTCCTTGTTTGTTAAGTCATACAGTTTCATCTGATTTAACACATCTTATCCGTTCTGGGAAAGTGCAATTTTATCGGGTACATTTAGGTGTTAAGGTTTATATAGTTAACGTAGCATCTATTCGATGTAAGAATGAACAAATATTTTTCCATATTCCACATGGACCTGTCAGAATATACTGTTGTGTTGTGTGAACTATATTTAGCTCTATTTTATTGATTTTGAGATAAACTGCTTGTGAATAGGTTCTATCAGTGAAGTTAGACGAATGGTCAGATGAACAAGTTGATTCGTTGGTTGATTTGGGTGGAAATGCTGCAGCAAACTTGAAATACGAAGCTTTGCTACCAGACAACGTCAAAAAGCCAAAACCGGATTCCTCGATAGAAGAGCGCGCAGATTTCATTAGGTAAAACCTAAACCTCAAGAGGTTTTATCAGTTATGCAAAGAACTTTATAAATCTGAATCAGGATAAATATCTCTCAAAATACTCAGGAAAAAATATGAGCAGCAACAGTTTTTGGACTCTTCATTACAGACAGCGCTAGTTGTTCGATCTACAAGGCATGGTCATTCTCACTCTGGACAACTACATGACAAGAAACACTACGATAAACAGGCTACCACAAGCCGTATACATGGTTTAGGGCAAGCATTTCGTAACAGTTGGAGAAGAAAGGAGCCTGAGTACAGACCTTCTAGAAAAATGACTTCAACTAATAGCAATAACAGCAACAGCAGTCACTGCAACAACAACACATCGGTATGACTAATTCTTGGTAGATTAGCATGCTTCTGCTTAGCCCACTATAATATAATCGGCTTCAGTTAGCTTGATTTTCTCTTCCTTTTCCCTTTACAAACTGTCCATAGATCCCGTTTTTATGATAGACCAGTGTTAATCAAGATATTGCATGTTTGCAGCCTGGTATGGTTGAATTTGTTGGGTTGATAAAGGTCAACATTGTAAGGGGCACCAACTTAGCTGTCCGCGATGTGATGACTAGTGATCCTTACGTCATTCTCTCACTTGGTCAGCAAGTAAGTCACCCCCCCTGGTACTCAGACCATTATTTTTACTGCAATATAAACACATCTGAAATTGTAAGGAAAATGCGAGTACGCTTCTTCAAAGGAGAACCAATATTTGGCGCTCCTTAGAACTATTAGTTACGTATGTAAATAGACCACTTTACTCCTCCTTATTTTTATCCCAGAGAAGGCCCTCTTCTCATCCTCTGTAACTCCTATTTTTTGTTTTGATGGGTAAGAGAAACTTACCGAAAGAAACGAAGTATGCAAGAACTAACGCGAAGTGCGAAGAAAAAGCACTTAAAGAGCCAAGAAAACAGAATAGCGAAGGAGAGCCGGAGTTTTGTTTTTGCTCATACAAAGAAGAGGTAAGAGAGACAGTAGAGCAAGGAGAAGGTGTTCACTATCCTATGTCTTTGATAATAGATACTTACTGAAAGAAACAAAGATTGCAAGACTGAAGCTAAGTGTGGAAAGAATGCTCAGACAGCGCCAAGAAACATAATAATAATTGGAGAGGACAAGAGAGCAAAGATAGGGCTTCATTTTCATTAACATAGCGTTTCGTTTTCAGTAACAGGTAGCAACATAATAGAGGAAAGAGAAGAGAACATGGTCTTCCAGAACGTTCTTCCCTGCTTCTAAACCTGTCGAACTCCACCAATCTTGAAAAAATTTAAAATAGTTCATTCTCATTTATTAAAAGAAATATGCATCTAATTTTGGTTTTGTTGGAAGAAATCTATGCAGTTACTTCACAGGTGTAAACTCTTCTTGCAGTTACTTTGTTGTGCTCATAAAATTGTCAAATTCTTATGCAGTCAATGAAGACACGAGTAATAAAGAGCAGTCTTAACCCGGTGTGGAACGAAAGACTAATGCTATCCATTCCAGATCCAATTCCACCTCTAAAATTGGTAAGATTACAATTTTTCCATTGTATATGGATCTACTGGAACAACGCAAGAAACATCGGCTTTCAGAGTGAACTATCTTAATTCACTTGTATTTGCAAATGTTGTATGCTAAGTGCTCTTTTTGTTTTTGTTGTCTGTTACTCAATTCACAGCAAGTGTATGACAAGGATACATTCACAACAGATGATCACATGGGCGAAGCCGAAATCGATATACAACCCTTAGTTTCAGCTGCCAAAGCATATGAAAACTCCAGTATAACAGAATCCATGCAGCTAGGCAAATGGATAGCAACCAAAGATAACACCCTAGTAAAAGACAGTGTGATCAACCTTGTAGATGGGAAAGTTAAACAAGAGATCGTTCTTAAGCTGCAAAACGTTGAACGGGGTGTACTGCAAATTGAGCTTGAATGCGTTCCCCTCAGTCAATAGCATGGTTCAACAGAGATGAAGTTCAAGAGAGAACACATGGACGGTCAACACATTCCACATTTTCTGCCCTCCATCAGTTGTGTTTATTCATTGAAGGCTGCCGGTTGATAAGTCACCAGATGGTGAAGATTTGTTGTTGTAAAAACCACATCAAATTGACTATTTATCTTTGAGTACCCCTTTATGTATGTATTTGTGTAACCATAGTCAAATTTTACACTCAGTTAGCTGTACACTTTGTGTTCTTAGGATATCCTTAACAGTACTCAAACATCAATTGTTACTATTTGTAAATGGAAGCAGATTTTTACCAAGCAGGGTGAGCTGAACCATTCATCATGGTCAAAAATGAAGTCTCAGTTTTGACATTATGTTGCACAAACGAAAAGGAGTTGTGTTTAACAGAGGCTTGTGTGTTTTCCCAGCTTAAATAAGGACCTTGGAAACTATAAAAACATTGTACAGTGGCGTTAGATTGATTTGAATCGGTAAAGCAACTTCTTACCCAGCAAACTGAGGGGAGCTTTTCATTTCATTCTGACCTCTTCAAAATGAGAGTTAGATAACTATATAAATGGATAAAAACATTGAGAACCTTTCCCTCATTTTTCTATCTTCCTTGCGAAAAATGTAAAAATCTGAACTCAAACTTTAGAGCTCCATTAAAGAGAGACTCTTGCGGCTTTCTCTCGCTTTGGCCTGGTATTGGCAGTTACCAACCAAACCAAGCAAGCCACCACAAGCACGTTCTGCCTAGACAAGCAAATTCTCCAGCAACCCTCTGGTGCTCGATCAACTGCTCAATCAAGCTGGTCCAAAAGAAAAGCTGACATGCAGAAACCAAAAACATTGAAGAAGGCAGGTCGAGCAGCAATAAGTGGTCTACCAAAAAATTCTGTCCTCATCTAATCTAACTCTTCCGTCGAGGTACTGATACAGACCGTTGTCCTCGAAAGAAAAAGTATGGTGGCTGGTTTCCTCATCTTCATCGTTCTCTCGGACTGCCTATAATAATGCAGGGATTCTCCATACCTTGCAGTTAAGAATCTAGGGGTACTCGTACTGAGGCATGCAACTTGTGGAGGATAATCTCCCCTACTTCCAGCATTCTCTTAGATCACTATTTTAGAACCTAATTACATGGAAGGCAAAATTATACTAACAGGTTACTCTTGAAAATCAACCCTATTCTTATCTTCTCTTCATGATCGAAGCATCAAATCCCAGTCCTAGTTTCTGATAGTTAATCACTCAGCACATAACAAAGATTTGCACAAGCAACACAGGAAATTTATTTCAAGTAAAATGAATGCTAAGCAGCACAAGTTTTGTAAACAAGCAAACACCAACCAAATATATACAGTAAGCAATTAGAGAAGAGTATGCTTTTATTCTCATGTTGTTCAAATAAACCATGAACAAGAAACACTCAAGTTTTCCCTGGACACTGTTAAAGCAATGGTACATTTACAATGAGAAAGGTGAACACAACAAAGGGGTTCAAGACAAAACCCTCAAAAAAAATATAGAGATAGAAATTCCAAACCAATTGATGTAGTAGAACTTTCAGCCAATGATTGAATATATAATCACCATAAATTGAAGAAGCGCCAAACCCATACTCTCCTATTTGATAAGTATTGCTTTACCTGAGCATCAATTACAACAGTCAGGGCACCTAATCAATCCATTTTCGTTGCAGTCCGGGCATCTCCGCAGCTGTTCGTCATCCTTGGAAAATATCTTTCTACTTCCTTGACAATTAGAACAAGGCAGAAACCTCAAATCCCCACAACTACAAACCAAGTTAGGATCTTTAGCTGGAATACCTCCTAAAAGCTTAACCAGCTCTCCAATTTCATGAAGCTGTTTAACTTCTTCAACACCACCCAAATATTTCCCCTTAATAAATACCCTAGGTAAACTAACAGTTTTTTCACCTAATGCAGTTTGTAACTCTTTCCTATAAGCAGAATCCATGGATATATCACGCTCATCAATGGAAACCCTAAATCCCCTAAATATTGATCTTACAGTACGGCAATCTTCAAATGTCCTACGAATTCCTCTTAAACTAGTATAATAGATAACAATCCTATCTTCAGCCCCTTTTAATCGAACCTTTTCATCCATAAATGGAGAAAACCTAGAAAGTGAAGAAGACGAAGAAGATGTTGTTGTATTAGGTTTAACAACCATGGATTTAGATGAATGAAACCCTCCTAATTGCCTAGAAGAAACAGCTCGTCTGAAACTAGTTGCAACATTTGGATCCATATCAGCAAGAAGAGATTCTTCTGACAAATGTTTCCACAGGGGCCTAGCTGATTCATTTTCCTTCCTGGAATTCTGTCTTGAAATTTTAGCTTCTTCAAAAGCACTACATAATTTCATAACATTCCCTTTAACTAATCCGTTCCTAAGAGACCCTTGTTTTTCAAAACAAGATTTCTTTGACGAATTCCATGAATATGATCGATCTAATAATACAGGTTTTTTAGGTACAGAATAATCATAATCATCTAAACCATCCATAAGTTCCCAGGTATTAATAACAGAATCGGGTGATGATGATGGAGACGGAGATTTTGGTGAAGAAATTGGAGAACTAGGGTTTGAATCAATTAGAAGAAGAGAACCGTAGGTCGTAGAAGTCAAGGAAACAAGATGATGGGTATCACCTTTCTTAAGAGGCGGATGATGAACAATACAGAAAGATTGATTCTTTGAGAATTTCTGGACGGACGGAGATGAAAAGGTTTCGATGTTGTTGTTGGAGGTTGAAGAAATTAGGGTTTGATCAGGTCGAGAAGCAGAGCAGCCCATGAATATGGTTAGGAATTGGGGGAATAGTTAGATTTTTGTTTGGATTAAAAGACAATTATAAAAAGTTTGTCTTTTTTGAAAATTTCTTTAAGACTTTTTGATTGATTTGATAATTGCTTTTTTTATTTTTGGAAAAAAAATTAAAGTGTGGATTGCGTGGTGTTGGAAGGAAGATAAAAGCTTAGATAGTAAGCAAATGATGAAATTTTTAGAATGTTGGGTGGAGAGAGAAAGCGCGTGAGAGAGATATGATGTGATGAATGCCGGCTTATAGTTGAGATTGCGGTTTCTTGGTGGTTGGTTATTCTTACCTCAATATATATTATGCATTAAGTATAAAAAAAAATGATACTTAATGCATACTCATACGACAAGGGATACACGACCATCGTTATGACATTTAGTCAGATTAAAGCTAGCGAATTATTTTAATAATGAGCAGAATAAACCTCGTGTATAGTATTTAATTTGACTATACTTTGCATAATTTCGTTAACATATATGTTTAGGGTTTTGTTATGTTTGAAGGAAAAACAAATTTCATTAGTTTGTTTAGCTGAGTTTTATGTTATGAGTTTTTGGTGGTGAAGATTCATACGCAAACTCTGCAGCCACACTATAATGAACTTATCTTTATTTTTGTCTTATCTCATTACAAGGACAAAGTGAGAATAAATATTGTCGAAACCCTAACTGAAAGAGACTACACATCTCTTCCCTACATGTGAGCTCGACAACACCACAGATTCCTAATTAACTTAAGTTCTAAGTAATAAGATTAACAAAATTCAAACTGTTAACTGCTCCCATCCAATGCCCATGCATCCTCCAAACTGATAAGAGCAGCCCCTGTATGCAAACATGTGACAATACCCTGATCTTCAAATCATCCTTGTCTTCAAGGATGAAATTTAGGGAAATGAGCCTTAACATTGGCAACATCTTCCTATGTGGCGTCAGCTGCTGTGGTGTGAGACCATTGAATGAGCATCTGAGGGACAGTGAGGCGGCCTCGAGAGATTTCTCTAGTGCCTAACATGGCAATAGGTTTGAGTATGATTTCGCCAGTAGCATCAGTCTGTGGCAGAGTTAGGACAGTTATTGCAGCATCACCAATGCGTTTCTTCAGCTGAGAGACATGGAAAACATGGTGTATTTGCGAAGAAGAGGGAAGTTGAAGTTTATATGCAACATGAACCACCTTAGCAATAACAGGGAATATACCATAGTAGCGAGTTGAAAGATCGAAGTTTCTGCGCAGGACACTAGAGGACTGTCTGTAGGGCTGGAGTTTGAGGAAGACCAGATCACCCACTTCAAAGGTCATATCAATTCTTTATTTATATGCATACAACTTCATCCTCTCTTGGGCCTTATAGAGAGAATCCCTCAAGAGTTCCAAAGATGGCATCTCTTTGTTGAAGGTAATCTTCAACTGCAGCTACTGAAGTGAGAACTTCATTTGGGAAAGCAAGATGAGAAGGAGAATACCCATATAAAGCCTTGAAGGGTGTCATGTTCAGACTGGTGTGATGATTGGTATTGTACCAGAACTCAGCTAAGGGCAGCCATTTGAACCAACTCTTTGGTTGATGTCCAGTCATGCATCTAAGGTAGTTCTTCAAACAGGCATTCACCCTCTCAGTTTGTCCATTAGACTGAGGGTGATAAGCAGAGCTCATGTGGAGGTCAGTGCCCATTGCCTTGAAAAGCTCTTGCCAAAAGTTGCTTGTAAAAATCTTGTCTCTATTAGACACAATAGATGAGGGAAGGCCATGAAGTTTAAAGACCTGAGAGATGAACTCGTGAGCCACAATAGTTGTTGTAAATGGGTGAGTGAGAGCAATGAAGTGGCTGTATTTGGTAAATCTATCAACCACTACAAAAATGACATTTTTTTTTGTTGGAGAGAGGTAACCCTTCAATGAAATCCATTGTAATATGTTGCCAATCTTGAGTAGGTACTAGAAGTGGTTGCAATAGACCAGCAGGCAGTGTGTGTTCACCCTTATTCTTTGACAAATATCACAATGACTGACCAACAATAACATTTCCTTTTTCAGACCCTTCAAATAAAAATAGCTTTTAGATCTAATGTAACTGTCTTGCATACCAGAATGCCCACCAACTGCAGAAGCATGTATATATTTTAAAATGGAATATCTAAGGTTATTGTTTGGCCCACATAGATTCTACCCTTGTATCTCAAAATGCCTTCGGAATAAGTATAATATGGGACAGAAAGTGGAGCTACCAATAACTGTGGAATGAGCTGAGTTGCCCATTCATCTTTGTCATAACTGAGAATAATTTCTTGATCCCAAGTAGGTGTTGATATAGAAATTGAGTTGCATTGAGTAGATGAAGAATGAAGTCTTGATAAAGCATTTGTAGCTTTGTTCTCCAAGCCCTTCTTGTAATTAATAATATAATCAAATCCTAGCAACTTCATAAGCCATCTTTGTTGGAGGACAGTGGTGATTTTCTGCTCCATGAAGTATTTGATACTTTGTTGGTCAGTGTTGATGATGAAATGATTTCCATAGAGGTAGTGCCTCCATTTAGTGGCTGCCATGACTACAACTAGTAGCTCCTTCTAATAAGTAGATAAGCCTAAAGCTTTAGGGACAAATGGTTTGCTCTAGAAACTAATTACCCTACCTTCTTGCATTAACACAACTCCAACCCCAACAGAAACAGGCATATGTTTCTACCACAAATGGTTTTTTGAAGTCAGGTAACACTAGGACAGGTGTAGTGCACATTGCCTGTTTAAGAACTTGAAAGACTTCATCTGCCATGGGAGACCAATTGAAAGCATTCTTTTTAAGAGGTCAAGTAAGTTGCTTACTTATAATGTCATATAAACCGACAAACTTTCTATAGTAGCCATTTAAGCCTAAAAATCCTCTCAACTTCTTGAGACAAGTTGGTGTAGGCCTTCGTTGCATACAAGCTATCTTTTATGGATCATTTGCTACTCCATCGATTGTGATTATGTGTCCAAAGTAAACCAGAGTTGATTGAGCAAAACAACATTTAGAGTATTTTGTATAGAGCTGATGGGTTCTAAGGAGTTCAAGAACAATAGTGAAGTGTTGAATATGCTCCTTTAGAGATTTACTGTAAATGAGGATGTCATCAAAGAATACTAAAACAAATTTCCTTAAGTAAGGACCAAAGACTGAATTCATAAGAGCCTGAAAGGTAGCAGGGGCATTAGTGAGTCCAAATGGCATGACTTTGAACTCAAAATGGCCATGATGAGTTCTGAAAGCAGTCTTGTGGATGTCAGCTATAAATAGTCTGATTTGGTGATAACCAGATCTTAAATCTAGTTTGGTAAAGAAGATAGACCCAGGTGATTCATCTAAAAGTTCATCAATGACATGGATGGGGTACTTATCTTTTATTGTCAACTCATTGAGCTTTTTGTAAACAACCCAAAACCTCCATTTGTTATCTTTCTTCTTGACCAAAAGTATTGGAGAAGCAAATGGACTGTGGTTGTCCTAAATGAGTCCAGTATTAAGCATTTCCTACACCAAGGATTCAACCACTTATTTGTGAATGTATGGACATTTGTATGGTCTTAAGTTCACAGGTTGAGCACCAGGTTGAGAGGGATTTTATGGTCTAAAGCTCTTGGGGGAGGTAGTTGAGTAGGTTCTTCAAAGATATCGGGAAATTGTTGTAACACCTCCTGAATTTGTGGTGGTATTAGAGTAGGAGAGGGTTCAGTTGATATGGCAAAAAGTTGGCCTACTAAAACATGAGTGTGTTTTCTGATAAAATTCTGAACAACTTTTGCACTCATCATCATGAAAAAAGGTAGAGAAGAATTTTCAGTGAGGGTGATATTGGTACCTAAATGGTTGAAGGACGTAAACAACTTTGAAAAATTAAACATTACATCACCTAGAGTTCTGAGCCAGTCTGCTCCTATAACAATATCATTACTTCCCAAAGGTAAAACATGTAGGTCAGCTTCAAAGGAATGGCCCTGCATTTGCCATTGTAACTTGGAACGAACACCTGAGCTTGTTGTTCTCTACCCATTGGCCACTGTGACTCGCATGTGAGATGTTGGATGTATGTCACAAAAAAAAATATTTTAGCTAAGGAGGCATCAATGAAACTATGAGTGATGCTGTTGACTCGCATGTTTTGGATGGTACAAACCTATGAGTGATGTTTTTTGGGGGTACAAACTGATTCTGCTGTTTTGGGTAAATTTGGGTGTGTTGATGAGAAACGAATTCAAACCCTAAACAAATGTACTGCACATGAGTACTTTTGAGTTCGAGAGATCAATCTGTAAGACTCTGGCCTAAACCAAGAAATGGTCGTTCCAGATTCAATTCGGTCACAAGGTGAAGGAGAAGGGTTGATCTTAGGGATGAAAGCGAATAAGGTGTTTGAGATCAAAATGTTGAATTATGAAGGTGTGGTTGTTTTATGACTTGTATCAGAAAATGGTTTCTGGCTACTTGTGTTGATAACACTTGTGTTCCCTTTTCCAAATAGATTGAAAATCTATTTATACAAGTCATTTGAGTGTCACACTGATCGTAGGAAGTGAAGGAAGTTAAGTTGTAGAGTAGTGGGGCCGTGTAAGAAGTGGTGATCATCACGTGGTCACATCTTCATCCACTACTCTCATCGTTGTTAACCGTCATCCTTTCCTGACACGTTCTCCTAATGGGCGCGTTGCACGCCGCACGCCGTAAACTGCCAGACCAATACCCCAGTAAGCATCCCCCAGTTTGTGACATGTTTGATGTCTCGAGTGAATGGGTCAAGTCATGTGACTGGCCGCTAAAATCAGTACATAGTGCTTTTAGGCCAAATAATGAATTATTCGTAAAACCGATATTTATAAGGCGTTGCTTATAGTCGATGTATGTACAACATCGCTTTCGAATAAGCAGCTGATAGTAATCGATGTGTTAGAAGCATCGCGGTTTTCGAGCTCGATCGAATAAGTCGCGGATTGAGCGTCTTAAAATAGCAGCATGTCCGACCGCCTTCGGGTGATCGTTTGAAGGCCACATGGGCGAGCCATCATTTGGTCGATCGCTCCCCATGGAAGAGAGGTGGCTGGTGATTGTCATGTTGTTTTGCAGGTTTGCGGGAAATAAATCTACATCATCCAAGTATGCATGCAAAGTTGGATGGATGAGATGATTTACGGCAGTTGCATATTGCCGTTGATGCAATTTAGGGTTTGGAAACCGTGTGACCCACCACCCTTTGGGCGTGCGTTTCGAGGCATCGAGCCCTGGCTTGCATAGGCCGGCCGATCACGTGTAAAGGTGGGTCGATGGTAGTCACGTTAACACCTTTGGGACCGTCCGTTTAGGCTGGTGAAGATGGATGGTTGTGATCAAGTTACGACAGAAGTATGTTGCCGTAAACCCAATTAGGGTTTTGAAACAGCCACGACTTCTCTAGTTCGATCGAGCAATTCGATGCATCATTGACGTCCCATGGGTAAGTCGATCAAACAGGGATAACGTTGAGCTGGTGGTGGACTCATGCGCACCTCCTTGATTGTCCAGAACGCGATCTAAGCAATCCAAACAGGATGGCTAAGTTGGATGGTCGTGATCGATTTAAGACATTAATACACTTCCGCGACCCAAATTAGGGTTTTAAAAGCATCGCGTCTGCCATAGTTTGGGCAAACAATTCATTACCTTATGGACTTGCCGTGAACAGACCGATCGAGTGGGGGATATGCTAGGCCATCGGTGTGCATGCTGACATTTCCTTAATCACTCGTAGAAAGATCCAAGCCGACTAACCAGGCTGGCGAACTTGGACGATCGTGATACTTTCTAAGACTGTTTTTGAACAGTCTAGCTCATTCGAGCTTCTTTTTAATCACCGCAACCACCCTATTTAGGGTTGGCGTTTGACAACACTGGAAGGGTTTAGACAAAGTTCGACCGATCGGAGCACTAGTGGGCCCGCCGACGGTCAATGTGGTGATTACCTAGTTCTGTCAGGAGCGGTCTAGGCTTGCTGAAATACGCGGCCAAATTGTGTGGCCGTGATCATTTTCGAGACCGGTATTAATGCCTAGTTTTTCCCTAAGGAATTCAAGTGTGATCGAGCTAACTTAAAAGTGCGCCGATACGAGATTCTCTTTGTCAGAGAGTGATGCAGCCTGTGTGGGTATTTTCATGCAGATCTCAACATTGGCACTTCGGGAGGTTCATGCTACTCTGTTGAGAGTGAACACTTCATCGTCATGTCATGTCAATAATGATAGTTCGGCTGAGAACACAGCATAGGAAAATATCAGGCGGGCCATGCATTAGTAAATAATGCGATAGGTTAAAATTTACAAAATATCTGGGATTGTTGCTTCATGCACCATTCTGATAAATTTCGTAAATATGTTTAATTGCTCAATACATATGTAAGTAAAAGAGGTTTGGGCACTCATTACTTTTAAATGGCTTTTTTTCCTTTGCAGGTTGACAGCGCATTAAATATAGGGTTTCACGATTTTAGCCCTGAACTCAAAACCACCATCAACATTAAGTCCCCTGCTTAGGAAGTAATAGTGACGCTATTGCGGGGTAAGCACTAGATGGTTACAAATAAAAATAAAGTTCATGAGGAGAGTAAGAAGACGTTCAGGAGATAGGCCGGCTTGGCCTTTGAGCATAACATGTTTAATGAAACGTCGCGGCAAGTAACCATCACCCTTCTAGCACGTTGATGCCGAGAACACTAAAATGAGGTATTTAATTAGTGGAGTCTCGACCGATGAGTGTTAAGGCAGTCGAGCCTTGAATACAAAGATGAGTGTTGGGGAATTTGATCGTTTCAATACTAAGAGGAAAGATGTGTTGAGGCAGTTTGCCTGGCAACGCATTAGTGAGTGTTGAGGAATTTGCACGTCTCAACACGAAGAGGATAACGTGTTGAGGCAGTATGCCTGACAACACAGCAGTGAGTGTTGAGGAATTTGCACGTCTCAACACGAAGAGGAAACGTGTAGAGGCAGTACGCCTGACAACACATCAGTGAGTGTTGAGGAATTAGCACTTCTCAACACGAAGAGGAAACGTGTTGAGGCAGTATGCCTGACAACACAACAGTGAGTGTTGAGGAATTTGCACGTCTCAACACGAAGAGGAAACGTGTTGAGGCAGTACGCCTGACAACATAGCAGTGAGTGTTGAGGAATTTGCACGTCTCAACACAAAGAGGGAAACGTGTTGAAGCAGTATGCCTGACAACACAATAGTGAGTGTTGAGGAATTTGCACATCTCAACACGAAGAGGGAAAACGTGTTGAAGCAGTATGCCTGACAACACAGCAGTGAGTGTTGAGGAATTAGAACGCCTCAACACTAAGAGGAAAACGTGTTGAGGCATTACGCCTGACAACACAATGGTGAGTGTTGAGGAATTAGCACGTCTCAACACTAAGAGGAGGGATGTGTTGAGGCAATTCGCCTGGTAACACAGTGCTGAGTATTGAGGAATTTGCACGTCTCAACACTAAGAGGAATGATGTGTTGAGGCAATTTTCCTGGCAACACAGTGGTGAGTGTTGAGGAATTAGCACGTCTCAACACTAAGAGGAAGGATGTGTTGAGGCAATTTTCTTGGCAACACAGTGGTGAGTGTTGAGAAATTAGCACGTCTCAACACTAAGAGGAAGGATGTGTTGAGGCAATTTTCCTGGCAACACAGTGGTGAGTGTTGAGGAATTAGCACGTCTCAACACTAAGAGGAAGGATGTGTTGAGGCAATTTTCCTGGCAACACAGTTGTAAGTGTTGAGGAATTAGCACGTCTCAACTCTAAGAGGAAGGATGTGTTGAGGCAATTTGCCTGGCAACACAGTTGTGAGTATTGAGGAATTAGCACGTCTCAACACTAAGAGGAAGGATGTGTTGAGGCAATTTGCCTGGAAACACAGTGGTGAGGAATTAGAACGTCTCAACACTAAGAGGAAAACGTGTTGAGGCATTACGCCTGACAACACAACAGTGAGTGTTGAGGAATTTGCACGTCTCAACGTGTTGAGGCAGTATGCCTGACAACATAGAAGTGAGTTTCGAGGAATTTGCACGTCTCAACACGAAGAGGGAAAACTTGTTGAAGCAGTATGCCTGACAACACATCAGTGAGTATTGAGGAATTAGAACGTCTCAACACTAAGAGGACAACGTGTTGAGGCATCACGCCTGACAACACAATGGTGAGTGTTGAGGAATTAGCACGTCTCAACACTAAGAGGAAGAATGTGTTGAGTCAATTTTCCTGGCAACACAGTGGTGAGTGTTGAGGAATTTGCACGTCTCAACACTAAGAGGAAGGATGTGTTGAGGCAATTTTCCTGGCAACACAGTGGTAAGTGTTGAGGAATTATCACGTCTCAACACTAAGAGGAAGGATGTGTTGAGGCAATTTACCTGGAAACACAGTGGTGAGTGTTGAGGAATTAGCATGTCTCAACAATAAGAGGAAGGATGTGTTGAGGAAATTTGCCTGCAAACACAGTGGTGAGTGTTGAGGAATTAGAACGTCTCAACACTAAGAGGAAAACGTGTTGAGGAATTACGCCTGACAACACAGCAGTGAGTGTTGAGGAATTTGCACGTCTCAACTTGTTGAGGCAGTATGCCTGACAACACAGAAGTGAGTTTTGAGGAATTTGCACGTCTCAACACGAAGAGGGAAAATGTGTTGAAGCTGTATGCCTGACAACACAACAGTGAGTGTTGAGGAATTAGAACGTCTCAACACTAAGAGGAAAACGTGTTGAGGCATTACAACTGACAACACAATGGTGAGTGTTGAGGAATTAGCACGTCTCAACACTAAGAGGAAGGATGTGTTGAGGCAATTTGCCTGGCAACACAGTGGTGAGTGTTAAGGAATTTGCATGTATCAACACTAAGAGGAAGGATGTGTTGAGGCAATTTGCCTGGCAACACAGTGGTGAGTGTTGAGGAATTATCACATCTCAACACTAAGAGGAAGGATGTGTTGAGGCAATTTGCCTGGCAACACAGTGGTAAGTGTTAAGGTATTATTATGTCTCAACACTAAGAGGAAGGATGTGTTGAGTCAATTTGCCTGGCAACACAATGGTGAATGTTGAGGAATTAGCACGTCTCAACACTAAGAGGAAGGATATGTTGAGGAAATTTGCCTGGCAACACAGTGGTGAGTGTTGAGGAATTAACACGTCTCAACACTAAGAGAAAGGATGTGTTGAGGCAATTTTCCTGGCAACACAGTGGTGAGTGTTGAGGAATTAGCACGTCTCAACACTAAGAGGAAGGATGTGTTGAGGCAATTTCCCTGGCAACACAGTGGTGATTGTTAAGGAATTAGAACGTCTCCACACTAAGAGGAAAACGTGTTGAGGCATTACGCCTGACACCACAATGGTGAGTGTTGAGAAATTAGCACGTCTCAACACTAATAGGAAGGAT
Source organism: Papaver armeniacum (assembly GCA_023531295.1). Classification (NCBI taxonomy): domain Eukaryota; kingdom Viridiplantae; phylum Streptophyta; class Magnoliopsida; order Ranunculales; family Papaveraceae; genus Papaver; species Papaver armeniacum. The sequence goes on from JAJJWW010008362.1 coordinate 171,803, forward strand.
GTGTTGAGGCAATTAGCCTGGCAACACCATGGTGAGTGTTGAGGAATTAGCACGTCTCAACACTAAGAGAAAGGATGTGTTGAGGCAATTTTCCTGGAAACACAGTGGTGAGTGTTGAGGAATTAGCACGTCTCAACACTAAGAGGAAGGATGTGTTGAGGCAATTTGCCTGGCAACACAGTGGTGATTGTTAAGGAATTAGAACGTCTCCACACTAAGAGGAAAACGTGTTGAGGCATTACGCCTGACACCACAATGGTGAGTGTTGAGGAATTAGCACGTCTCAACACTAATAGGAAGGATGTGTTGAGGCAATTTTCCTGGAAACACAGTGGTGAGTGTTGAGGAATTAGCACGTCTCAACACTAAGAGGAAAACGTTTTGAGGCATTACGCCTGACAACACAATGGTGAGTGTTGAAGAATTTGCACGTCTCAACACTACGAGGAAGGGTGTGTTGAGGCAGTTTGCCTGGCAACACAGTAGTAAGTATTGAGGAATTAACACGTCTCAACACTAAGAGGAAAGATGTGTTGAGGCAATTTTCCTGGCAACACAGTGGTGAGTGTTGAGGAATTAGCACGTCTCAACACTAAGAGGAAGGTTGTGTTGAGGCAATTTTCCTGGCAACACGGTGGTGAGTGTTGAGGAATTAACACGTCTCAACACTAAGAGGAAAACGTGTTGAGGCATTACGCCTGACAATACAATGGTGAGTGTTGAGGAATTTGCACGTCTCAACACTAAGAGGAAGGGTGTGTTGAGGCAGTTTGCCTGGCAACACAGTAGTAAGTGTTGAGGAATTAGCACGTCTCAACACTAAGAGGAAAACGTGTGAGGCATTACGCCTGACAACACAATGGTGAGTGTTGAGGAATTAGCACGTCTCAACACTAAGAGGAAGGGTGTGTTGAGGCAGTTTGCCTAGCAACAAAGTAGTGAGTGTTGAGGAATTTGCACGTCTCAACACTAAAATATTTAAATTTATTTTATGTGCCTAATAAATATAAATCATTTAGTTTAAGGATAGTTACTTAGCTCTGTCTCCGCTAGGCATGTCCTTCGCGCATGATTGGGCTTTGGGTATACTAGGCTCTCCCGTGAGTAAGCGGCATCAGGCGGCAGTTATGACTTCAGGATGATGACGGATTGATAGACGGACAAAAGTCCTCAGGTCTTAATGGGACGAAAAAATAGCTGGTTATAAAGAGAGTTGTTCAACGAGACTTACTTGTGTGTAGAACCTGCGAACAAATGTTGCTACACTCTCTCCAGGCAATTGCGTCACATTTGCGAGTTGTCCATGCGGCAACAAATAATCTTCAGGATTGGATGGCTTGTTGGATACCCTCTCAGGTATAGACAATTGGAAAAGGACATACTCCTAGCTTTTCCTTGATTTCGAGGTTGATGTAAACGTTAAGATTCTCCCTCTGAGTTTTTGATTATGGTTGGGTAATGAACAGCTCCGTGCTTTGAAATCTTTGCATCTCTTGGAGTCTTAACGGTGACAATGTTGAAATCAGAGGCCGCGTTTGTCAAACTCAACATCCTTCAAGTGAGCGGTGATTAGGAGTCCCCAGTTGCATCTATCAGTCACGCTTTCCAGAGAAGATTGGGGTTTGGGATCGGCTTCCCTGAGTGGAAACAGACGCGGTTTTGTGAACGGAATCCCCAAAAAGCATTAATGCATAACTCCACCAATTGATGTTCAATAACATTTGGATCATGATAATCGAACGCCTGAATTCTGAATCCCTTGGTATAATCATTCGGATGTTTGTTGTTTCGCTCCTTCTGAGTTGTGTCCATGTCTGTCTGAATTTTTGCAAGAACTTCCTGTCTCTCCATTAAATCAATAATGGTAATGGGAGGTTGGCTTCCTATGGCTCCTCCAGTCTCTCGTCCTAACGGAGAAGTGGTAGCAGCCCTAGTGATGATTAGAGGCGTCGTGCTCGAAGAAATATTAGTAGTAGTGGCGGCTCTGGCTCTGGTAATAGGAGGCGTCACGCAAGGGAGAATGTTCTTGCGCCGTTGGTGTTGGTTGTTGAGGATGTAGTGCCACGAGATACGTTGATCGTGCTAGTAGGCGGTACAACGGTGTCACCTGCAGGAATGTTGACACCAAGGGTGTTGTCAGCGCCAGTAACATCGGGATTTTTCGCTGATCCAGACCTAAGATCCATCATCTTGAATTTGAGAAAAATTGAAATGAAATTTAAAATTGATCTTGCAACCGAGAGATTAATCTCCCACTGTGGTCGCCAGTTGTTTTGGGGTAAAAACTGATTTTGCTGTTTTGGGTAAATTTGGGTGTGTTGATGAGAAACGAATTCAAACCCTAAACAAATGTACTGCACATGAGTACTTTTGAGTTCGAGAGATCAATCTGTAAGACTCTGGCCTAAACCAAGAAATGGTCGTTCCAGATTCAATTCGGTCACAAGGTGAAGGAGAAGGGTTGATCTTAGGGAGGGAAGCGAAGAAGGTGTTTGAGATCAAAATGTTGAATTATGAAGGTGTGGCTGTTTTATGACTTGTATCATAAAATGGTTTCTGGCTACTTGTGTTGATAACACTTGTGTTCCCTTTTCAAAATAGATTGAAAATCTATTTATACAAGTCATTTGAGCGTCACCCTAATCGTAAGAAGTGGAGAAAGTTAAGTTGTGGAGTAGTGGGGCCGTGTAAGAAGTGGTGATCATCACGTGGTCACATCTTCATCCAGTACTCTCATCGTTGTTAACCATCATCCTTTCCTGACACGTTCTCATAATGGGCGCGTTGCACGCCGCACGCCGTAAACCGCCAGACCAATACCCCAGTAAGCATCCCCCAGTTTGTGACATGTTTGATGTCTCGAGTGAATGGGTCAAGTCATGCGACTTGCCGCTAAAATCAGCACATAGTGCTTTTAGGCCAAATAATGAATTATTCGTAAAACCGATATTTATAAGGCGTTGCTTATAGTCGATGTATGTAAAGCATCGCTTTCGAATAAGCAGCTGATAGTAATCGATGTGTTAGAAGCATCGTGGTTTTTGAGCTCGATCGAATAAGTCGCGGATTGAGCGTCTTAAAATAGCAGCATGTCCGACCGCCTTCGGGTGATCTTTTGAAGGCCACATGGGCTATCCATCATTTGGTCGATCGCTCCCTATGGAAGAGAGGTGGCTGGTGATTGTCATGCTGTTTTGCAGGTTTGCTGGAAATAAATCTGCATCATCCAAGTATGCATGCAAAGTTGGATGGATGAGATGATTTACGGCAGTTGCATATTGTCGTTGATGCAATTTAGGGTTTGGAAACCGTGTTACCCACCACCCTTTGGGCGTGCGTTTCGAAGCATCGAGCCCTGGCTAGCATAGGCTGGCCGGTCACGTGTAAAGGTGGGTCGATGGTGGTCACGTTAACACCTTTGGGACTACTTGAATCTAGATCTACACAGTCCGTTTAGGCTGGTGAAGATGGATGGTTTTGATCAAGTTACGACAGAAGTATGTTGCCGTAAACCCAATTTGGGTTTTGAAACAGCCACGACTTCTCTAGTTCGATCGAGCAATTCGATGCATCATTGACATCCCATGGGTAAGTCGATCAAACATGGATAACGTTGAGCTGGTGGTGGACTCATGCGCACCTCCTTGATTGTTCAGAACGCGATCTAATCCATCCAAACAGGCTGGCTAAGTTGGATGGTCGTGATCGATTTAAGACATTAATACACTTCCGCGACCCAAATTAGGGTTTTAAAAGCATCGCATCTGCCATAGTTTGGGCAAACAATTCATTACCTTACGAACTTGCCGTGAACAAACCGATCGAGTGGGGGAGGTGCTAGGCCGCCGGTGTGCATGCTGGCATTTCCTTAATCACTCGTAGAAAGATCCAAGTTGTCCAACTAGGCTGGCGAAGTTGGACGGTCGTGATACTTTCTAAGAATGTTTTGAACAGTATAGCTCGTTCGAGCTTCTTTTTAATCAACGCAACCACCCTATTTAGGGTTGGCGTTTGACAACGCTGGAAGGGGTTAGACAAAGTTCGGCCGATCGGAGCACTAGTGGGCCCGCCGGCGGTCAATGTGGTGATTACCTAGTTCTGTCAGGAGTGGTCTAGGCTTGCTGAAATACGCGGAAAAATTGTGTGGCCGTGATCATTTCTGAGACTGGTATTAACAGTCTAGATTTTCCCTAAGGAATTCAAGTGTGATCGAGCTAACTTAAAAGTGCGCCGATACGAGATTCTCTTTGTCAGATAGTGATGCAGCCTGTGTGGGTATTTTCATGCAGATCTCAACATTGGCACTTCGGGAGGTTCATGCTACTCTGCTGAGAGTGAACACTTCATCGTCATGTCAATAATGAGAGTTTGGCTGAGAACACAAAGACATAGGAAAATATTAGGCGGGCCATGCATTAGTAAATAATGCGATAGGTTAAAATTTACAAAATATCTGGGATTGTTGCTTCATGCACCATTCTGATAAATTTCGTAAATATGTTGAATTGCTCAATACATATTTAAGTAAAAGAGGTTTGGGCACTCATTACTTTTAAATGGCTTTTATTCCTTTGCAGGATGACAGCGCATTAAATACAGGGTTTTAGGATTTTTGCCCAGAACTGAAAACCACCATCAACATCTGTATCCACCAAAATTGTAACAGGTTGTTTTTTAAGCATCCCTGAGATGCGGATAGTATCTCCATTGTGTTGACCAGTGAGGGCATTGAGAGAGATCTCCATGTCAGTCTCTACAATGTTATTGGTTGGCTCCAGCTCTGTCGAAAGTGGCTGTCTCTCTTGTGAAGTATCATTTTCAGCTGATACCATAAACAATTGTTGTGTCTTGCATTTATGGCCATAAACATACTTCTCATCACAATTATAACACAAATTTTTAACTTGTCTTTGAGCCAATTTCTCCTGTGTTCGGCGTTTAATAGGTGGAATATTAGGTGTTTTAGTGGGTATGGATGTTGTTGACTGGGTAACTGAAGGGAAAGGGGTAGTTTTTTGAAAATTGGATGATTTAGGAAAGTAAGAAGAAGTAGTTGGTTGTTTAGTGAGAAGTTTTTTAGATGGTTGGGAAAGGTTTTGTTCTTGTAATTTGGCTAAGAAGAAAGTGAAGTTGGATTATGCATCCTAACTGAGTTACTAATTTCAGGTTTAAGGCCACTGATAAAACTCATAACAAAATATTCTTCATCGAGGCTAGAGTTTTTTGCAATCATAAGAGCCTTAAGTTGTTCAAATATCTTGTAATATTCTTCCACGGTAATAATTTGAATCAGTTTATTAAAACAGCCAACATAATTATCATTGGCTAAATCCTCAAAACAACAACATAAATGATTGGAAAATTCAGAACAAGGAACAAAAGTTTTACCAGAACAATAATAAAAAAACCATGAATTCGCTCTTCCATCCATGTAGATAGCTTCAAATTCAGTTTTTTGGACCTCTTCCATAGGATGCATCTGAAGAAAAAAATGATCACATTTGCGCAACCAACTTCTAGGGTTTTCCCCATCAAATTTAGGAAAATTTGGTTTAGCAGGTTTGAGTATATTTGGTAGAGGTCCCTGAGATTGATTGTTGTGATGAGCATGATGAGATTCAACAAAGAAAGGGGTATGGTTTATATTTTAGGTACCAGGTTGGTTTTGAAGGTGTTTTAAAGTGTCTTCTGAAAGTTGTACCAATTTATTCATTAAAATCTGTTGAGCCTTAGCATCTGTTTTTCGTCCTTCTTCAGCTTTAATCTGAGATTCAATAAGTAAGGTCACCAAACGATTAAGTTCTCGTGTTGTGTTGTCAACATCCTTGATAGTAGGACCTCTAATCATTGAAGAAGCACGCCTAGGATCTTCTGGGTGATAACAAATGTTATGATATTTGATGAAAGTGCAATTGATAGTGAAGATTCATGCGCAATTCATCTCAATTAGCTCTACAAAAATAATGAAATTGAGTCAATCAAAGTCATACGATTTCAAACAAGGCATCAACAAAATTGGACTCTGCAGCCACACTGGACTGAACTAGAAACATGAGTTACTTTCATGGTATAGAAGTGGCGCAACAATCAGAAGGTAGTTTTTATATGCCAAAAAAAGTATATAGAAGAGATATTAAAGAAGTTTGGTATGGGTGGATGCGATGCAATTCAATATCTAACTGTTTCAGGCTTTAAACTTACGAAAGACGAGAATATAGTAAGGTTAGATAACAAGAGTTACAAACAAATTATTGACAATTTGGACTATGTGACAACTACACGACCTGATATTATGTATGTAATTAGTCTTCTTAGCAGATACATGGATTGTCCCACAGAGCTTCACTACAACACAAATAAGAGAGCACTAAAATACTTAAAATGAACTTCCAACTTAATTTGGCATTTTTTATAGGAGGGGGGGGGGAGATGATAGCTTATACTGATAGCGATTGCGCTAGTGATTTAGATCATTGTAAGAGCATATTAGTTTATGTATTCTTGATGGTTTCAGGTGTTGTGTCTTGGTTATCGAAGAAACAAACAATTGTCCCTTTATCGGCTACTGAAGCAGAGTTCGTGCAGAGGCATCATGTGCTTGTTAAGTTGTATGGTTAAGGAGGGTATTAAACTCCTTCAATCAGAAAAAAAAATGGTGATAATACAATTATTTTTTGTGATACTAGCTCAAGCATTCAGTTTGAAGGAACCCAATATTACAAGGTCGTTGCAAGCATATAAATGTCGGGCTAGATTTTCTTCGTGACCTTACGAAAAGGTGAATTCATGAAGATGTGTCCCATTGTTACTGTCAAGATCAAATTGCAGACATAAGGACAAAGCAATTGTAGCCGGATGTTTTTTGAAGCTCAAATGTCTACTAGGAGTTTGAATTGAACAACGTGTAAACTAGATTTCTATTTTTCAGTTTTACGAGAGAAAAATTTGAAGTAGTGGTCAAAATGTAAATCGAGCATTGTGAAATAATCCCTATTATTTAGGAAAGTAGGAATTGTTTTAGTCAGTTGACTCATTCTGACGGGTATCACTAATAAACGCTATTAGTTTGTTCCTGGTTTGGTTCATTTTTCTTAGCAGTATGGCTATACATGCATCTTTGTTCTCATCTGATAAATTGTATTATTTTTTTACGTTCAGTTTTTAACAAAAAATAATGTATTTTGTCCCCCTTAGTCTATAACCCGCAGTTCTTTATTTGAGTATAGCATCACTTTAACTGCATTTGACATTATTCTTTTCCTCTTCGTTGGTGGTTTAAATTTTGTATCATCTTATTTTCACTTGTTTTAACCGGCTTTGACGTCCTTTTTGTTCCCTCTTTGTTGGTGGTTTTTTTTTTTTTTTTTTTTCGAAAAAGAGGCAAGCCTCATATATATAGATAATGATACTCCGATGTAAAATCGGATCTGATTACAGGACTGACCATGAAAATTCCAACAATTACATGAGTTCCAAACAAGCAACAAATACCAATACAATCACAATACCTAGCAACACAGTTACATGCCATCTTCTGAATCGGAATCTTAACCATTCCAGACAATTTTCTAAGCATAAAGACTAGTTTAACTGGCCTAGTTTGGATTTTAAGTGACTTATCCAAAACATATAGCATCCCTACAATTAGTAGTGATGTTAGGATCCAAGGATCCAACCATTTTTCAAGGTTTTTTCTAAAAACAAAGTAAAACAGGTGACATAGGAATAAACAGATCCAAAGATCCACCCATTTGTCAGGGGTTTTTTCAAAGTAACAGTAACAGTAGCAGGGACCTAAATCGGTCATCGTCGGACGAAATCGGTCTGGATCTTCATCGGAATCGGTCCGGAAAAGATTGTTGCTGGTGTCTTTTGTGTCTCTGGTGTAGTTGTCGGTGTCTTAGAACATGTTGTTGCTGCTGTTGGTGACTTTAGAGAAAGTGTTGCTGAAAACCCAAATCTAGAAAAACTAGCTGAAACAGAAATATATCTTAAAAGAACAACAAGATTGGTGAAGCACTTAAACCCTAGAACATGAAAATCATTTAAATCTAAATCATAAATAGTTAAAATCCGATCATCACCAACATCAAAGGATATCAATCTGCATTGAATCGGTTGTTGCTTCAAGTTCTTCGAGAATCAGGGATAAAGATGAACATGTGCAATGATTTCTTCTCAAAAATAGGTCACAAATCATACATGGATGAACATCCATGGATCTGGAAAACAAGCCCATAAATTCTCAAGAACAACAACAAAATAAAAAAAAAATCTAAACAAAAACTAGATTCAAAAGTAACAGGAAGTAGATCGATGGGTAATAGAGCTTTGGATGTTAGTTGATCTACTCAGACCAGCTCCTAAGGAGCCGATCTGAGCAGAGAGGATTCAGGGAAAAGGGGTTTTCGTTTCAAAGTTTTGGTAAGAGAAAGTGAGAGAGAGAGAGTTTTGGTTAGAAGGGTGACCAAATGCATACCGTGATGGTTAAGTTTCCTTTTATATATATGGATTGTTTAATTTCTCTGATCAAAATAATTAATGAGTAAGGATTTTTGGACAATCTTATTTGAATACATTTTACTATATATAGTATGTACCAATATTTTTATCGAGCCCAAAAGACAATGAATTTGAAGCTAATATTTTGATGATACATTTATTGAACTCTAAATTCCTTCGAAAAGTAAGTATAATTCGAGATACCAAACCTTATCGTCTGTCAATTTTAATTTCGAAGGTTAATATTTGACGTTTGATTTTCAAATTGATGGATGGTGGTGTTAACGTCTCGGATTGAGCTTATTTTTAAAAAAAAAGTTGTCGAATTATATAAACAAAAACATATCATCAAAATATTAACTTCAAATTCGTCGTTGTTTGAGCTCAATTAAAAAATTTATACAATTCTATAAAATAATGTTCGACCCTCTTAAATAAATCCCGTCATGTGTATATACCAGAAAACAACGTTGAAAAAGATCATCATTGTTTATATGCACATGATGTGTATCTCAGTCCTTCGTGCGTATAGAGTTGCGTATGAACGCACGGAGTATAATTTGTTTTAGATAGTTTGACATGAGAATTTGATATTTTGATAGTCTTCTTTTGTTAATTTATGCATATGTTATCAGTATTGGACCACACGGCTCCATTAACGGTTTAATATAACTGTTTCTTGATTCTTGAATGTTTCAAAATTTAATCCATTTTTTCATAAATTCGTCCGAAGTAGTGAAGATATCACTGATCGTGCCAAGTTGTCACCGTCTCAGGAGCATCCATCAATAACCTAGTCAAGTGACTCCAAGTCAAATCCATTTTTTATCGAATAAACCAAGTCCTTTTCATTGGGGAGCTAGCTGGGCATTGATCACCATGAACATCGGGTTCAATTCCCACCATTCTTGAAATTGATAATAGCATCCATTACTTGGATAACACTACTAGCATTTAACATAATTGCGCACTGATTGGCTAATCATTAATGCCAACACCCATGTAGCTGGCTTCACTTCACTACCTGCTCACCACTCCAAACTCCAAAGTCCAAATCCCGTAGGATTGGCCATGCCCATATGCTGTATGCATGCCACATTCATAGCACAGGCATTTATGGCCTCATAAATCAACAAATTAAAGTGGATGTTCTCGAAAACTTTTTTTTTTTTTTTTTTTTTTGATGGAATAGGCCAAAGCCTCTAATTTTCATTAATATGAAAATTTGTTTACAACTTGATCGATTACATCAATAATCAGAAAAACAAAGAAAATACAACATTTACATAATTCGAAATTCAAAGAATCAAATAACGAAATAGATACTGCATATTTGTACTCCAATAAGGAATTTGATGTCTTTCGAATGGTTTCAAACCATTTTGGTTGTTGATCATCGCATAAATCTGATGCTTCCATAAGGAAGTGATATGCCCAAGTTCTTACGATCAATTCCGGTATTTGTTGATCTTCACTGCATATAAATTGATCGATACTTCCCCGAATTGAATCGCCCTTAACGATGTGATCGTCTATAGTGTAATACCACCAAAAGATGCCAATAAAGTTAAGATAAACCACTCTAAGAGTGTATAGGAAAGGAAAACAGCAATAATTTGCCAAAAGATGTTCTCGAAAACTACTTCACTAATATTCGATAATGCATGTAGGATCGTCCCCCCATTGATTATAGACTTTCATTCAACCTTAGTTGTAATATTTTTGTTTTTCGCTTAAAGCATGTTATTATTAGTGCCTGTGGTCCTTCAAAGTGTTTGATTTGATAGGGGTTTTGTCTACCAGACAAACTAAAGGATTGGTAGTGAATTTTCCTTTAGGAAAGGTAATTCAACATAAATGAAGATGCATGTGCCTTGTGGCCCTTGTCTGTTGGTCACGTCTTGGATAACCAAAACCGAAACATTTTGGTTTTGAGGATCTGTGGTTTGGGAAGTCGAAGTCAAAACATTTAAAACCCACCCGGGTTCCCAAAAGGATGCCCCATCGCAAGTACGAACTATATAAATTTGTATGTTTTGAGTAACAAGAGCCAGAAGTAAAGTGGATTTAATTAGTGAAATTGGGGTTCTGAGTATGTCAAGGGACGGAATTACAGAATCATTTTCGATGTATCCCAAGATCGTTACGTGTTTTCGACGCAGCAAAACAACCGCGGTTCATGGAAAACTTCAAATGGAAAACTATTCTTGACGGATTGTTTAAGAGCAAGTCTTATGGTGGAATCCATCCATCTTCCATCTTCCACGCCACCTCAGCATTTGGGCGTGGATGGAAGCGCGAAGTGTAATTGTGGAATAGTAGAAACGTTATTCTTAATGGGTAAAAACGCCAATAAGATTGGAACTAAAAAACGCCAATAAGAATTGAGCTTTTTTCCAGTAGTTAGATTTCAACAACTCATCTTAAATCTACGGATTAAAAAAAACGCAATTCTTAATGGAGCTAAAAAACGCTAATAAGATTGGAGCTAAAAAACGCCAATAAGAATGAAGCTTTTTTTCCAAAGTAGTTAGATTTCAACAACTCATCTTAAATCTACGGATTAAAAAAAAACGCAATTCTTAATGGCGTTTTTTTAGCGCAAATCGTATTGGCGTTTAGCGCTATTCTTATTGGCGTTTAGATGGATTCCACGAATGCTTCCACCAAACCATGGAACCCTCCTTTGATTTTTTGTGGAAAGCCCCAACTTTGAAGCCACTAGACTTGACATTCCATGGTTTTTTCACACTTGGAATTGCTTGGATTCCACCATAAAACTTGCTCTAAGGACCATCAGCTTTGAACTTTGTTGATATCCTATTGTTTTTAACCTTCGCAAGACTTCAAAAAGTTGACCGTCCCCTTTGTAACTGGAATCTTCTGGCTTGTACGATCGCTTTTGGTGTTTTGTTGTTGATTTCCTATCTGCTTTAGTTATTTCTTTAGATTTTGGTCCTCCTTCCAAAATTTTGAGGGACATGAGTGGGTGATGGCTAGAACTTTTGGGTAAGAAATTGCTCCTCAATGCCAGAGCATATTTAAACTAGCAAAATAAGGACCATCGATATAAAGCCCCGTTTGGGATTGTTTTTTTTCAACCAAAAGCACTTTGTAACAAACTTTTACCAAAAATTGTGTTTGGTAAAAAAATTTCAAAGTGCTTTTGGAGATAAGCACTTTCATTTTAGGCCTGCTTTTAAAAGTTACTCGGAGAAGCCATGAGTGTTTGAAAGACTAGCTTTTAAAAGCAAGAAAAGCGGCAGAAGAAATTTTTGATTCAACGATTAAGTTGTGGACCCACATAATTCGATTTAAGTTTTCGATTCTCTATTTTAACCTTGTTAATTTATTATAAAGACAAGTTCTACCCTCAAATATTGTACATTTGACATTATAATTTTAATTTCATTTTATTTCTCTATTTTTTTCATGTTTTATGTAAAATAATAAATACAATAATAATTAAAATTATTATATAAAATAATAAAAAATTTAATAAATATTAAATTGAAAAATGAAAAATGAAAAAAATAATAAATTTAATAAATATATTTTTTGATTTTTTTTTTTAAAATAATAATATTTTCATAGCAAACCATAATCATAAATTTTTTAATTAAATAATAAAAAAAATAAAAAAATATTACTTATATTTTATTAAATATATTAAAATTAGAAATATTTATTATAATAAAATTGTATTAAAACTAATTTTTGAAATATGTCTATTTTCGTCATTAACTACATCACCAGCACTTTTAAATACCAGTTTACCAAACAGAATTTACAGTTTGTTAATTGCACAGTGCTTTTTAAATTATAGTTTACCAACCGTCATGCGGATTTATTTCCACAGCACAGAACAGCAACGCACAGCACAACACAACAGAAAAGCGCTTTTCTAAAATTCACAGCAATACCAAACTAGCCTTAAGTCCTGTTTGAGATTATTTTTTTTTCAACCAAAAACACTTTGTAACTAACTTGTAACAAATTTTAACTAAAAATTGTGTTTGGTAAAAAAATTTCAAAGTGCTTTTGGAGAGAAGCACTTTCATTTTAGGTCTGCTTTTGAAAACTACTCAGCACTGGCTTTTAAAAGCTGAAAAGCAGAAGTTGTGGACCCACATAATTTGATTTAATTGATTGTCAATTTTAACCTTGTTATTTTATTATAAAGACCAGATTTACCCTAAAATATGTACACTTATCATTACATTTCTATCTTTTATTCTATAATAAATTACAACAATAATGTCACATGTGTCTCTCCTTTCACAAGTGCTAAGACTCGCAACTTCGCACCAGGACATGTTATTTCTGCTGATGTCACTCGCAAGAACAATAAATATCTGGACAAATGCACTTCACACGGTTATGGGTTTGGGGTACTGGCATTTTCTACCTTTGGTGAGCTTAGTGCTGATGTCATATCCTTCCTAAAGAGACTGAGAAATTGTATGGATAGACATGATGCTAACTTTAAGATTGGCAATTCTCTTTTTCATAGGCTAGGGATTGTTATTCAAAAAGGTATTGGTGCCCAGCTGGTCGTTAGGTTACCAGTCATTCCCTGTAATTTCGATTTCGATTTCGATTCTTAATAAAATACCCTTGGGGTGTCCTTTTTTTTATTTAAATAATAATAAAAAAAAATATAAATATATTAGAAGCTAGGCTACCAACCAAAAGCTTCGTTTGATTATTTAAATAAATAAATTAATTAAAAATATAATTTATTATAAATAAAGTGTATTTGAAACTAAATTTTGAAATATGTCTATTTTAGTCATGAACTACACACTAGCACTTTAAAATACTAGTTTAACAAACAGAATTTACATGTTTATTAATTTCACAGTGCTTTTTAAATTATAGTTTACCAAACGTCATGCCGATTTATTTCTACATCACAGCACAACAACGGACACCACAGCACAACAGAAAAATACTTTTCTAAAACTCACAACGATACCAAACTAGCCTATAATGAGATTATAGATTAGGAAAACTCCTCTGTGAATATCTTAAACCAAAGCACCCAACTTAATCCTTTTATTTTGAATGCGTGATTGGGGATACTTATATTAATTAGGATATAGGAAAAAGACAAAAACGGGATTTAAATAGTAAATCAAGGTCACCCCATATTCATGTATTTTCACTAATTCATAATAATCTACCCCTCATTAATCAGGTTTAGTGGTTAATAATAATTAGTTATGTTAATTGATAAGTTTGAACATGATTTATAGAAATCTTTAATAATTTGGAGAGATTAGAAGTATGAATGTTGGGTTCAAAATTTTTGGCTGAGATGAGTGACCAAAGAGATGTCTCTGAGTCTTCACGTTAGCAACAAATATGTCTTTTATGTTGAATCTTCTCTAGATACAACTTTGGATTCACCATGGATGCACCTGCAAAACATCCTGCCGGCATTGATATAACTATGAATACCATGCCGGTTGTACCGGCATGGTATTCATAGTTATATCAATGCTGGCGCACCATATTTTCACGTACTAGCTAGGGAATATTCAACCAACACAGTGTGTCAGCGTTGTTGTCGGTCGTTCATCCATGCCGGCATTTGTTGGAATTTTTCATGAATGTTTGCCGCTGTCCGGGGGGTCTGGGGGGGCGTAGCCCCTCCAGCCTGTGTTCGACCTATTCCGTTTTAATTCAAGACCTATTCCATTTTGATTTTTTTCCTGGTTTTAATCAGTCCACTACCGGCACAGTTAGTTAATTCTCGAGCATTCCGGTATTGCTAACGGCATAGTATGTTGCTTAAATTTCTTTGCCGGCACATGATGTAAAGTATCCAGAAAATTGATATTTTTTTTCACTTGACTACCGGCATTGATAGATTTCTATAGAGCATGCCGACATTTAGTTACGGCGTTAAATGTTAGTTACCAAGCATGCCGACACCATTTTTCGGCATGGTCTTCATCATCACTTCCGGTGATGTAAAAAAAATTATTTCCGACATGGTATTCATCACTACCGGCATGGTCTTCATCACTTCCGGCATAGTCTTCATCACTTCCGGCATGGTCTTCATCACTTCCTGCATGGTCTTCATCACTTCCGAATGTAAAAAAAAAAATTGTTTTCAAAGTGGGGAATATATAAGTTTCAAATCCTTAACCCTAACAAGAATTCCGGCAGTGAAGATGGAAATGGGGATATGATTTTGTTTTTTGATTTTAAGTTTTTAGATTTTTATTTTAAGGGAAGGGTATTTTAGTATTTTTGCCCCCCGAAAACACCCATTAACAGACACTATTGGTTGGGGGAAGTAACTTATATCCCCCAATTAGTTCAAGTATCCCCCAATCGCGCGTTCTTTATTTTCTTCTAAATACATCCTTTTGAATCATATTACGCAGGACTTTATGGGGCGACTTCCTGCTCAAACGGTTTATAATATGTTGGATAGTTTAATAAACGATTGGATTAGCTATCCCACTGGTTATTCGCATTAAGTCCAGGACCCATCACGGTCCCCAAAAAGTTCAAGGCTTCCAATTTTGGGTTTTAGAGTGGGACATATCTGATTCTAACGTCTTAAAAGCCGTTTGAGCGGGAAATCATCCTGCAAAATCATTTACCTACGGCCATCATCGGTTGTTACTGCTTAATTTTTGAAGTATGGTTTCTATTACTATCTGTTGCCACAAGAGAAAAGATTAATCGAAGCTTCGTAATATAATAAACAATGATAATTATTTAGAAAATAATTAATGAAAATTATATGGTTCATCATAAGATTTGGGTTTGGTGACATTAAATCATTTAGTCGATCAACCAAAAAACCCATTCTTACTGATACAAAGAAAAGAAAAGGGAACATCGTTGTTAATTCTACTATTATCATCACCTATTCAATGTTGATCCATGGTTATTATTATCACCATTAATACAAACATCGATAGCATTATCAACAGAATTCATCATCATTAACAAGAAACGCCGAACTTTTTATCTTCATTCCTATCGGAGATTTACTCTATTTCACGGAGTAACTTTTAGGTTTTGAAGGAGAACAGATAAGTCCTAAACGTTTGGTGATAGAACTTGGTTTATCTCACAGTTTGATGACGTCATATCTCATTAAATCAGACTGTCATCATTCTACTAGTTCAGAAATGTTATTGCGCTGCGGGAGTTAATTATTTTCCACGGCTAGTTCGGCAAGAGTTAAATTCTATTTTTTTTTCCTTTTTTTGAAGTATGACTCGAAGAATATATCCTGTGTTGGGTTTCTAGAACTGAAATTAGTAGAATGAACTGCAAATAATAAAATTGATTGCCTGATTGGGGATCAGCCACCTTAAATCCTTCTATTGGGTATTGCCACCTTAAAATTCTTCTATATTGATCGATAATAAAATTACTTCTACAACATGTGTTTATGAAACATAATTAATAAAAAAAAAATGGCAAATCAAGGAAACACATGAAAAGTTAAGAAAGAACTAGTTTTAGGTAACCAGTAGAGTCGGTATTCTGACATCCCACTCTCCTTCAAGAAAGGCTCGTCCTCAAGCCGAAAACTCTGGAAAACGGAGAAGAATGTCATCGACATCTTCCCAAGTAGCTTCATCAGTAGGGTGATCTTTTCATTTAATTAGATAAAGAGTTACAACATTGTTATGTCGCTTTAACATCCTTCGTTCTAAGAAAGATTCATGCTCTCATTCTGTCTGGTCTACAGTTATAGGCAAGGTATCAGCAATATTCACATGAACACCCCATTTGATTTTCAAGGCTGAAACGTGGAAAACTAGATAAATATGATAGTTGGAAGGCAATCTCTAGCACACGTAAAGGACCATAAAATCTTGAAGACAATTTGGAATACGATCGAGTAACAGATGTGATTGATAGTAAGGTTGTACACGAAGAAAACCCCAGTCACCAACAACAAAACTCATTTATGTACGACGGGTATCAACATATAGCTTCACACAAACTATCAGGGGTTAGCCTAGTTGGGTAGGAGCCTGACTCTCAAGTAGGAGTTTAGCGGATCAAGTCTCCGCTCACGAGTTTGGATATCTCATGAAATATTCCTCTTATGTAAATCTAGTTTAAGTTATTAATATATCTTCTTTCATATTTTTTTTAAAAAAAACTTCACACAATCTTGAGCTTCATGCAGATCGGTTTTGAGAATATGAAAAATGTGATCTCGTATTCGTAATGCTAATTCAACAATAACAACAATGAAATTAGGTAAATAGGATAAAAGAGTTGGATGTGGCATGTGGTATGCTGTAAAAATCTTCAAACTGAGTCATTTTAATAAAAGAGTGGTACATAAGTAGTGTTGTGCCACCGTTCAGTCCATGGTAACCAACGAAACCAGTCCTTAAGTTTTTGATTTGCTTTTCAAAAAAAAAAAAAAGGTAACCTTCAAGTGTGCGATTAGTGACTTCAGTTTGGCCATTCATTTGACGGTGATAGGCTAAATTTCGACAATCACTTCGTAAGATATGATGACAATCACTTACAACGGTATGAGGCATCCCATGAAGACAAACAATACCACAACGAATACATCAACAATAGTTGCAGTTGTATTTGGATGCGAAAGAGCACATAAATTAAAGCCGATCGACTACCACCGAGGTAGAGTTCTTATGGTTAGACGATGACAATCCATCAATAAAATTCATCGAGGTGTCAAAACATACATCATCAATTATAGTCAAGGGTTATTTAAGTCATGGAGGGGCGATAGTTCCAGCTTTGTCACGCTGGTGATAAGCACGAAAGTGCGGCGCATTTTCACCCATAAATACATTAGTTGGGACTCATTTTATCACTAATAAACTTGTTTTAAGTCTTTTCAAGGAAATAAGCTCTTATGGAGAAAGTTGCTCGAAAAGTGGTTTTTGCACCCCGGAGGACACATGTTATTCGGACTCTCAATGTTGGTTAAGGGACACCTCAATTATTAAGGGGTACCTCAACGGATAAGGGGCACCTTCCTTACTATTCACACCCCCAAAAGAGCATGTGCTAAAGGGACACCCGTACAGGATAAGGGGGAGGTTATCTTCTTCCTTTTGAATTTGAAAAATGGCGGGAAAATTGCTTCTCACCGATCAGAATTAGGGTTCAGATTTTTGGAGGTTTTGGAGGAGACTCAATTGCCATAATTGGTTTCAATGGACCTGTTTGGGCTTGACAGGGATGGTATAGGCCTTCAAATCAACAAACTTGGGTTGGATAATCCGGTGTTGGGTGACACAGGGATAGAGTTATTTCTCTGGTTTTGGTTTTGAGGTTTAGTTGGCAGTTGTGTGGAGATTTGGACATCGTGTATCCTGTTTGATTCGATTTGATCTTGCGAAATATTTAGGACTTAGCCAGCTCAGAAGACGCGTGCGTGTGAAAAAAAGATATACACTCGGCAAAACAGAGGTCGAATTATTCTCGGAAAGTTTTAAGGTGACTCTTTGCAAGTTCAACGTCATCGAGACGTATACACATCTAGTTGAATCGTGTTGTATTGTTTGAGCTGAAGAATAACGCGTGCAGAGATGAATTACACATGTGGTTGGCTGAAAATTAGATAAAGAAGGAAAATATTCCCGAGAAATAAAAAAAAATTATTGGGAGTTATGACGAAGATTTTCTGGATGATGCGGGTATATAAAGGGTTCTGGAAGTCTTGGACAGGATATCGAGTGATTGGGGAGGCTACAGAGTCGAGAGAATTGCTGCAGAGAAATAGTGAAGAACACGAAGAACAGACCGGCAAGGACAGTCGTAAAACATTGTCGTTTATGCTCAAGAGATAAGACTGTCATCCTGCGACAGTTTAGTGTTATTCTTTGTAACAGTGGGTTTGCAACACTTATAAACGTTGCGAATTCCCGGTTTAATTTGATTTTCTCATTTTCTCTTCTTTGTAAACACCATTTGGGCAATAAAAATGAATTTTGAGCGTGTTTTCATCATGAGAAGCTAAACCCCTAGACAGTGTCGACGGAGGAAGCCGAACTTCATACGTGGGTAATTTTAATTAATTCTTTATATGACGTTTGCACTTATTTTAAATTGTTTTATGATTTGAAAAAATTAGTTATCATTTTATTAGATGGGTCATGCTTGCTTAGATGTTTGATGTCCCATGCTTAAAATTTATAACTAATGTTTGGAGAATCTACATTGGCAAAAATAAGAGTCCTTGTTGTTTTATGAGCTATAATTGTTGAAGAATAATAATTGAACCTATTGATATGAGTGCGGTGGAATCTTCGACCCAGTAACTCTCTCTTTTATTATTTTCGTTAAACCTTTTAATTTAATCTTAACAACGTCCGAGTGAACGACAACCCTTTTACTACTACAACGAAAAATTTAAAACTCTATTAATTTTGGCGCCGCCGACGCGTATTTGTTTTTAGATTAATTTTTAGGTTTATTTTGTACAGTATTTTCTTTTTCCTTTTTATGTGTTTCTTTTTGTATTTCTTTTCAGGGAATTTTTGAGGATGATGACTTCTTCTGAGGAGACGTCACCTACGATGACGCTGGCGGAATATAAGCGTAGAAAGTCAAATTATCAGGAAACCTCATCTGAGATGACGCTTGCTGAATATATGCGTAGGCAATGGTATGGAGTTTCTGCTCCACATGAGGTAAGTGAAGAATCACATGAAACTATATATGAGAAGTATTACAAACACACATCGCCTAGTTTGGAACAAAGATTGAGAGTTCTTGAATGTCAAAGATTATTTGCTGATGATGATGAATCTGGTAGTGACTCTCTGTTCCAAACAGAACATATAGATGACCCTGTGGATGATTGTGTGGATGATTCACCTAGTTCCATAGATGAATCTACCTCACAAGATCATTCACCCGACTTAGAGGTTGTTTCTAGACCCTTGGACTTCCAAAAGTTGCCTAATTTAGGGTTGGAATTGTGTGCTTCTAAAGTGTTGTTGGATTACTTTGCATCTAAATACCTAGAGGACTTGCCTATTCCTGAAATAGTGCATGAGCCGATTGATAATTCCTCAGTCTCAATAGAATCCCCATATTTTGTTCTTTACGCACTTCCTTGTGCAGTAAAAACTTGGTTTAGGGGTAAATCTTGGTTTTTAATAGTTTCAGCGTCCCCGCGTTTTCATGACATAAGTGTGAAGCTGTCGTTGGTAAATATTGTATTTTGGGTTGATCCCCAAGTTTTCAGGTTATTAGTTTATGGGGATCCATTTTTGTACATTCCAAAGAGGTATAATTATTTATTTATTTATTTTTGTTTATTGTATTTTTGAATTTCCCATCTTAATTTTTACGTTGGATGACTCAATTACATTGAGGACAATGTAATGTTTAAGTGTGGGGGAGTAGTTATTAACTTTTTATTTTTCTTTTTCAGGTATATTGTGACCAGCCGTATAGCGGGTCTAAAAAAATAAAAAAATATATATTATGGCCAGCTGTGTAGCGGGTTTAAAAAAAAAAAAAAAAAAAATGTTTCGCGTCTTATGTATGGCATTTGTCATGACCAGCTGTGTAGCGGGTCTAACTCTCTCTTATTATATGACCAGCTGTGTAGCGGGTCAATTTTCTGTTTTGCTCGAGGACTAGCAAAATGTAAGTGTGGGGGAATTTGATAAACACGAAATTGCGACGCATTTTCACCCATAAATACATTAGCTGGGACTCATTTTATCACTAATAAACTTGTTTTAAGTCTTTTCAAGGAAATAAGCTCTTATGGAGAAAGTTGCTCGAAAAGTGGTTTTTGCACCCCGGAGGACACATGTTATTCGGACTCTCAATGTTGGTTAAGGGACACCTCAATTACTAAGGGGTACCTCAACGGATAGGGGGCACCTTCCTTACTATTCACACCCCAAAAGAGCATGTGCTAAAGGGACACCCGTACAGGATAAGGGGGAGGTCATCTTCTTCCTTTTGAATTTGAAAAATGGCGGGAAAATTGCTTCTCACCGATCAGAATTAGGGTTCAGATTTTTGGAGGTTTTGGAGGAGACTCAATCGCCATAATTGGTTTCAGTGGACCTGTTTGGGCTTAACAGGGATGGTATAGGCCTTCAAATCAACAAACTTGGGTTGGATAATCCGGTGTTGGGTGACACAGGGATAGAGTTATTTCTCGGGTTTTGGTTTTGAGGTTTAGTTGGCAGTTGCGTGGAGATTTGGACATCGTGTATCCTGTTTGATTCGATTTGATCTTGCGAAATATTTTGGACTTAGCCAGCTCAGAAGACGCGTGCGTGTGAAAAGAAAAAAAAAAAAGATATACACTCGGCAAAACAGAGGTCGAATTATTCTCGGAAAGTTTTAAGGTGACTGCTGCAAGTTCAACGTCATCTGAGACGTATACACATCTAGTTGAATCATGTTGTATTGTTTGAGCTGAAGAATAACGCGTGCAGAGATGAATTACACCTGTGGTTGGCTGAAAATTAGATAAAGAAGGAAAATATTTCCGAGAAATAAAAAAAAAAGATTATTGGGAGTTATGACGAATATTTTCTGGATGATGCGGGTATATAAAGGGTTCTGGAAGTCTTGGACAGGATATCGATTGATTGGGGAGGCTACAGAGTCGAGAGAATTGCTGCAGAGAAATCTGCAGCAGCAGCAGAGAAATAGTGAAGAACACGAAGAACAGACCTGCAAGGACAGTCGTAAAACATTGTCGTTTATGCTTAAGAGATAAGACTTTCATCCTGCGACAGTTTATTGTTATTCTTTGTAACAGTGGGTTTGCAACACTTATAAACGTTGCGAATTCCCGGTTTAATTTGATTTTCTCATTTTCTCTTCTTTGTAAACACCATTTGGGCAATAAAAATGAATTTTGAGCGTGTTTTCATCATGAGAAGCTAAACCCCTACACTGGGTCGACGGAGGAAGCCGAACTTCATACTTGGTAATTTTAATTAATTCTTTATATGACTTTTGCACTTATTTTAAATTGTTTTATGATTTGAAAAAATTAGTTATCATTTTATTAGATGGGTCATGCTTGCTTAGATGTTTGATGTCCCATGCTTACGATTTATAACTAATGTTTGGAGAATCTACATTGGAAAAAATAAGAGTCCTTGTTGTTTTATGAGCTATAATTGTTGAAGAATAATAATTGAACCTATTGATATGAGTGCGGTGGAATCTTCGACCCAATAACTCTCTCTTTTATTATTTTCGTTAAACCTTTTAATTTAATCTTAACAACGTCCGAGTGAACGACAACCCTTTTACTACTACAACGACAAATTAAAAACTCTATTAGCTGGCAAGTATCACAACTATCAATGTAATCCGTGATTGAGTGTTTCTTACGTAACCTGTCAGTAGAAACTTTGTTGAGGACGCTTATATGTATTAACAAAACTAGAATGACCACCATGATGGGTTGAATGGAATTCGTAAAGAAGCTTAACACACCATTG
The DNA here is from genome assembly GCA_023531295.1 of Papaver armeniacum. Taxonomy (NCBI): domain Eukaryota; kingdom Viridiplantae; phylum Streptophyta; class Magnoliopsida; order Ranunculales; family Papaveraceae; genus Papaver; species Papaver armeniacum. The sequence goes on from JAJJWW010008362.1 coordinate 193,771, forward strand.
AGACGTGGGAACCACTACTATGCGCTCTTTATAACAAAGTACACCATCAACATAAGTGTAATGTTTCTTAAAAGCTTGATTTCTATGCGACTCCTCAGTAAGACTGGTTAATGTAACTTCATTATGACATTCTTGAATAAAGATATCAGCCCTAGGAAAAAATAATATCACTAAGAGTTGATAGAGTAAGATCAAGCTAACGAAATAAGACATCGGTTGCCTTGTTGTTGTACCATAATAATAAATAATCTCGTAATTGTATCCTAAAATCTTGGATAACCATTTTGGTTGTTCAACGGAAGACAACCTTTGGTCATGAAAGTATTTGGGACTTTGATTACACGTTAAAATTTTAAAATATTGACCAAGAAAATATGCACGCCACTTTTGAACAATAGACACAACAACAAGCATCTCAATTGTCGTAAATAGGAAGGCTCAATTGTTTTTTCCGAAAGAAGATTATTAAAACAGGTTTAGCAGTGTTGCAGAACCAATCGACACAGAGTAAAATAATACTGTTGAAAAAATGGTAGTCTTCTGTTGTTTGGAATATCTCACGGTTCTCTGCGACGGAATTCTGGTGATGTTGTTCTTCGAATTCTTTTTCTTTTGCCTGTGAAGAAATAAAACTCTAATTTTTTTTTACATTTTTTTTTTGTTCTCTGAATTTCTCAGTCCTAGTCTATTGGTTTCAACCACTATATATATATCGAGAACATGTTTTGGTTATCTCTTTGTTTCGTTTGATTAAAAGTCACCGGAGTACCTCTGTAAATCTTCTTTATGTGTCTTTGGGTAATATCTTCTCATATTCTTCAAGGAGTCACCAAACTCCGAGAAACTATTCTTTCATGTATTATCGTAATATAAATGGAAATCACCTTCTTCTTACGTAAATAATTTTGAAAAAGCGGGGATCTAGCAACCACGCCCAATATTTCGTTCAGCAATCTGTATGAACTAACTCCAATATAATTTCAAGGTAATCCACTAGACAGTCAGAGTCAATCAAGGAAAGATATCTAAGAGTTATATCTCTTCCTCAAATCAATCAGCAAATCAACAGGAATGAATCCGTGAACTGACTGGTATGAGAATAACTTGAACGGTACCAAAATCAATGTTCAAGTGTCAATCAATTTATATCAACAACCAAAGGTTGGATATACCAATGATTGAACTACGCACAACATGTGATATTTCAATTATATAAACAAATATAAAGTGAAAAATAAATAACACGGACACCAGAAGTTTTGTTAATGAGGAAACCGCAAATGCAGAAAACCCCCGGGACCTAGACCAGATTTAAACACCACACTGTATTTAGCCGCTACAGACAATAGCCTACTACAAATTAACTTCAGACTGGAATGTAGTTGAGCCCTAACCAAGTCTCGCATCGATTAAGGTACAGTCGCGTTCCTTACGCATCTGAATCCCAGCAGGACTCTACGCACTTTATTCCCTTAGCTGATCACACCCACAACTAAGAGTTGCTACGAACCAAAGTCGAAGACTTATAAACAAATCTGTCTCCCACAGAAAATTCTATTGTGATAGATAAATCTGTCTCCCACAGAAGTACCTATGAAGTTTTGTTTTGTCTTTTGATAAATCAAGGTGAACATGAACCAATTGATAATCCGGTCTTATATTCCCGAAGAACAACCTAGAAATATCAATCACCTCACAACAACTTAACTATATGGTAATAGAAGAAGTTATCGTGGAATCACAAAGAATGAGACGAAGAGCTTTGTGATTACCTTTTATATCTTACCTATCAGAGATAAATCTCGATAAAATATTAGAGAAGATAGTACCCAATATAATAGAACAAGTAAGATCAGAACATGCAACTACATAGAAAATAGTTGGGTCTGGCTTCACGAATCCCAAATGAAGTCTTCAAGTCGTTAACCTGTAATGGTTTTGGAAAAACCTAGGTTAAAGGAGAATCGACTCTAGTCGCAACTAGGACACGGGAAAGTGTCTGGATTAGGTTTCCCAGTTGCTAGAGGTCTCCCTTATATAATCTTTCAAATCAGGGTTTGCTTTATAAGTCAGCTTAGTAACAAAACAATCACTATTCACTGTTAGATGAAAACCTGATTTAAGATTAAAGCTAAGTTTGCTTATAACCAAAGCAATATCTCTCCATCGTTATATGGTTTCAGCTTGTTACACACAAATAAAATATACCTTTATTTAGATATGGGTAACCGTACCTAAACGTGCATATTGATTTTGCTTAATAACAGTTATCCGAAGTTAGCCATATGAACACTTTTGTATTACCCACATTCATCTAACACTTCTAGATCAAATATGATAATCAATCAAACATGAAAGATAATCAAATGAATATAATTGTGCTACTCATAGAGTTGTTCAATTGTATACATCTCATAGAAGTATATAAGAAACAATTGAAGCAAAATCGAATCGATTCATGAGAATTAACTCATGAACATTAAGCCACGGTTTGCAAAGATTGCATTCCTTAATTTATTAATATATTTGTTAATGAGTATGAAAACATACTTAACTGATTTTAGAACTTAACCAACTAAGTTTGCAAATGGGTACGCAAACTATAGTTCCGGACTTTGGTCTTGTCCAATAGTTTGCAAACCGGTATGCATACTGTCGTCCCGAACCTTAACTCAGGTAGAACCGTTCGCATACTCCCGGACTTTAATAGTTAAAACCATTTGCATACTGGTATGCAAACTTGGTTTCCGGACCTGAATCATACCACAAAAGTTTGCATACTGGTATACATACTGTGTTATATCCAGATAATAATTAATTGTTCTAAACTCCCATTTCAATCATTGAAACATCCTTAGAAGACGACAATAGCTGTCTCACACATACCATTAACTTATAAGTAATTTTCAAGTGATCGAATGATCAATATGAAACATTCTTAGTCGACATCAAATGACTGTCTCACACAATTCATGTAAGATGTTTCAAGGCAATTTTCACATGATCATCTTTTGACTTATTATTTAGTTTGCAACAAATAAATTGTTTCCAACTAAACTCGTCAAGAATAATGATGAACGTAGCTAATCAAAAAGCTTCCAACACATATTTCGAGAAATAGATAACCGAGTTAAACTCAACTCGAAATATCAAATGTGTATAATATAAAAGTCTATATAGCTTTACGACTTAGTCTCATTAGGAGATAAAATAGAATAAACTTATGAGTGATAGATAAGTTTTAGTCTCCACATACCTTTTGTTGATGAAGTTACTCCAAGCTCTCCTCAGCAGATCTTCGTCTTCAATCGATGAATACCGTGAAGTCTAAATCTCAACTACACATTTTATCCTAATCCGAGACATAGCTATAAGTAGACTAGAAATCAAGACTTATAGTTTTGATCACCTAAACTTGACAAACAAGCTTGAGATAGCAACGCTTGCGAGTTCGACCGAGCAGTGCTCTAACAATCTTCCCCTTTGTGAATTTTAGTGACAAAACTATTAATACATATGGATTACAAGATAAATAGACTTTGTAGCTTCTCATCCAAATGCTTGATTTTCTTGGTTCTTCAACGTTACTCGAAATCTTCGTCACTTCCTAGTACTCCAGTGATTCTGAACGTGTTCAACTCGGCATCATACTTGTTAAAGGTGCGTAGCTATAACAATGAGAAAACAATAGCTCTCAATCATTGTTATACAATGTCATAGTATTATTACACAACATCAAAGTTCAATTGTATCACAACTTTGACAATAATACTACGGTGATATATATCACTCCCCTTTAGTCAATACTTCATCTCACAATGAAAAGCACCCCCCCTTACATAATGATCCATAAACCATACGTATGTAGTGTGAACTACAAAATAATTCTCCTCCTTTTTGTCAATATAAATTAGCAAAGGTATGAAAACTAACGGGATCATAATGAAATTCTCAAAGAGATTATTCATGACTAGAAGAGAACATATCAACTTTGTTTCGGTGATTTCACATAGTCAAAACTTAGTGTATTCATAAAGGAGTTTATAAAGGTGGAAGATAACTCCTACAATATTCCACAACCGTACTCCCCCAAAAAGATTTGATAATTAAGCACAAGTTCAATTAAGAACTCTCCCCCATAAAATGTCATTCCCGAAAGAACACCAAGAGCGACCTTACTTTTACGAGAAAATAATGATTTCCTTGGACATTAACAAATCACATGAAACATGAATTTGTATCCAGAAATCACGAATAACAAGAAGATCTTAATGATTAATTTAATCGGAAATGCTCAACATAAGAAAACTTACGGAGCCACATGGTACTTTCACATAGAAGTGGATCAGGGAAAAATCAATACTGCGTAATATTCAAAAGTTCATTCTATCTTTTATCAATATTTTCATAAAGACATAATAGACTTAACTTTTTGACATATATGAGGTAATCGTAGTTCACGGACGTAAACACACATATCCCATAATATTTTTGCAATATATAAAACCAATAAAGATTAATATTGCAAAATCATCTTCCAAAGAACTTAGAATTTAAATAAATAAATCTAAAATATTGCAAGATGAAAATCGTTGGCAATAGCTATGTGTAATCACAATATTTGCTATTCCAAACCCTAGTTATCCTTCTTAAAAACAAGAATAAATTCTCATAAGAAGTTTCCTAGACATTAAGATTCTTGAAAAATTCTTTATCGTCCCCGAACTCCTTGTCGTCAACAGACATTGGAACATAAGGTTCATAAAGAAAGGAGTCAATTCCAACGAACCTTCTAGACTAATGTCGAACTAGGGCCTTATGAACTTCAAGAGATCTTAAAAAAGACAGCCTTTATTTGTTGCATCTCCATCCTTGTTTCTTTCAACTCTTCAAGAACACCAGAAAATTTCTGAAGATTTGAGGGGTTAGCCCTTGGTTTCTTCATATTCTTCCCTTTTCTCTTCAAAGTTGCTGAGGAATGGGATTTACCTTTTTTCTTTATGATTGATGGCTTAACAATCATGTTAACATCTTTTCCATTAGAAGATATGATGCTTGGAGTCTCCATCAAGATATGGAATTGTGAAGAAAACATACAAAAACTAGCTCCACAAGCAATCTTTTGATAAAAAGAGTTTTAGAGAAGGAATAGGGAATGTAGAGTTACGGAACCTATATACAGAGTAAGTAGGATTCACGTACGACCAACTCATAACCCTAAAAAAGGTAGAATTGTCGATGTTAACCCCTTTTAATAATCAAAATAGGGTAATCATTTTCAATATCAATTATGAAGAGATCAACAGAATTCCAGAAAACAAAAACAAAAATAAACATAAATTTTCTTTTCCTAAAACCTGATTGTGCATAACTCTTGTCTCTTTGAATTCGGGCACATGAGACAAGATGCACCTTCAACACAATTAAGTTGTGTTGGGTGAACAATAATCTGTCCACCATACGATCCTTGTACAGAATTCTTAATACCCTTTTTCATAGATTGTTTAGACCTTGTTATTTTCTGTAGCGATCTATCTTTTTCTTTAGAAATTAACTTCTTCGAAGATGAGTTGTGAAAAAGCGGGGGTCTAACAACCACACCCAACAATTCGATTAGCAATCTGTATGGACAAACTCCAATATACTTTCTAGAGAATCAACTAGACATTCAGACTCAATCTATATAAAAAGTATATCAAAGAGTTTATATCTCAATCTCTCGATTTGATATTTACTCAAGCAAATAGAAATCTGCGAGTCTTTATCAAAGAGGGATAACTTGGATGGTACCAAAGACCAATATCCAAGTGTCAATCAATTTAAATCAACAACCCAAAAGGTCGGATATTCTAATTGATTGAACAACACACAACCTGTGATATTTCAATTATATAAACAAATATAATGCGGAATAGAAATAACACAGTGTTGATGGTGGATTTTCATTTAAGGTTAAAATTATAAAAAACTAGAAAATAATGCGCTGACATCTTGTAAAAGATAAAGCCATTAATAAGTGTTGGATACTCCCTCACTTAATTCACCAAGAATGGAGCATGTGGCAACAATCCCATTCTATGAATACACGAAATTCATCCAGGTTGGAGCATGTAGCAACAATCCCATATACCCTGTGAATTTCTAGCATTATTAATTAATGCGCAATCAGCCTTGTATTTCCTGTACTCATTATCAGTGCGGCATGACGACTGAGTGTTACTCTTACAGAGCAACACGAACCTCCAAGTATTATAATGAAACCATGTACGAAATACCCTTATGTCTGACTCTCGGTGTGTTATACTAGCCCGATTGAGCCCCTCTCGGTGTGTTATACTAGCCAGATTGAGCATCCAGAATGACCGTATCAGTCCGGATATGATCGCGGTCATCCAACTCCACAAGCATGATTGGATGACCCAGATCAATTCCATCACCCCAAGCAGGTATGGAATACCCACTTTGCCGACCCCGCATGGTCGGCCATTGGCCTAGCTTGCCAAAAACGTTCATACCAAGCGGTATGGACGGAAAACCCTAAATTAGGGTTTGCGGCATATTACATGTGTCGCAAAACAGTCTCAACCATCCATCTTCGCAGGTATAGATGGAGGTGTAGATGTAAACTCAAAGGGCCCCGAGCATGTCAACACAATCACCGAGGGCCCGCCACACACTTGACCAACCGGTCAAGACCAACCATGCTTGGTCGTAACAAATTCGTGCGCCCAAACAAGGGGTGACGCACGGCTTTGAAATCCCGAATTAGGGTTTTGAGCATCACGAGCGTCCATCTTCTCCGGCACGAATGGAGGGTCCAAGATTAGATTAAGCAGTCCGGTCATACCAAAGATGACCACCGTGGACCCATCTATTCCCTCACCCGATCGGCCAAGGCATATCATGCATGGTTAATCCAAAACGCACGCCCAAACTAGCGTGGTCACACCTCCCAAACCACAACCGATCTCGTCTCCGCTCAACTTCGCCGGACGATTTGGATGGCTCGAGATCACGTTTTTATGGGATATTCGGGTATAGGCGTGAACACCAGCCTACCACCTTCACACCAAAGCCAATCGGCCAAGACCGACCAAGATTGGTCGTCTTGGAACGTGTGCCTTAAGTGGGCGTGACGTGCGGCTCTTGCGGCACCGGTTTTTGTCACAAATCGATCTCGACCACTCAACTTCACTTAGGATGAATTGAGTGACCCAGATCATACTTTCGAGATGTAATGGGTATAGGCGCCTACACCATCATGCCGTCTACACGCATGTATGGTCGGCCTGGCCAAAGTTGTATCCCATGCTTGGTTTCGACCAAGCTGAAGAGTGATGCCTGCGCACCTCTTCAAAACCCTAATTTCATTAACGGTCGCAGATGAGTGTCTTAAAGATCATCTCATCCGTCCAACTTCACCAGCTTGGTTATACAACCCTGGTCAGGAGTTAGTTGGTCAGTGAGGCGTCATTACCCATCACTTTACCACACCATGATGCAGTACTGCATAAAATACACACGATACTTCACAAGTATCAACTTCCTGAATAACGCAGTTATTCAAATTAGCATTACATGCTACCTATCGTGGATCCACGATCCACACGTTCCAGACATCAATCATGTCACAAATCGGGGGATACATACTTTGGGGTATTGGTCTGGCGGTTTACGGCGTGCGGCGTGCAACGCGCCATCACAAGAACGTGTTAGGAAGTCATGGACGGTAAGAGATGAACATGAGAAGTGGGCAAGACCGGTCGTGTGGCACCGACGCACAACTCCACTACTCCATCACTCCACTTCCTCCACTTCCCACGAGAGACGTGAATAAGGCTCAATGACTTGTATAAATAGGTTCTCCGCCCTATTTCAAAAACAAGGGAAAAAAGCAGAGGCAAGTGTTAATACAAAACGTATTCCAACACCCGAGCACTGCTTGCATCAATCGTAAGCCTGCTCATCTTTCTGTTACAAGTCATTCATAGCCAACACCTTCACAATCTCAACACCTTCATCGCTTCCCTCCCTAAGATCAACCCCATCTCCTTCACTTTGTGACCGAAGCAAGTCTGGAACGGCCATTTCTTGGTTTAGGCCGGACTTGCATAGATTGACTTCTGAATCTACAAGCACTCACCGCGCAGTGCATTTGTTTAGGGTTTAGATTCATTCCTCATCCACACACCCCAAATTACCAAATTCAACATGAGTAGTTTTCACCCATAAACAATTGGCGAGCACAGCGGGAGGTTGATCTCTCGGTTGCACAAAATTGAATTGTCAATTTTTCGGTTTCCATCTCGCAATGTATCCGGAAACCACAGGTGGTTCAGATATCATGGGAAGTGTAGCTAGAATGCTGGAGGATGTCTTGGCAAATCAAGCCGGTATCACCAGAAGGCAGAGCGAGACATTTCGCCTTTTGAATGATATAGCAGCACAATTACAAGAAGGGTCGGCAGGCATCTACTCAAGCAGTGCAAGAAATGCTGAATCCTTATTCAGGAGTCAAAACTTTAACAGTGGAGAGGCAAAAAGAGCGCGTAACCGCAGGAGACTCAGGAAAGATGAACAAAATGGTCAAGCCAACAATGAAGAACCGAGGCAACTCCACAGAGGAAAGGACTTGTACGGAGTACTACAACGCCTACCAGATAAAGAAAGGGAGCCTGGAGCCTATGGAGCCCTGTTAGAAGATTTATATCTCAAAACTCTTGTTGAAGCCAGGAAGACTGTCCAATCCGCATCGGCCTTTCATCCAAGCGAAGAAATGCTTGAGGAAGGAGAGATCGATCAGGAAATACGTGAATACGGAGGATGGGAGCGTTCAATTCGATCACTCAACAGTGATATTGCGACACCTTCCACATCCCTTTACCCAGGCAAGCGATCCGCGGATATGATGGCACATGCAAATCTTCCAACTTCATCTCCAGAACGTGCTCCACATCAAATCCACGTAGAGACATCACAACGCCCACTAACGCAGGAAAAGATGGACTCGAAGTACCTACACTTTCCGTTCCCAATGGAAAATATTTTGGAGTTGCTGGAGATGTGGATACGAAATAGAGAGGTGGAACTACCTCCTGTATGGCGTCCACCAACCGATCAAGAAATAATGGACCCGAGGTACTGTCATTTCCACCGGTTCCTTCACCACCCTACCCGGTGAGTGCGACGCTTTGAAGCGCATTGTTCAGGAGAAACTTGGTTCAGAGGGATAGCTCTCATTCTCTAAAAAATTAATGCGGACGACTTCCTTGGAGAGGCTACTTCGGTTTGATACAAATGAGGCTTCAAAGACAAGTAAGTTCTATTCAGCAATTTTACAAGAAAGATAGTTTTGGAATTCACTGGGGACTTAGCATCCCCACATGGAGAAAGAGAATCAGTGATCAAACGCATGTTTGCTTCCCTTCATACCTCCCTTTTACACGACATTTGCAATTTCATATGACATGTGCAATCATTCATAACCAAGATGCAAATTCTATTTAAAATAACCTCTTTCAGGAAAGTTATTCACAAAACCATCTCAGAATAAACCAATTCAATTACCTATTAATTCAAAACCAGAAGTCAAGTTATCCTCACTATCACTCAAAAAAGAAAAAGAAGAGACAAGTATATGGCACGAATCCTTCAAGGAAAGTCCTTCAGAAGCAACTCGTCCTTCTGGGCAAGAGCGACTTTCATCCTTTGAAGTACAGCTTGCTTCAGCTTCAACTCCTCAGACAACTTTTCAACCTCTTCTTCCTGGCGAGTAACACATTCTGCAGAAGGGGCTTCACCTTGTAATTTCTGGAGCTCCTGAATCTCGGAGAACCTTTTGAGGAACCAAGGAGCATTGAAGTCGTACTGCACAAACACATCTCGATGACACTTCCAGTCTTCAATCATCTCCTCAGAAACTGTTCGACCAGTCGCGACGCTCATCCCATGGATAGAAAATAAAGCCTCCTGAACGCGGTTGACCAATGCAAGACGACTTTTGAGCTTCGTAGTGGTAGCAATGTGACCGTGTTTCTCCCATATTGCCGTGTACAACTCCTTGAACCGAACCGGCACACTGAATCCTCCAACCAACACATGACCTGGATAAGGAACAATGAATGGAGGATCAAACAAAGCTCCAGGCTGTGCTACCAATACTTCACCAGTCACGGGAACCTTGTCATTTACAGGAGACCTTTCAGAAGGAGTCACCACGATAGCTTTATTGGCCGAAACCTGCTCAGAACGTTCTTCAAGGGGAGCAACTTCAACTATAGCAGATGTTGCCTCTCTTATATTCCTTCCGACATCTACTTCACTCTGGGTGCTAATTTCCATCACGACCCCGTCAACAAGATCACTCAGGGAGGCGGCTTGTCCAACCGAGCTTGCATCATCTCTGTCATGGTCGGAAAAAGGAGCGGTTTCTCCAGACTCCTCAGCATGAAGGTCAGTACCTCCAGACTTCTCAGCATGAAGGTCAGTACCTCCAGACTTCTCAGCATGAAGGTCAGTACCGCCAGACTTCTCAGCATGAAGATCAGTACCGCCAGACTTCTCAGCATGAAGGCCAACATTACCAGCCTTCTCGTTCTGAATGCGTGCCAACCTTGTGAAGACATTCTCTTTCGGAATCCCCTGATTTCAAGCAAGAATCACTCTTAGAAAGATTCACTCTGGAGAAATAAAGGAACCAACGGGAAGAGATTTAAATACCTGCATATTGGAGGAATTGAGGATCACCGAACCACATGCCTCGCCTTTTGGATCTCTCTCCGCTTGGGGACCGCAATCCTCCCTCATTTCGGTCCATTTGGCTGGAAGTGGCTTCAACCGGAAATGTTTTTCAAAACCTCGGAAGATGGTTCACCACGGGAACCTGTCACAACACTCTCCGAGAATTCCTGGAAAATCAACAGTTGCCTCCTCCAAAATTCCTTGTACTTATCGGTTACCACTGGGTTTCTCCCAATAGGCCAGAAGGGAAGGCTCACCCTTTCTAAAAACACGTCATCATTAAGAATATTTGGGAGGAATTCTTTCGGAACCCCTGGTGGACGGATAAATGGGACACCCTGATCAAACCCCATTTGACTTGCTGCCCTGTCAATATTATACGGAGTCACAGTAAATTCTTCGTTGAATAAAGACGGGACATATCCTGGGATGCAGCTGTGCAGGTAAAAAATTTCCCCAAATCTCATAGTCTTAACATCGGTGCGCAACACAAAGATCAGGACCATCAGAAGCAGTAGCAAAAGTCTTTGGCTGAACAATGGAAGGGTGGACCGGCCCCCATGGACGGAAATCAACGTAAGACACATTGTCAAATATGTCCATGAGTTTTGCGCTGTTTCGGGACGCCTCCTATTCCAGCGGAGTATTCTCGAGCCACCATACAAGTTCTTTGAGAAAATTTGCGGGAGTAGGAGCATAGCTTTGAAGTGTTCCCATAAGAATGCCGAAGAAAAGCGAAGTGAACGTGCGATTCCACCTTCTTGTACCCGTTAGAAACATGCATGTCCATCGCTAAGGCGTCCAGATGAGAGTACAGCGATCCAAGGAACAAGGCACCCAGGGGAAGCACTTTACCTTTTGCCAGCTTTATAGCGATCTTAACGAGGTCACCTCTAATGGTCTTCTTTCCAGAACCGTTGTCGAATATATCTACGGATAGCCATAAAGACAGAACGCAATCACGCCGAGCTCATTTTCCAACTCTTGATCCGGCTCGGGTGCAGGAGACCACTCCGACACCCACCAGGTGTAAAAGCATCTCGTATCTTTTTTTCTCCTCCTTGTCAGATGTCGAATCCCGCCACCTTTTGAAGTATAGCATCATAGTTACGTTGCTCCGTATCAGAGAGATCGTAAGAAAGATTTCCAGCAACAGGCAGGTTCATTAATGCAGATACACTCTCCAGAGTAATAGTCATCTCTCCCCATCTAGATATGGCTGTATGAGTAGAAATGCGCCACCGAGAAATGAAGGTAATCAAACCCGCAGCGTCTTTCTTAATTTCAAGAGCAACAGATGCCATGACCGCATTGAGGATTTGCGCTTTGGTCAAATTATCTTTAATGTCCTTATTACTCAACATGCGTCTCATCCATCCTTCATAAGAACCCAGTGGAGTATGGCAAATCTTGAAGTCAATAGGGGAAGGCGGATATTCGTTTCTCCAGGAGACAAAATCTCATCACAAGTCTTTGAAGAAGAAAATGGATCAGCATCCATATTTTCTGAATCGGAAAGCAGGACTATCTTATGAGAAGGATGTCTTCTAATGTTTGGAAAAGGCGAGGTGAACAACTCATCATCGATGTTCGGCGTATCTTTGAAGCCATCAATACTTCCTGTCTTGGCACCAGCATTATCTCCAGAAGACATCTCAACATGAGTTCTTTTCTTCATTCCACAATGAAAATAGGAGTTAGAACTTGTATGAAAAACGCATGGGGCATGTAGTCACGCATGACAAGACACAACCCACGTTGAAATACACAAAAGCTGGGATTGGGTCCAAGCACCAGTATCACTTCAAGTCTGGTATTGGTTTCAAGTCCGGTACAAGTTTCAGTCTGGTATTGGTTTCAAGTCCGGTACAAGTTTCAGTCCGGTACAAGTTTCAAGTCCGGTACAAGTTTCAAGTCCGGTACAAGTTTCAGTCTGGTATTGGTTTCAAGTCTGGTACAAGTTTCAGTCTGGTATTGGTTTCAAGTCCGATACAAGTTTCAAGTCTGGTATTGGTTTCAAGTCCGGTACAAGTTTCAAGTCCGGTACAAGTTTCAAGTCCGGTACAAGTTTCAAGTCTGGTATTGGTTTCAAGTCCGGTACAAGTTTCAAGTCCGGTACAAGTTTCAAGTCTGGTATTGGTTTCAAATCAGTCAAGCATATGTGGGTGGGACCCACGCACAAGGTGGGACTACATTCACGGGCACGTATTACAACACAGTTTTCTCATGATCGTGGGAATTATGTTTACAAAATCCAAGCCAAAGTCTCTTCCCAAGCTACAATCTAAGAAGCTAGTTTTTGTATGCAACAATGGAAGAAGTAGCAAAAAACGACGTATTCACGGACTTGCGGAACTAAACCATCCTATCTATAAAAAGATTTTTACCTAAGAAATTAGGGTTTTTCCTAAAAAAAAAAAAAAAAAAAAAAAAAAGTGAAACTTACCTTGGGCGGACGGACGGCGGCAGCAAATCCGGCAGCAATTCCGGCAACAGCAACGGCGGCAGCAGTAGTCACGGGCGGGAGCTGCTCAACAAAAAAAAAATCGTGAAGAAAAGAAAAGGGGGTTGGTCTCTTTTATAGACAAAAAATTAGAAGAATCCCAATGGAACAAGGATTCCTCTTTTATTTGGTTTCCTCTTTTGATTCAAATACCCTAAGGAAGGAAGCCGGTCCATCAAGGCTTAAGATCGCGCACGCATGGAGGATTGCCCACGGCCAGAATCCCTCCAGGTAGACTTCCTTTATCTTGTCTTCTTACGTTTGTATATGTCACCATCTCATGCCTACCCCACAATAGTGTAACCATTATGTGCTAGGCAGGGGACTTAATGTTGATGGTGGATTTTCATTTAAGGTTAAAATTGTAAAAACCAGAAAATAATGCGCTGACATCTTGTAAAAGATAAAGCCATTAATAAGTGGTGGATACTCCCTCACTTAATTCACCAAGAATGGAGCATGTGGCAACAATCCCATTCTATGAATACACGAAATTCATCCAGGTTGGAGCATGTAGCAACAATCCCATATACCCCTGTGAATTTCTAGCATTATTAATTAATGCGCAATCAACCTTGTATTTCTGTACTCATTATCGATGCGGCATGACGGCGAGTGTTACTCTTACAGAGCAACACGAACCTCCAAGCATTATAATGAAACCATGTACGAAATACCCGTACAGGCTGACTCTCGGTGTGTTATACTAGCCCGATTGAGCCCCTCTCGGTGTGTTATACTAGCCCGATTGAGCATCCAGACTGACCGTATCAGTCTGGATATGATCGCGGTCATCCAACTCCACAAGCATGATTGGATGACCCAGATCAATTCCATCACCCCCAAGCAGGTATGGAATACCCACTGCCGACCCCGCATGGTCGGCCATTGGCCTAGCTTGCCAAAAACGTTCATACCAAGCAAAGTATGGACGGAAAACCTAAATTAGGGTTTGCGGCATATTACATGTGTCGCAAAACAGTCTCAACCATCCATCTTCGCAGGTATAGATGGAGGGTGTAGATGTAAACTCAAAGGGCCCAGAGCATGTCAACACAATCACCGAGGGCCCGCCTACACACTTGACCAACCATGCTTGGTCGTAACAAATTCGTGCGCCCAAAAAAGGGGTGACGCACGGCTTTGAAATCCAGAATTAGGGTTTTGAGCATCACGAGCGTCCATCTTCTCCGGCACGAATGGAGGGTCCAAGATTAGCGGTCATACCAGCATGACCACCGTGGACCCATATATTCCCTCACCCGATCGGCCAAGGCATATCATGCCTGGTTAATCCAAAACGCACGCCCAAACTAGCGTGGTCACACCTCCCAAACCACAACCGATCTCGACCGCTCAACTTCGCGGACGATTTGGATGGCTCGAGATCACGTTTTTATGGGATATTCAGGTATAGGCGTGAACACCAGCCTACCACCTTCACACCAGGCCAATCGGCCAAGACCGACCAAGATTGGTCGTCTTGGAACGTGTGCCTGAAGTGGGCGTGACGTGCGGCTCTTGCGGCACTGGTTTTCTGTCACAAATCGATCTCGACCACTCAACTTCACCGGATGAATTGAGTGACCCAGATCATACTTTCGAGATGTAATGGGTATAGGCGCCTACACCATCATGCCGTCTACACGCATGTATGGTCGGCCTGGCCAAAGTTGTATCCCATGCTTGTTTTCGACCAAGTCAAGAGTGATACTGCGCACCTCTTCAAAACCCTAATTTCATTAACGGTCGCAGATGAGTGTCTCAAAGATCATCTCATCCGTCCAACTTCACCGACTTGGTTATACAACCCTGGTCGGGAGTTAGTTGGTCGGTGAGGCGTCATTACCCATCATTATGAGTGAAGATTGTCAATTCTACCACTCATTTAAAGGGTTTCACCTAGTGAAACTTCAATACACAACTAAGGGTACTAACCCTGAGCATTAGTTATCTACTTAAGTATAACTAATCAAAGGAATTAGCCTATAACTCTAAGGATTGAGCTGCAAAGATACTAAACACAAGTGTAACCTAACTACAATGCATCCATGGCGTTGGTATGCATTGTGAGAGAAGAGTGTTAGATGCTAGGATTGAAGTTATCTAATTCAATTAAGTTCTCAAGAACATTCAACAAATTGAACTCAAAACAGAGAGTTAGGGTTTCAATGAAACCCTAGCACCAAACTAGAACATAAATTAACAAAATACAACTATTGACTGCCCTGGCTAATCCAGGCGTGTTTTCTATGAACATCCAACACTTCTATTTATACATACAATTGCTTCACCCCAAAATACCTAACCCTAATTCTATAAAATAGAAATTAATTGAAAACCCATACCCCGAATCGCCTTTCCCTGTTGTCACTTCGCCTCTGAGAACGCCATGCTTGTGGTGATGGTGGAAAACCCTAGTTTCAATTATCTATCATTTAGCTTCTAGGGATTGAGAAGCTATGTAATAGATAATTAATACTAGGGGCGGCTATGCGATGGAGGTGATGGTGACAGATGAGGAGCCGGTGGTGATGGTGCGGCTCGTCGAGGAAGGGGATGGTGGTGTCTAGGAGGTTTGTTGCAGAGGGTTGTTGCGAGCTCTGCAAAAGGGGAAGAAAGAGAAGGAAGAAGAGAGATGAGGAGCGATTAGGGTTTGGTTGGGGGTATAGGGTGTCTGCAGCTTTTCTTTGTGAAGCGTGGATAGCGAGAGTCGAAGGAACAGGCGGAGCGAGCGTCGGATTGGTTTGAGAAGATCTTAACGGCCGAGAGAGGTAGCCGGTTTTTGGAGCGATCTGGTGTTGCGCGAGTACATCGAGGGTTGATGAGGCGGGCCGTAGCGACCGTAGGATGTGGATGAGAGAGATCTCAACGGTTTGGAGTGAACGGGCTTGGATCCGGGTCGCGGGTCGGGACTAGCTCAAGCCCATGTCTTGTAGATGAGTTGCTACTTGTTGGGTTGCAACTGTTGCGCGCGGGCTTCGGCTTTCTGCTCCTTAGATGCTCGACTCCAATTCTTCGCTCTTTTGACTCCTCAGATTTTCCAAGCTTTATTTATTACCTAAAAACACAAAATTAATTAATACAAATATTTATTCTTGAAAACAAAGAAAACACAGAATATGGGATAATATCTGATTTCTAAGCGCAAAAAGATGAGTAAAATGCCAATAAAAAGGTGTATAAATATGCACTATTTGGCACTCATCAAATACCCCCAAACCCGAATTTTACTTGTCCTCAAGTGAAACAGAAATGAAGAAATCCTAACTATACCCCCGTCGCAGTCTCTCGAATGCATTTAGCGTATGCACTAAGCCTTTAAACCCTAGGTGTCCCTAGTGGACGAGTTGTAGTCTCGTGAGGGTTTACAAGAGGTGTACCCACAAAACCTTCTCCAACTTCAGAGTGTAAAAGAGTCTCAAGCATCCAAGGAGCTATGAGGACATAGAGTTTCTGCATGCTAGCAATGAGGTTAGAACTATCAAAGAACGCCTTCTCATCCTTAAGTGTTGAGCGAGAAGTAACCATACCATATGAAAGAATCGGATTCGATTGTGATCATAAGTCTCGACTTCTGCCTCACCATTAGGGTTTTATGATAATTGCACTCAAAAAGATCGCTTTTTTAGTCTCTCATGTGTGCAAAAAGCGGGAGTAAAGAGAGAAATCCCGCACACGTTGTAGGTAAAGAAGGATAACCTTCCGAAATAAAATCTGGAGACTCCGAGAGGTGTGGACAAAAGAATCTTTTTCGATGATCTCTAAGAAAGGAAATCAACCATTAGCAAGGGTGGAGTACTCACTCACTTCTCACCCGATCGGCAATTAATATCACTCTCTCATAAGAAACCATAGAAACGTCTTCAATCTTCGGTCTTGGTCTTCAAATGTTGATGACGAACTTCTAAACTTCACAAAACTTGACAATTTTTAACTTTTCTACTCAAATTCCTTGTTGTTTGGATTTTTTCTTTTTAAACTCTTCTTTACCATGGTGGTAGCAAAAATAAACTACATTTTTTTTTTTTTTTTTTTTTTTTTGAGATTACAATAAGTGAAAATAAAAATACAAATAATGAAACAACTAACTCCATGGACAAAGGACTTTATCACTCAATTTTTCCACAACTTGTATTGTCTTGATTTTATAAATTTTATTAATTCTCATCCTATTTTCTTTTCTTTGTTGCACATAAACCTTGGACTATATCAATTTTTTCTTTCCATATTCGATTCTGCTCCGCTTGGCGACGATGATGTGTTTCTATGGGTCTTGCTGATTGAGAGAGAGAATGATGCTAACTACAAATCGGTATTTAGAAGGAGTTTTCATCTTTAGACGTCACCCTCATGATTGACAAAAACTAGCACTCAAGAGATCAAAAGTAGTGCTGAGAATGGTGCTAAGTTGGGTAGCTCACCATTCCTACCCTAATTTACGTATGGTGACACACACTCTAACAGCTTTTCTAGAAAGTTGCAAAAAATTGATGGTTGGTGCCTCACTTGATGTAATTTGGGTAGTCTCCACTATGGGTGATCACAATTCTACTACCGAATATCTAAATAAAGACCTAATTCGCCCTCCGTATGGTTAAATCCAACTTTAACGCTCTAATCAACTAAGGAACCCGATTGTGTTCTCCAAGACTTCTAACTTTTGTTATTTGGTCAGATTCTCTATGTAAACATAGCTAAAAGCATGCTAGTGACTCTAAAATCTCTAAAGTTGGAGGTTTTACAAAAAGAGTTTTTTTTTTTTTTTTTTTTTTTAAATGAAAATAAAAGATTAAAAAGACTAAAACTCTAAATGCAAAAATACACCCCCAAACCTAAATCAAACATTGTCCTCAATGTGTCACAGATAGGAAAAATTTAAACAGTCACGTACCACGAGAACTATGCTGATAATAGAAAAGGGAAGAGATTACCGGATGTCGGCAAGAGCAAGGTTGAGCTTCATTCGTCAAGGCAAAATCCAACATTCAAAGTGGTGATTATATCGGATTAGCACAAAAAAAAATGCACAAGAAGACTCAACCGATTCAAGAAAAGAAAAAATTTTACAAGACCTACTGGATATATACAATGAAAATTTGCCATAAACCAACAATCTAAAGAGTTGAGGATCAACCCAATAGAAAATATGTACACACATTAACAAATATAACATGAAAATGGGCTTTGGTTTATGTGGGAATTTGGTTTATTGGGCTTTGGTTTGTTTGGGATTCATTTTGGTTTTTGTGGGAAAGTTTGGTTTATTTGGGAGGCCCAAAGTTCTTTGTGGGCTCAATTTGGTTTGTTTGGGATTTTTGTTTGAAGCCCGTGTTTTGTGAAAACTGCATGACCAGATTGTGTTTGAAAAGTATAGCCTAAAAATGAATTGAGTTCAATGAGTTTTGGTGTAAGCCCAAGTTAGATGAACGAGTGCAGCTTGACTTAGGTTGAGTTGGGCTCGGTTTGGTGTAAGCCCAAATTATGAAAAATGAAAATCGATTCAACTCGGTGAATCGCCGAGTTAGGATTGACTCAAACGATTTAGGAGTCAACTCAACTCTACGGTTCAACTCGGTGAACAGCATCAGTTCACTCACTCGGCTCTCCACTCGACTTTTACTCACCTGATGTAAAGTTTTCTATTCAGCCCTCATGATTAGTGCAAGAGTGTATGTGGAGCCCAGATTGATGGTGCAAGCCCGATTGATGGTGCAAGCCCGGTGGTTGTGTATTGTCGGGTTCGGTTGTGCAGAGCTTGGCATTCCGCCGCCTTAGGTTGGCAGTGCTCTCAAAGCTCGTGTCCGAGAGCAAAGACAACTCAAGCAAGATGTTGGTAGGTGTACCGGATCAGCCGACAGGTTTAAGCTTAACTCTACAAGATGTTTAGCAGCAGTTTCACATTGCGCATATTAGCAGCTAGCATTGTTAAGAGTAATGAGACACAAGCTGAGCTCGGGGTTTTCAAGAGGTTGCAGGTCAGATGCTCAAAGAAATTCAAAAAGTGACTCGGGGTTTGCACACAAAGACAAAGTATGCACAATGGTTCAAAGGTGTTATAGCATGAGCCTTGTAAAGGCCAAGATTTCACAAAGACAATTACTGCTCGACTATAGCTCAACTCGCAGCTTCAGTGGGGCTGGAGTTCGGCTCAGAGCATTGCACAAACACTACAGGGCAAATGGAATTGGCTCACTTAGCTTCAGGGGCGGTTACCTAGCAAGGTAGCTAATCATGCAAGGCACCAGGGCAGCTGGAGTTTACGGTTTTAGCAGTCGAGCTCAATGGTTTACAAGGCTTGCTCAATTACAAACTACTAGCTAACCAATGTAAGATCGGACACACAAGGTATGCCACACAGCAAGGTCTCACACATTCGTAGTCTAGCACAAATTCAACAACAAATGAAAATAGCTTTCATACACAAAGCTAAAACATTCACAGATGCAAAAGAGCATGCTCGTGGTTGATAACAATTTGGCTTAGACTTGCAGCTTGTGGCTGGATTTGAACACATGGGTTGCGGGGCATACGTGGCATACGGGGAAGTTTAGGCTTACCTCAAGAGAGCTTTCCTTGGGTTGGCTAGCCTCGCCACTTGCACTTGTACATGACCCAAGATGGTCGTGTCTTCATATGGCAAGCACACACATGCACTGTTCACTCAAGGGAGATTTTTAGTTCTATTGCATGATTGAGCAAGAAAGTATTAATGCTTTGGAAAAATTCAGATTATGTCCATGGCAAAAATGAACCACAGGAGGATAACTTGGTGATGCGGTGTACACAAGGTTGCTAAGTGGTGACAGGAAGAGCAGCTGAGTGCAATGAAGATGCAAATAGTTAAGTGCAATGAAGATGTGATGAAAAAGGGAACAGCTATATACAGGGTTACATGCAATAATACACAGGAGAGTAATGGAACTTTAAGCTACAGTTTCAGTTACAATGGCAGGGAAATAAGAGATTGTCTAACACCTATATACAGGGTTACATGCAATAATACAAAGTAATTATATACAGGGTGATATGAACTCAGTAAAGGCAAGCCAAAGAACAACAGGGCACACACCAAGTCCCCGGCAGCGGCGCCAAAAACTTGGTAGGCCCGAGGATGTGTATATAATTTACGGCCTACGGTAATACCGCAAGTGCACGGTGTCGTGATGTAGCACTGGGCACGTACGGGTCGAACCACAGAGACTTGTGGTGCCCTTATGTGATCTAAGGCTTGCTACTCAACTGAGTTCTAAAAGTGACAAGTAACAACAGATTGTAACATATATTTTTGTGCCGAAACGGCTGTTTTGTACCGTGATGACTCTAACTAAGGTAAAGATAGTACAGAGGGGTTACTAAGGTCTCCAAATCCTCCACTAACCCCTATTATGTGATCAACTATGTTGAAGCTCTTGTTCCTATGTCGATGAGTGAAGATTGTCAATTCTACCACTCATTTAAAGGGTT
This sequence comes from Papaver armeniacum, assembly GCA_023531295.1. Taxonomy (NCBI): domain Eukaryota; kingdom Viridiplantae; phylum Streptophyta; class Magnoliopsida; order Ranunculales; family Papaveraceae; genus Papaver; species Papaver armeniacum. Next base: position 214,481 of record JAJJWW010008362.1, read on the forward strand.
TCACCTAGTGAAACTTCAATACACAAACTAAGGGTACTAACCTGAGCATTAGTTATCTACTTAAGTATAACTAATCAAAGGAATTAGCCTATAACTCTAAGGATTGAGCTGCAAAGATACTAAACACAAGTGTAACCTAACTACAATGCATCCATGGCGTTGGTATGCATTGTGAGAGAAGAGTGTTAGATGCTAGGATTGAAGTTATCTAATTCAATTAAGTTCTCAAGAACATTCAACAAATTGAACTCAAAACAGAGAGTTAGGGTTTCAATGAAACCCTAGCACCAAACTAGAACATAAATTAACAAAATACAACTATTGACCGCCTGCTAATCCAGGCGTGTTTTCTATGAACATCCAACACTTCTATTTATACATACAATTGCTTCACCCCAAAATACCTAACCCTAATTCTATAAAATAGAAATTAATTGAAACCCATACCCCGAATCGCCTTTCCCCGTTGTCACTTCGCCTCCGAGAACGCCATGCTTGTGGTGATGGTGGAAAACCTAGTTTCAATTATCTATCATTTAGCTTCTGGGATTGAGAAGCTATGTAATAGATAATTAATACTAGGGCGGCTATGCAGTGGAGGTGATGGTGATGAGGAGCCGGTGGTGATGGTGCGGCTCTGTCGGAGGAAGGGGATGGTGGTGTCGGAGGTTTGTTGCGGAGGGTTGTTGCGGAGCTCGCAATGAGGGAAGAAAGAGAAGGAAGAAGAGAGATGAGGAGCGATTAGGGTTTGGTTGGGGTATAGGTGCGGCAGCTTTTCTTTGTGGAAGCGTGGATAGCGAGAGTCGAAGGAACAGCGGAGCGGAAGCGTCGGATTGGTTTGAGAAGATCTTAACGGCTGAGAGAGGTAGCCGGTTTTGGAGCGATCGGTGTTGCGCGAGTACATCGAGGGTTGATGAGGCTACTGTAGCGACCGTAGGATGTGGATGAGAGAGATCTCAACGGTTTGGAGTGAACGGGCTCGGATCCGGGTCGCGGGTCGGGACTAGCTCAAGCCCATGTCTTGTAGATGAGTTGCTACTTGTTGGGTTGCAACTGTTGCGCGCGGGCTTCGGCTTTCTGCTCCTTAGATGCTCGACTCCAATTCTTCGCTCTTTTGACTCCTCAGATTCTCCAAGCTTTATTTATTACCTAAAAACACAAAATTAATTAATACAAATATTTATTCTTGAAAACAAAGAAAACACAGAATATGGGATAATATCTGATTTCTAAGCGCAAAAGATGAGTAAAATGCCAATAAAAAGGTGTATAAATATGCACTATTTGGCACTCATCAATCACTTTACCACACCATGATGCAGTACCTGCATAAAATACACACGATACTTCACAAGTATCAACTTCCTGAATAACGCAGTTATTCAAATTAGCATTACATGCTACCTATCGTGGATCCACGATCCACACGTTCGGACATCAATCATGTCACAAAGCTGGGGGATACATACGGGGGGTATTGGTCGGCGGTTTACAGCGTGCAGCGTGCAACGCGCCATCACAAGAACATGTTAGGAAGTCATGGACGGTAAGAGATGAACAGGAGAAGTGGGCAAGACTGGTCGTGTGGCACCGATGCACAACTCCACTACTCCATAACTCCACTTCCTACGAGAGACGTGAATAAGGCTCAATGACTTGTATAAATAGGTTCTCCGCCCTATTTCAAAAACAAGGGAAAAACAGCAGAGGCAAGTGTTAATACAAAACGTATTCCAACACCCAGAGCCTGCTTGCATCAATCGTAAGCTTTGCTCATCTTTTGTTACAAGTCATTCATAGCCAACACCTTCACAATCTCAACACCTTCTTCGCTTCCCTCCCTAAGATCAACCCCATCTCCTTCATTTTGTGACCGAAGCAAGTCTGGAACGACCATTTCTTGGTTTAGGCCGGACTTGCAGTGATTGACTTCGAATCTACAAGCACTCACCACGCGAGTGCATTTGTTTAGGGTTTAGATTCATTCCTCATCCACACACCCCAAATTACCAAATTCAACATGAGTAGTTTTCACCCATAAACACACAGACACCAGAATTTTGTTAACGAGGAAACTGTAAATGCAGAAAAACCTCGGGACCTAGTCCAGATTGAACACACACTGTAATAAGCCGCTACAGACTCTAGCCTACTCCAAATTAACTTCGGTCTGGACTGTAGTTGAACCCCAATCAATCTCACATTGATCCAAGGTACAGTCTCCTACGCCTTTGATCCCAGCAGGATGCTACGTACTTGATTCCCTTAGCTGATCTCACCCACAACTAAGAGTTGCTACGACCAAAAGTCGAAGACTTTAATAAACAAATCTGTATCACACAGAAAAGTCTACATAATAAATAAATCCGTTTCCCACGAATAAACCTATGAGTTTTGTTCCATCTTTTGATAAATCAAGGTGAACAGGAACCAATCAATAACCCGGACTTATATTCCCGAAGAACAACCTAGTATTATTGATCACCTCACAATAATCTTAATCGACGCAGCGAAAAAAGATATTGTGGAATCAAAAAATGAGACGAAGTTTTTGTGATTTCTTTTCTATCTTACCTATCGGAGATATAAATCTCAAGCCAATTATTTCAATTGTACTCGTACGATAGAAACAGCAAGATCAGATCACACAACTATAAGAAAAGTAGTATCGGTCTAGTTTCACAATCCCAATGAAGTCTTTAAGTCGTTAACCTGGTTTTAGAAGAAGAAAACCAAAGGTTAAAGGAGAATCGACTCTAGCTTAGTAAACTAGTATCACACGTAAAGTGTGGGGATTAGGTTTCCCAGTTGCTATAGTTCTCCGTTATATAATCTTTCAAATCAGGGTTTGCAATCAATGTTAGCTTGGTAACAAAGCATTCAATATTCACCGTTAGATGAAAACCTGATTAGATTCAAGCTAATATTTCTCAACCGTTGGATCGAAAACTTAGCTTGTTACACACAAATGAAATGTTCAATTTTGGGTTTATGAACCGTACCCAAACATTAACATTTGTTTGTTCAACAATAGTCAACCAAATGGTTAGTCATATGATCACTCTCATATCAACCATATTCTTCTTCACCATACCTAGTTCAAATGACTCAAATGAACTAGTTAGAGAGTTTTTCAATTGCTTAGATCTTATGTAACTGTAAGAGCATTGCTCGGTCGAACTCGCATGCGTTGCTATCTCAAGCATGTTTGTCAATGTTAGTGATCAAAACTATTAGTCTTGATTTCTAGCCTATGTATCTAAAGGTCTCGGACTAGGATAGAAAGTGTAGTTGAGCTCAAGAACTCCATGGCAATCATCATACATGACGAAAGACTACTCGAGGAAACGGTGGAACTTCATCGACTAAAATGTATGTGGAGACTTGAACTTATCTGTCACTCAAAAGTCTATTTACTCTATCTCCTACTCTTGACACAAAAGTCGTTTAGACGTATAGACTTTCATTATACACATTTTTATTTTGAGCCGAGTTTAACTCGCCTATCTATTTCTCGAAATATGTGTTGGTAAGATTTATATTTAACCAAATTCATCTTTACCTAGTGACGAAAGTCATGTTATGTTTCAATCACTTTGGAAATTTCTCTGACGAAAAATGGTCTGTGAATAACGGCTATATAACGTTCTCTGAGAATGTTTCAATGATTGAAATGAGAGTTTAGATAACATAACCATCGGTAGGATATAAGTATTGTTGTGGAAACGCATATATGTATAAGTCCTTATTTATTGAACCAAAGTTTGCGAACTTTGTTGATCAAGAGAAATGGAAGTGGCGCAAGCCAAGTCCGCGAACTGGCGGAAGTTCTCATCCGAGAATTTCTGCTGTAGTTTGTGTACTCCTTCCATGAGCTTAAGTCCGCGAATTTGAGTAGGTTATATCTAAAACTGGTTGTTCTTGAACTAATGTTTATATAAACTAAGGAATGCTTTTGCAAACCTTGGCTATAAAGTTCATGAACCGATTCGAGTGAATCAAACCGTTTTTACTTCGATTGTGTCTTGTCTAGTTACATAAGATCTAAGCAATTGAACAACTCTCTAACTAGTTCATTTGAGTCATTTGAACTAGTTATGGTGAAGAAGAATATGGTTGATATGAGAGTAATCATATGGCTAACCATTTGGTTGACTATTGTTGAACCAACAAATGTTAATGCTTGAGTACGGTTCATAAACCCAAAATTGAACATTTCATCTGTGTGTAACAAGCTAAGTTTTCGATCCAACGGTTGAGAAATATTAGCTTGAATCTAATCAGGTTTTTCATCTAACGGTGAATATTGAATGCTTTGTTACCAAGCTAACATTGATTGCAAACCCTGATTTGAATGACTATATAAGGGAGAACTCTAGAAACTGGGAAATCTAATCCCCACACTTTACGTGTGATACTAGTTTGCTAAGACAGAGTCGATTCTTCTTTAACCTTTGGTTTTCTTCTTCTAAAACCAGGTTAACGACTTAAAGATTTCATTGGGATTGTGAAGCCAGACCGATACTACTTTTCTTGTAGTTGTGTGATTCGATCTTGTTGTTTCTATAAATGCACGAGTACAATTGAAATAATTGGCTTGAGATTTATATCTCCGATAGGCAAGATAGAAAAGAAATCACAAACACTTCGTCTCATCGTTTGTGATTCCGCAATATATTTTTTCGCTGCGTCGATTAAGATTATTGTGAGGTGATCAATAATACTAGGTTGTTCTTTGGGAATATAAGTACGGGTTATTGATTGGTTCCTGTTCACCTTGATTTATCAAAACACGGAACAAAAATCACCGGTTTATTCGTGGGAGACGGATTTATCTATTTTGTAGACTTTTCTATGTGATACAGATTTGTTTACTAAAGTCTTCGACTTTGGGTCGTAGCAACTCTTAGTTGTGGGTGAGATCGGCTAAGGGAATCAAGTTCGTAGAATCCTGCTGGGATCAGAGGCGTAGGAGCATAATTGTACCTTAGATCGGTATGAGATTGATTGGGGTTCAACTACAGTCCAGACCAAAGTTAATTTGGAGTAGGCTAGAGTCTGTAGCGGCTTAATACGGTGTGTGTTCAATCTGGACTAGGTCCCGGGGTTTTTCTGCATTTGCGGTTTCCTCGTTAACAAAATTCTGGTGTCTGTGTTATTTCTATTCCGCATTATATTTGTTTATATAATTGAAATATCACAGGTTGTGCATTGTTCAATCAATTAGAATATCCGACCTTTTGGGTTGTTGATTTAAATTGATTGACACTTGGATATTGGTCTTTGGTACCATCCAAGTTATCTCTCTTTGATAAAGACTCATGATTTCTATTTTCTTGAGTAAAGATCAAATCGAGATATTGAGATATAAACTCTTTGATATACTTTTTATCTAGATTGAGTCTGACTGTCTAGTTGATTCTCTAGAAAGTATATTGGAGTTTGTCCATATAGATTGCTAATCGAATTGTTGGGTGTGGTTGTTAGACCCCCGCTTTTTTAATTGGTATCAGAACGGGCAAACACGTTTAAGACCTTATAAGTCTGTGTTTGTAGCGATCTGACTCTATGGACATGGGTGCTATCTCAATATACGTACCACCAGTCTTCGATGGCTCAAACTATCCAGGGTGGAAAATTGCTATGTGTGCTTATCTCCAAGCCCGTGATTTTCAAACCTGGGTACATGTAGTTAAAGGCTATGATCCTCCGGTTAATACAAAAGGCTATTTATTTATACCAAAGGATGTTGGTAGTTATAGTCCTGGAGAATCTCTTGTTGCAATGCACAATTCTGACGGATTAAATGCTATCAGACAAGCCGTTATCCCAAACCTTCAGCACTTTGTGTCTATATGCACTAAGTCTAAAGATGCCAGGGATATCTTAGAAACTGTGTTTGAAGATAAAAGATACGATTCTAAGAAGCATGCCATCGATGGAGGAAATAACCTCAACACCCTCTCCAAAAATACCTCTCTTGTGAAGGAAAAAATTCTTGATCCAAATTCTGTTCAAACCTTTTCATTCAATGTCGTTTCTGACACAAGTGAATCCTCTAACTTGTCTTGGGCTGATGAATGTTGTTCAAATGGTGATTGGTTCGATAAACCATTGATTACAGAAAGGATCAAGGATTTTGTAAAAAGAAGCTTTAGATGTGATAAACATCTTTTGTCAGCATTTGCTAATGATTCTGTGAAAGAAAAATCTTGAAGTGTCAACGTTTTGAATGCGTATGATGGATGTAATGAACCAGTGCTCTTACTGCATAAACATCCACATACTCAAGGTCTGATTCAGAAATTGAGTCTGACACAGAGATTTTTGAATTCTTGAACAAAAATGTGCTTCAAGAAAATCTTCAATTAAAAGCTTCATTGAAGAAACTAGAATCATTAATCCAGGTGAAAGATCTTGAGATAGATTGTCTCAATGATAAACTCACCAGAACCATTGCTCTAAAGGAAAAAGAGACTAATACTCTCAAGGATGATCTCTGAGAGATTATCCGGAAGTTCGACAAAATCTCAAAGCAATGTTATTTGGTCGAAATCCTTTGGAAACACATATGGTTTAGGATTTAAAAGCAAGATCCTGCAAGTATTGTCAACCCCGTTGTTTCTCTTCATGAAAAAATAAAGGTTGACGGTTGTGATAAACAGAAGGCACTTCAACAAGACAAAGGATCCTTGATCTGTTCATTTTGTGGAAATGCGAATCATATTCAAAGTACGTGTTGGAGGTTCAAGAGAAACAAGAAAAGAATTTCCAGACTGCAAAAGAAAATGCAAAAGATGAATCTGGATAATCAACATGGGTCTCATAAAACCAATGCTTCCAGAATCAAAAGAGGTAGGAAACTTGTTTATACAACAAGCCTTGGTAAACAAGGGGAGCGTCTGGCTCACTACGTCTCTCTCTGATTCCAGAGACGTTCGCATCCTCATCTTTAACTTGAAAAAATGGGGTATGCGTATTTATGACTCAAGTAGTGTATTTATTTTTGTCAAAGAAATATTCTCCTAACAATATAGATATTGAATCTGTAAACTATGGAAGACTTTTTCTTCTAGGGTTTAGACATTTCACAAGTCTATTTAATACTTTTGTAGACTTTCTTTTTCCCTAAAAGATACAGTTTCATAGCTCCTGTAACTAGAGGCACCACAAGAAGAGATGCAGTCGAAGCAATCAATGTGTATATGTGTAAAGGAATCTCTTCCTCAAGGATAAAGAAAGTGAAGACTACAAAGTATGGAAAAGGTTCTTCCTCTAACCGCCTCTTGTCTTTTTATCAGCTTGATAATAACTTTAGAGGTTTGGTGAAAGATTTCATCAACAAAAGAAACAATTTAAAATCTCAAATTGTTTCATCTTTAGAAGAGATAGCTCACTATGAACAAATGTTGTCTCTTTCAAAGAACACCTTGTGTGATCTAAAAAGAGAACTGAGTGAGTTAGCTGAAAATTCTGAAGATTTGGAGGAATTGAACGATCCCATAATCAATGGGTTTTTCAATAATAAGAAGGAATTCTCTGTAGAGGCTCTGAAAAAGATCTACAACAAGTAAGTCTTCGGATGAGAAATCTATTTTTCTTGTTTTGTTTAGAAGAATAAGTAGAGTTTGGAATAGCCATTATTGTGATTACACATAGCTATGTCCAATGTTTTCATCTCCATGTTTTTAGATTTATTGGTTTAAATTCTAAACTTGTTTGGAAGATGATTTTTAAAGTATTAATCTTTATGGTTTTATATAGTGCAATTGTTTATGGGATATGTGTGTTTGCGTCCGTGAACTATGATTGTCCCATATCTTGTCAAAATTAAAGTCTTTCGTAAGTCGATATTCTTATATTGATAAAGGAATGAATGGACTTTTGACAAATACAAAAGTTAAGCCTATATTGTCAATTATTGATGGAAGATAGGTTAAAATCTTTTGTTTTTCAAGGATTATGTCTATTGTATGTCATGGTGCAAATTGTGATGGAAAATAGAATGAATCCTTGTGTATTCATGATAATTGATCTTCCCTGATCCATATTTTTTGCATATTACTGTGAGGATCCGTAATGTGTCTTATGTTGAGCACTAAAACAATCAAAGTTGATTATTTTCATGGTTAGCTTTGTTGTTGTTCCATAAGGAACTTTATGTCGAGCATATTGCACTAAATTAATCATCTTGTTTGGTTATTTAGTTATGACTCCGTAAGTTTTCTTATGTTTGAGCATATTTTGATTGGGTTGATTACTTTCATGATTAACTTAGTCATTGCTCCATAGATTCTCTTATGTGAGTATGGCCAATTAAATTGATTACTTTTTGTGATGAGTTTGATTGTGTATTTCGATTAATTTAATCATGGGTTCTCTTGTGGTTAATTAATTGAGTATTTTGGATTCAAATTCATACTTGTATGTGATTTGTTATGTCCAAAGAAATCCTTCTTTTCCTTCGAAATTAAGGTCGCTCTTGTTGTTCTTTCGGGAATGACATATTATGGGGGAGAGTTCTTTTTGAACTTGCGGTTAAATGCCATATCTTTGTGGGGAGTGCGGCTGTGGAATATTATAGGGGTTATCTTGTATCTTTAAACTCCTTGATGAATGCATTTAGCTTCGGCTTTATGATCGCATCTAAATAAGATGATGTGTGTTTCTTTCTTTTGGCCATGAAATGTCTCTTTCGGAAATTTCATTAGGATCCCGTTCTTGTACCTTTGCCAACTTTATTGACAAAAAGGGGGAGAATTAATATGTAGTTCACACTACAAATACATATCGTTTTCGGATCATTATGTAAGGGGGAGTGGTTTCCATGTGAGATGGAGTATTGACTAAGGAGGAGTGATACATATCACCATAGTATTGTTGTTGAAGTAATGATACTATGACACTGTATAACAATGATTGAGAACTCTTGTTTTCTTATTGTTATAGCTACGGATTTTCAACAACGATGATACTAAACTTACAACCTTTGGGATCATTGGAGTACTTGGAAGTGACGAAGATTTCGAGTAATGTTGAAGATTAGACATGTGAATAGGAGCTACAAAAGTTAATTATTTATTTTTTGTATTCCATATGTATTAATAGTTTTGCCACTAAAACTGACAAAGGGGGAGATTGTTAGAGCATTGCTCGGTCGAACTCGCATGCGTTGCTATCTCAAGCATGTTTGTCAATGTTAGTGATCAAAACTACAAGTCATGATTTCTAGCCTATGTAGCTAAAGGTCTCAGACTAGGATAGAAAGTGTAGTTGAGCTCAAGAACTCCATGGCAATCATCATACAAGACGAAGGACTACTCGAGGAAACGGTGGAACTTCATCGACTAAAAGGTATGTGGAGACTTGAACTTATCTGTCACTCAAAAGTCTATTTACTCTATCTCCTACTCTTGAGACAAAAGTCGTTTAGACATATAGACTTTCATTATACACATTTGCTATTTCGAGCCGAGTTTAACTCGCCTATCTATTTCTCGAAATATGTGTTGGTAAGCTTTCGCTTTAACCGAATTCATCTTTACCTAGTGACGAAAGTCATGTTATGTTTCAATCACTTTGGAAATTGCTCTGACGAAAAATGGTCTGTGAATAACGACTATATAACGTTCTCTGAGAATGTTTCAATGATAGAAATGAGAGTATAGATTACATAACCATTGGTAGGATATAAGAATTGTTGTAGAAACACATATATGTATATGTCCTTATTCCTTGAACCAAAGTTTGCGAACTTTGTTGATCAAGAGAAATGGAAGTGGCGCAAGCCAAGTCCGCGAACTGGCGAAAGTTCTCACCCGAGAATTTCTGCTGGATTTTGTGTACTCCTTCCATGAGCTTAAGTCCGCGAACCCAGTCCGCGAACATGAGTAGGTTATATCTAAAACTAAGGATGCACAAGAACCGGTGACTTGTCCCTTTATCGGCCTGGAACCAAACATACTGGACCGAAACCGAACCGGTACCGGAGTAACCGGTACATGGACTGAGAATGGATTTCAGAACCGGTATAAGGATAGGTACAAGGAACGGTGTTTAGCCTATTCCCGGCCTGTAGCGGACTATAAGTACCGGTGTATAATATCCGTAGATCTGTTAATTAGAAGTAATCGTGTCCATCGATTTTAGGTTTTGATACTCATCTTATCAATTGAGTGAGAGAGTATCGACTTTTCTTTTTTTTTCTCAAAACTTTAGAATAGAAAAGCCATTGTTCATCTTCTTCTTCTCCATCTCCGACTCTAACTCTCTATCAGATTCACCACCACTACCACCTTCTTCTTCACCATCACCACCACCATCATCATCAACATCTCCTTCTTCAGTTATTTTTTCAAAAACTTAAAGATCTTGATGAGATGTTAGAAACTGTGTTTAGAGATTTAATTTTTTTGGTAAAGGGTTTCCGTTTCTTAATGTTGAGTTGTTGAATTCGGGTTTTCGAGTAGAGGTTTTTGTTTATTGATCTTTAATTGCTGAATTAGAATTTTGATTAGGGTTCCGATTTTTTGATGTTTAATTTCATCCAGATTTGGGGTTTGACTAAGTGATCTTAATGGTATGGAGACGAATGAAATCAAATCGGAGATTGCACAATTTGAGTTGGTTGTTATCAGTGAACAAATTATTGTTAGAAATTGCACAAATTGAGTTGGTTGTTAGAGATTGAACTGGTGATGAATAGTTGAATAACCATGAGGTGTTTTCAATCCGATAACGGGGAGAAGAGAAATGATCTGATAACTACTTCTTTTAGTTTGGAGGATTCACGTAGATGTTGCTATAACATCTTGGGAAAAGAGTATTACAGGCAAGTTCATCTCTTCTAATTTTGAGCTCTCTCTTCAGTTTCTGTTAGTAGTTGTTCATGTAAAATTGCTACCAGAATGCGTAAAAATGAACAAATTAATTGAGTTGCAGAAGGGTATTGTTTAATGTTGTTGGTATTGCCCAAATTGAATAGTTGTGTGTTTTTAATTAGATGTCCAAATGGATTCAGTTTTGTAAAAATAATTTACAAATACATATGATGTATTTGATGTATTAAGAACAATCAGATAAAGAGAAAATTATGTTGCTTATCTTGTATTTTTGGTCTCCATTACTAGAGTGACAGTGAAAAAAGAAGGTATTATGAATGTTACAAAATTACAGGTAAAAACCCGGTACCGGTCTGGTACCGGACCGGTACCGGAAGTACATGTACAACACCAGGTACAGGTACAGCGACCGGTCCTCAAAATAAGGTACCGGTCAACACCAGGTACAGGGACCGGTTCCATAGGAAAATCGGACTGAACGGCCCTTGTGCAGCCTTATCTAAAACCGGTTGTTCTTGAACTAATGCTTATATAAACTAAGGAATGCTTTTGCAAACCGTGGGTATAAAGTTCATGAACCGATTCGAGTGAATCAAACTGTTTGTGCTTCGATTGTGTCTTGTGTAGTTACATAAGATCTAAGAAATTGAACAACTCTCTAACTAGTTCATTTGAGTCATTTGAACTAGTTATGGTGAAGAAGAATATGGTTGATATAAGAGTGATCAGATGTCTAACCATTTGGTTGACTATTGTTGAACCAACAAATGTTAATGTTTGGGTACGGTTCATAAACCCAAAATTGAACATTTTATTTGTGTGTAACAAGCTAAGTTTTCGATCCAACGGTTGAGAAATATTAGCTTGAATCTAATCAGGTTTTCATCTAATGGTGAATATTGAATGCTTTGTTACCAAGCTAACATTGATTGCAAACCCTGATTTGAAAGACTATATAAGGGAGAACTCTAGAAACTGGGAAATCTAATCCCCACACTTTATGTGTGATACTAGTTTGCTAAGCTAGAGTCGATTCTCCTTTAACCTTTGGTTTTCTTCTTCTAAAACCAGGTTAACGACTTAAAGATTTCATTGGGATTATGAAGACAGACCGATACTACTTTTCTTGTAGTTGTGTGATCTGATCTTGCTATTTCTATCGTATGAGTACAACTGAAATAATTGGCTTGAGATTTATATCTCCGATAGGCAAGATAGAAAAGAAATCACAAACACTTCGTCTCATCGTTTGTGATTCCGCAATATCTTTTTTCGCTGCGTCGATTAAGATTATTGTGAGTTGATCAATAATACTAGGCTGTTCTTCGAGAATATAAGTCCGGGTTATTGATTAGTTCCTGTTCACCTTGATTTATCAAAAGACGGAACAAAACTCATAGGCTTATTCGTGGGAGACGGATTTATCTAGTATGTATACTTTTCTGTGTGATACAGATTTGTTTATTAAAGTCTTCGACTTTAGGTCGTAGCAACTCTTAATTGTGGGTGAGATCAGCTAAGGGAATCAAGTACGTAGCATCCTGCTTGGATCAGAGGCGTAGGAGCATAACTGTACCTTGGATTAGTGTGAGATTGATTGGGGTTCAACTTGGTCCGGACCAAGTTAATTTGGAGTAGGCTAGAGTCTGTAGCGACTTAATACAGTGTGTGTTCAATCTGGACTAGGTCAGGGGTTTTTATGCATTTGCGGTTTCCTCGTTAACAAAATTCGGGTGTACGTGTTATTTTTATTCCGCATTATATTTGTTTATATAATTGAAATATCACAGGTTGTGCGTTGTTCAATCAATTAGAATATCCGACCTTTTGGGTTGTTGATTTAAATTGATTGACACTTGGATATTGGTCTTTGGTACCATCCAAGTTATCTCTCTTTGATAAAGACTCGCAGATTTCTATTTGCTTGAGTAAAGATCAAATCGAGAAATTGAGATATAAACTCTTTGATATACTTTTTATCTAGATTGAGTCTGAATGTCTAGTTGATTCTCTAAAAAGTATATTGGACTTTGTCCATACAGATTGCTAATCAAATTGTTGGGTGTGGTTGTTAGACCCCCGCTTTTTCAGTAACTACACAAGACACAATCGAAGCAAAAACGGTTTGATTCACTCGAATCGGCTCATGAACTTTATAGCCACGGTTTGCAAAAGCATTCCTTAGTTTATATAAATATTAGTTCAAGAACAACCGGTTTTAGATATGACCTACTCAAGTTCGCAGACTGGGTTCGCGGACTTAAGCTCATGGAAGGAGTACACAAACTCCAACAGAAATTCTCGGGTGAGAATTTCCGCCAGTTCGCGGACTTGGATTGCGCCACTGCCATTTCTCTTGATCAACAAAGTTCGCAAACTTTGGTTCAAGGAATAAGGACTTATACATATATGTGTTTCCACAACAATGCTTATATCCTACTAATGGTTATGTAATCTAAACTCTCATTTCAATCATTGAAACATTCTCAGAGAACATTATATAGCCGTTATTCACAGACCATTTTTTGTCAGAGCAATTTCCAAAGTGATTTAAACATAACATGACTTTCGTCACTAGGTAAAGATAAATTTGGCTAAAGCGAAAGCTTACCAACACATATTTCGAGAAATAGATAGGCGAGTTAAACTCGGCTCGAAATAGCAAATGTGTATAATGAAAGTCTATACGTCTAAACGACTTTTGTCTCAAGAGTAGGAGATAGAGTAAATAGACTTTTGAGTGACAGATAAGTTCAAGTCTCCACATACCTTTTAGCCGATGAAGTTCCACCGGTTCCTCGAGTAGTCCTTCGTCTTGTATGATGATTGCCATGGAGTTCTTGAGATCAACTACACTTTCTATCCTAGTCCGATACCTTTAGCTACATAGGATAGAAATCAAGACTTATAGTTTTGATCACTAACATTGACAAACATGCTTGAGATAGCAATGCATGCGAGTTCGACCGAGAAATGCTCTAACAATTTCCCCCTTTGTCAGTTTTAGTGGCAAACCTATTAATACATATGGAATACAAAAAATAAATAAATTAACTTTTGTAGCTCCTATTCCACATGTCTAATCTTCAACATTACTCGAAATCTTCGTCACTTCCAAGTACTCCAATGATCCCAAAGGTTGTAAGTTTAGTATCATCGTTGTTGAAAATCCGTAGCTATAACAACAAGAAAACAAGAGTTCTCAATCATTGTTATACAGTGTCATAGTATCATTACTTCAACAACAATACTATGGTGATATGTATCACTCCCCCCTAGTCAATACTCCATCTCACATGGAAACCACTCCCCTTTACATAATGATCCGAAAACGATATGTATTTGGAGTGTGAACTACATATTAATTCTCCCCCTTTTTGTCTATAAAATTGGCAAAGGTACAAGAACGAGATCCTAATGAAATTTCCGAAAGAGACATTTCATGGCCAAAAGAAAGAAACACACATCATCTTATTTAGATGCGATCATAAAGCCGAAGCTAAATGCATTCATCAAGGAGTTTAAAGATACAAGATAACCCCTATAATATTCCACAGCCGCACTCCCCACAAAGATATGGCATTTAAGCGCAAGTTCAAAAGGAACTCTCCCCCATAATATGTCATTCCCGAAAGAACAACAAGAGCGACCTTAATTTCGAAGGAAAAGAAGGATTTCTTTGGACATAACAACTCACATACAAGTATGATTTTGAATTCAAAATACTCAATTAAATTAACCACAAGAGAACCCATGATTAAATTAATCGAAATACACAATCAAACTAATCACAAAAAGTAATCAATTTAATTGGCCATACTCACATAAGAGAATCTATGGAGCAATGACTAAGTTAATCATGAAAGTAATCAACCCAATCAAAATATGCTCAAACATAAGAAAACTTACGGAGTCATAACTAAATAACCAAACAAGATGATTAATTTAGTTCAATATGCTCGACATAAAGTACCTTATGGAACAACTACAAAGCTAACCATGAAAATAATCAACTTTGATTGTTTTAGTGCTCAACATAAGACACATTACGGAGTGATAGACGCATTTATGTGTCTATTTTCATATCGATTTTCTATATTGTTAGTACCCATTTTTGTACTTATTATGGTGTTTTGTGTATTTGTAGGTATTTTTGAGAAATAAACATTTTTGGAAAAATCGGCTCGAAAAGTTGCACCCGGAGGACACCTACTATTCGGACCCCCATTTTGGATAAGGGGTGACCAAATTACTAAGGGTAACCCAACGTTATTTGCACCCCAGGGCATCCTCAAAGGCATCTACTAAATGCACCCCTACTCTGGTTAAGGGGAGGTCATCTTTCCAAATTCAAATTTGGTAAAAAGGCGGGAAATTTTGAGTTTCACGGCAGATATTAGGGTTCGATTTTTGGGTCACTTGTGAGAAGATTCAATCGCTGGAATCAGTTGCAATGGGTCTGTTTTTGCTAAAAAGGCTTGATTTACTCGATGGATTTGATCCAGTTGGGCTAGATAAGCCGGGAGAAGGAAAACAGGGTACGGCAGTTATCTCGGGATAGTTTGGAAGCTCAATATGGAAGTTACGTGGGGTCTAAGGGGATATATTCTCCTAACATACAATTTAACCGAGTCTAGGAAAGGATGCAGCAACCCAGGCGTGTGACAGAGAGCAAAGAAAGGAAATATTGCCGGTAACTTGCAGAGAAGAAAAAGGAGAGATTTAATCGGGTTTTGGAGGGTTTGGAGGTGTATAAAAGGTGTGCTCGGATCCCAGAGAGGGGTATTGAAGTTTAGAAGGAGTTAGGGGAAGTTTAGAACACGGCAGAGATCGATAGGAGGAGTTGCAGGAAATCGAGTTCTGCTGGTGTAGAAGGAAGAACACGAAGAACAAAAGGCCATCGAGGACAGTCGTTTTTGGGGTCTTAAAATCAGCGACAAAGCAACAGTGTTTTACAACGGTTTACGAATGCAGTTTCATCGTAATAATTGCTTTGTAACGCCGATACACCGTTGCGAAACGATGCTGTGTTATTACTTTTCACTCTTTTAATCAACTTTTGAACCATAAACATGTATTTTGAGCAAGTGATTAATATGAGGAGCTAAACCCCTTTCTTTGAGGCGACGGAGGAAGCTATTTTTCCAACAAATATGTGGTAATATTTATTTAATTAATTCCTGCAATTTTTTATGATTATTTGCATTGAATCGAAATTGAAATAAAGATTTTTGCTAACTCGTTGTGTTTTCACTTGATGGTGCATGCTTAGCTTAGGGCTCTTGATGTTCCATGCTTGAGATTAACAACCAGTATTTTGAAAATCTACTATTGGCAATATTTAAGAATCAATTGAATGTATGAATTGCATGATAATTATTAATATTGAATCACATAAAAATTGGAAAATAGTGGAAACCTGAGTCTCAGTGCTTTTTATAATCTTGATAACAAACTTCGTAAGTTTTTCTATTGAGTTTGAATCTAAAACGAATCTTCACAAGTCTGAGTGAACGATACTTTTCTTACCACTTTCTACAACAACTTTAAAAACCACATCAATTTTTGGCGCCGCCGACGCGGACTTGTTTTTAGATTTGTTTTTAGGTTTTTAGTGATTTTTATTCTTTTGTTCTATTTTACGTTTTCTTGGGTATTTGTGTTTTGGTTACAGGTTTGGATATTGGATCGAAAAGAATGCTGAGCCAAAGATATTGGTGATTAACTAAAGACTTGGAATCAAAGACAAAGCGAAAAGAAACGAGGAAGAGACAAAGAATTTTATTTTTATTTTTATTTAGTTTTTTTAGTTTTTTTCGAAAATTGTATTAGGGTTTATAATTATTTTTGTAATTTTTCTTTTTATTTTTGGACTTTTTGGACATTTTTGGGACTTTGGACATTATTTTTAAACCCTACAGAAGGGTAGTCTTAAATATAAACTATTTGCAGAGAAGGAGGACAATTACGATATTGTCTCTGCACCTTGGGTTCGTACACTGACATAGGAGTCAGTGGCCCGAGTCAACTACAACCGATTCATCCCCCGTCTGGAACGGGAGGTAAGATTTTAAACACTCACGAATCCCCTGTCAGCGAGTTACTGGACTCCTTCGTTTGCATATATGCTGAGGACTTGAATACGGCTGCTTTAATTTTCTAGTAAAGGGCAAGGCCTTGCCATACAAGATAAGGGTTCGGATTTCATCACCGTTCTCTTCTTGCCCGCCTTAGGAACACGTAACCTACGCGAACCTAAGCCTTAAAATTTTGACTAGAACAAGACCGATAGGGTAACGAGCTTAATAGGAAAGTCATTCGAAAAATATTGGTTACTCTTTTAAGCATACTTCGAAGTTCATGATGGTTTCTGTGAGTTGAATGCGTGACTGCGCCGCATTGTAATTCCGGTGAGGCCTTGGGTATCAAAGCTCCACCGAGCTTCCCTCGCCTCTATTCAACTTACTTTGACTCGGATTGATTCCAGAGGGGTTTGCTTAAATTGTAACGAATTCCCTTTCGAAGGATTAGAAGCTGGTCTAGAAACAATCTAAGTGGAACCATCATGCTTTTTATTTGCTAGAAATCTCTAGGTTTGCTTTGGTTGAGTCGGCCTTGATTTGTGATTGCATAGAATCCCCTTCCTTATTCTTTTGCATGCCTGAACGTAAAAGAGACGCCATGGGTAGATTTGTTAAAGAGAAACCTAGTAGTTCTAAGCGTCTCGATTACCTCAATTTAGAAAGTCCGATTTTTGAAGAGTCCATTTTTGAACGTCCGTTTGAGGAGACAATCCCTAATATTCCGATAGTACCAGAAATGGCAACTTTGAAAGCTTTGTTGAACCCGACTAGGACTACTCGTCCCTCGTGTATCAGATTAGATGAAACGGAAGCAAATTATGAACTAAAACCTGGGACCTTACAGATGCTCCCAATCTTTTTAGGGAAAGAAAATGAAAACCCCTATTTCCATCTTAGGGATTTTGAAGAAATTTGTAGTACCCTAAAAATTAGAGATCTTGATGATGAAGCTCGAAACTTAGGTTATTCCCTTTTTCCTGAAAGATAAAGCCAAATCGTGGCTATATAGTTTGGCTATCAATCGAAACATATGAACAACTTACATCTGCCTTTTTGAACAAGTTTTTCCCTAGGCACAAAACATCGTCTATTAGGACGCAAATCTGCACGTTTTCTCAACAGGAGGGAGAATCTTTGTATAGGTATTTGGAAAGGTTCAATGATCTATTATCCCAATGTCCTCATCATGGTTTAGAAAAGGTTAGGTTAGTTCAGATCCTTTATGAGGGTTTAGATTACTCCACTACAACCATAGTGGAAGATATGTGTACAGGTGGGTTTGAAAACCAAACAGTTGATACGGCGATGACATTTTTGAATGAAATCGCCGAAAAGACCGAACAATGGGAAAATAGTAGGGTACCCCAGAAAACAATTCTTCTAAGCATAGGAAACGTTAATAGGGTAGAAGGAGACTATGAATCAAATTCCAAAATTGCAGCAATAGCTAAAAGGTTAGAAGCTTTAGAATTGGGTCACACTAGTAGTCGGGGGGAGCCTTTTTGGGAAGGCCATACTATGGAAGAGCAAGCCAATGCTCTTTACAATAAAACTAGATTCGACAACCGTCAGAAATTTGACCCATATTCAGAAACCTATAATCCTGGTTGGAAAAACCATCCGAACCTTTCGTGGTCTAAGGGCCAAAGTCAAGGTTAGTTTAGTAATTCTAATGTTCTCCCAGGTGGCTATACTAAGAATCTTTCAGGACCATCTCAGTTTCAGAATCAGTCCGATAAGAAAATTTCAAGTCTAGAAGAAACTCTCATCTCGTTTATTCGAAACACTGATAAGATTCACCAAACACTTTCACATGGCATAGAAGAAAGTAAAAATATAAGCCAGGCTAATTCTCAAGCTATTTCCGAGTTAAAAGACCAGGTTAGTCTGATAAATGAATCTTTGAGAGAAAAGGGTAGGTTCCCTAGTCAAACACAACACAACCCTAGAGGAGTTCATGAAATAGATGCAAAACCATTACAATAGTTGAATTCAATTAGACCCCTTAGGAGTGGTAAAGTAGTAGACAATCAGGTAACCATGCCCGATAGTGAGCATACTGTAGAACACCCCTCAGGACCATCCATAGCTGAGGAGACTGATAAAATCTCTGATGATGTCAATTCGGTTCCTGAGAGGCCCTATTTTATGCCTAGAGCCCCATTTCCACAACTATTAGTACCAACAAAAAGTGAATCCAACTTTAATGACATAATGGAGGTTTTTAAGAAAGTTACCATAAACCTTCCGTTACTAGAAGCAATTAGGCAACTTCCGGCTTATGCCAAATTCCTTAAAGATATGTGTACGCGAAAGCGAAAGCTTAGTGTCCCTAAAAAAGCCTCTTTAGCTAGTCATGTAAGTTCGATCATTGAACAACACAACTCCTAAGTATAAAGACCGGTGCCCCTACCATTGCTTGCACGATATGAAAACACGGGGTAGAGAAAGCTTTACTTGACTTAGGAGCTAGTGTGAACTTACTTCGTACCATGTGTACTTCTGACTAGGACTTGGTGAATTGAAACCTACCAAGATAACATTGCAGTTAGCTGATAGGTCTGTTAAAATTCCTCGTGGTGTGATAGAGGATGTTCTTATTGAAGTCGACAAGTTTATTTATCATGTGGATTTCGTAGTCCTAGATACACAACCTGTTCCTGACCCAGAGAATCAAATACCGGTAATTTTAGGTCGCCCATTTTAAGCCACGTCTAATGCTGTTATCAACTGTAGGACAAGACTTATGAACTTATCCTTTGGTAATATGACCACTGAACTAAATGTCTTTAATGTTACTAGACAACCTTCTGATGATTTAGAGGAAGTGAATATGATTGGCACTTTAGTTCATGATCTAGTTCAGGGCTATTGGGATGACAATTTGTTTGGTGATTCTTTGGATGAATTTGATGAGACAATTCTCTTAGGTCAGATAGATGGCCAGACTTTAGAACTAGAAGAAGCTCTCGAACATTTTAAGGACTCTACAGACCCAGAAATTCAGGCAATAGTATTAGGTCTTTCTGAGAGTTATGATGACCCTAAGTTTGGAGGTAGAGAACTAGAAGAAGCTTTTGAGTATTTTAAATACTCTGAGGATCCGGAAATTCAAGCTATAGTTAAAGGTCTTACGGAGAGTAGTGATTACCCTAAGTTTGGGGGTATGGATCGTCAAGTATCCCCATTAGAAGTCCCTAACTTGGGACTCGAGATTAGTACATCTGAGCTATTACTTGAGTCTATTCAGACTCCACAACCCGATCCTCCCGATACTTTCCAAGAGGAAATTAAGCTATTAGAAACCCGTTATTCGGATGAATCTGTTTATCAAGACACTCATATGAAGCCCAAGTGGGCACCACAGAAAAACCCAGTTATCTTGCAGGAGACCTTGGATGAGGATGTGCTTTGTCTGTTCATTTTTATGATTTGGTGCAGTTGTCTCATAATTGTGGCAGTTTTATTTGGTTTTGATGATCCACAGTTGTTTCGACTATTGATATACGATTTGAAAGGGTAATTTTATGGGTACGTAATGTCTGGCTGAAGACGTTAAACTTAGCACTTCATGGGAGGTAACCCAATATTTTTGCGACACGGTAATATCTTTCCTTATCTCTTTTGCTTCAAATGGTAACAGTTTCTCCTTGTTCATGCTTTTAATTCTATCTTTAAAACATTGAGGACAATGTTAGATTTAATTTTGGGGGTGGGGTAGAAACTTTTGTTATTTTTTTTGTTACAATAAATAAACTCCAGAGCCTAGAAATTTATGATTATTAAGGATGGCACTAACCAATCTAAGTGGATGGAAGCATTTTGGTTGTAGGAGTTGAGGAACCAATCTGATTAGATGGAAACATCTAAAGAGTCTATTCATAAAAGCACAGAGCTCAGGTGTTAGAATTAAAGAAAAAAACATGGTAGTTTCGCCATATCTCGTTGAATCCTTTTCACTTCTATTTTTATTTTGTTTACTTTAAAATATGTTTGTCTAAGTGATTAGGTGGGGCTCACGATTCAAGTTGTTACCACTGCTAGGGTGAAGTAGAGTGATTGAGATACCGAAAAAAAAAAAAAAAAAAAAAAGTTGAGACCAGACCATCTGACCAACCAGAATAAATTCAATAAAGTCGACCACTGGAACCCTTGTATATGCCAGTTGAGTTGACCTAGAGTTAGGATTATCGACCCTTGGTTCCCTTGTATATGCCGGTGTGTTGATATTAGTCCCATCGTATCTCAGTCCATTAGGATAGGTTCATTTTGGCAGTGGCCTTCAGACAGATATGAGAAACATTGTTCACCTTAGTCAACATCAAAACCATCTATGTTTTTCTATATCCATCTCTTAATCTATCCATGTGATTGGTTGACTCCGGTTATGATGTCCAGAAACTATTTGAGTAGAGCTCTGTCACTTAATATGAATTTTAGTATGCTTGAGTGCAAACTCGTGTACAGCAATTGGAATTTCGCATCAGGGTACTTCCTCCTGTAATCAGTAAGTATGCCAACCAAGGAGATTCTTTAGTTCCTTCCAAGGTTCTGCGTAGATAGTTAGGGTCTGGAGTATAAAGGTTTTGTGGGTACACCTCTGGTAAACCCTCCCGAGACTATAACTCGGCCACTAGGGCCACCTAGGGGTTAAAGGCTTATTGCATACGCTAAATGCAATCGATGATGCCTGCGACAGTGAGTTAGGATTTTATTTTGTAGATTTGATTTGCTCGGGACTAGCAAATAATAAGTTTGGGGGTATTTGATAGACGCATTTATGTGTCTATTTTCATCTCGATTTTCTATATTGTTAGTACCCATTTTTGTACTTATTATGGTGTTTTGTGTATTTTTAGGTATTTTTGAGAAATAAACATTTTTGGAAAAATCGGCTCGAAAAGTTGCACCCGGAGGACACCTACTATTCGGACCCCCATTTTGGATAAGGGGTGACCAAATTACTAAGGGTAACCCAGCGTTATTTGCACCCCAGGGCATCCTCAAAGGCATCTACTAAATGCACCCCTACTCTGGTTAAGGGGAGGTCATCTTTCCAAATTCAAATTTGGTAAAAAGGCGGGAAATTTTGAGTTTCACGGCAGATATTAGGGTTCGATTTTTGGGTCACTTGTGAGAAGATTCAATCGCTGGAATCAGTTGCAATGGGTCTGTTTTTGCTAAAAAGGCTTGATTTACTCGATGGATTTGATCCAGTTGGGCTAGATAAGCCGGGAGAAGGAAAACAGGGTATGGCAGTTATCTCGGGATAGTTTGGAAGCTCAATATGGAAGTTACGTGGGGTCTAAGGGGAGATATTCTCCTAACATACAATTTAACCGAGTCTAGGAAAGGATGCAGCAACCCAGGCGTGTGACAGAGAGCAAAGAAAGGAAATATTGCCGGTAACTTGCAGAGAAGAAAAAGGAGAGATTTAATCGGGTTTTGGAGGGTTTGGAGGTGTATAAAAGGTGTGCTCGGATCCCAGAGAGGGTTATTGAAGTTTAGAAGGAGTTAGGGGAAGTTTAGAACACGGCAGAGATCGACAGGAGGAGTTGCAGGAAATCGAGTTCTGCTGGTGTAGAAGGAAGAACACGAAGAACAAAAGGCCATCGAGGACAGTCATTTTTGGGGTCTTAAAATCAGCGACAAAGCAACAGTATTTACAACAGTTTCTGTAACAGTTTCATCGTAACAGCTGCTTTGTAACGCCGATACACCGTTGCGAACAGTCTGTGTTATTACTTTTCACTCTTTTAATCAACTTTTGAACCATAAACATGTATTTTGAGCAAGTGATTAATATGAGGAGCTAAACCCCTTTGATGAGGCGACGGAGGAAGCTATTTTTCCAACAAATATGTGGTAATATTTATTTAATTAATTCCTGCAATTTTTTATGATTATTTGCATTGAATCGAAATTGAAATAAAGATTTTTGCTAACTCGTTGTGTTTTCACTTGATGGTGCATGCTTAGCTTAGGGCTCTTGATGTTCCATGCTTGAGATTAACAACCAGTATTTTGAAAATCTACTATTGGCAATATTTAAGAATCAATTGAATGTATGAATTGCATGATAATTATTAATATTGAATCACATAAAAATTGGAAAATAGTGGAAACCTGAGTCTCAGTGCTTTTTATAATCTTGATAACAAACTTCGTAAGTTTTTCTATTGAGTTTGAATCTAAAACGAATCTTCACAAGTCTGAGTGAACGATACTTTTCTTACCACTTTCTACAACAACTTTAAAAACCACATCACGGAGCCTCACAGTAATACACAAAAAAAATATGGATCAGAGAAGATCAATTATTGCGGAATACACAAGGATTCATTCTATTTTCCATCACAATTTGCACCATGACATACAATAGACATAATCCTTGAAAAACAAAAGACTTTAACCTATCTTTCATCAATAATTGACAATATACGCTTAACTTTTGTATTTGTCAAAAGTCCATTCATTCCTTTATCAATATAAGAATATTGACTTACGAAAGACTTTACTTTTGACAAGATATGGGACAATCATAGGTCACGGACGCAAACACACATATCACATAAACAGTTGCAATATATAAACCATAAAGATTAATATTTCAGTACTCTTCTCAAATTCTCGGTATTCATCAAGCTCTTCTTCAATCAAATCAATCATCGATTCCAGATGATCCATCTTTTCTTCGAGTCTCTTGGAAGAAGCTTCAAGTTCACCTTTTAGGGAACGAACTTGTTCTAAGACGAGATTCATGGTTAAAGAGAGCTTATCAAACTAAGAGACAGAGATGTTCCCGTCCAGAGACGAACCGTGAATATCAGGGCTCATCACATTATCAAAGGAATCGAAACGTATCTTCTTAGAAGGAAAGAGAACAATCCAAACATCACCTTCTTTACTAGAAAGACTTGAAGAAGACATGATAGAGAAGATAGAAGGAATGTTTATGCTGAGGAGAAAAACTTCATTTTAAAAGCCACTGAGGATAGGATATAAATATCCAAAATGACCTTTGACCAAAACCCTAAAAATATCCTCAGATAAGATCCTTAATCAAAAACGTTTGAACAGAAAAACATCTAGGCTAAATAACAGAAAACGTTCATCACAACCCTCTTGAAGATTATGATTTTTGTCTACGAGGGATAAACAAAAATCATCAATACAGCATTACGACCTGTAATTGTTCCAATTCTTTGAAGAATTGGTTAGCTTCTTTTGAGGGGATGCAGTATGTAATATACTTTGTTTCTGTTTTGCTTTTAAGAAAGAAGGGTTACCTTCATCATCCTTTCTTTATTTTAGCACAGATTTGAATACCTTGATTGTTGATTTTCGTAAACTATGTACTCTACTGGAAACCTCTTTTACAAGGGATGAGGGTTTTGTATGAGATTTCTTTTTCTTCTTCTGCAAAACATGTTTGACAGAGGAGAACTTTTCTTGTTCCACAGTGCCACAGGTTTTAAGATTATCCTGATGAATATGAGAAGAAATCACATGAATAGATAAATTCTTGTGATTTTCTATATGATCCTTGTTGTCAAGGTGACTTAAGGATGATATAGAATCAGGAGGAATTTGCTGACAATTCATAGTCGAAGAAGTTCGATATGTTTTGTAAGAATCACGATTGATCAACTCTAATTTTAAATTAGACATTTGGTATTCCAGATTTTCAATCCTTTTAATTAAAACTTCATTTTCAAGTATTTCAGAGGAAGTATGATTGTTTATTGTGGAACAGTCAGGACTGTTAGGAGGACAGACGCGATTATCAACAAAGAGATTAAGTGAACCATCATAGATATCATCCTCTGGACAGTAGTCAAGAGTATCCATCCAAGCTTTCGTTATCTCATTCGTTTTCGTATCAGGACGATTGAAAGTATTGTGAATACTTCTATAGCACATGAAACTGAAACTGTTAACATAGTTTTTCTGAACCTTTTTATTGATTGACTGAGCTTTCTTTTGAGACTTTCTTTTTCTCTGTCTAAGAGATTCGAGTCGAATTAAAGCAATTCTCATCCCTTTTGTCATTCAATTTAGAACGTCGAGACTTACAGTCAGATGCAGCAACATGTTTGCTAAATTGATGACGTTTCTCTCTTTGTTCAAGTTCAAGATCGAAAATTCTCAACTTTCCAGCTAGGGTATTTCTGGATAGTGTATCGAGGTTATTTCCCTCAACGATGGCATGCTTCTTAGAATCGTATCTGGATGGCAGCGATTTGAGAATTTTCATCACAATGTCCTTTTCAGGAATAGTCTTACACAATGCAAGAGATGCATTAACAATTTCAGACACTTTGTGATTAAACTCATCAAATGTATCTTCATCTTCCATACGAAGGTTTTTCCAATCGGAATTAAGGTTTTGAAGCCTAGCTTCCTTTTCACTGGTATTACCTTCAAAAACGGTTTCTAAGATATCCCAAGCGTCTTGCGACTTAGTGCAGTTTGTCACATGGTGCTGAAGATTTGGAGTAATGGCATGTATGATTGTATTCAAACCGTCGGAATTTCGCGTTGCAGCAAGTACCTCAGCAGGGGTGTATCCACCAATATTCTTGGGAACGTTTACATCACCAACTGCCACGACAGGAGGATCATAGCCATTAACAACATATACCCATGATTGAAAATCACGCGCTTAAAGAAAAGCTCGCATAACAATTTTCCACCATAAGTAATTAGAGCCATCGAAGACTGGTGGTACGTTAATAGAGATAACACCTCTGTCCATAGAGTTAGATCGCTACAAACACAGACTTGTAAGGTCTTAAACGTGTTTGCCTGTTCTGATACCAATTGAAAAAGCAGGGGTCTAACAACCACACCCAACAATTCGATTAGAAATCTGTATGGACAAACTCCAATATACTTTCTAGAGAATCAACTAGACAGTCAGACTCAATATAGATAAAAAGTATATCAAAGAGTTTATATCTCAATCTCTCGATTTGATCTTTACTCAAGCAAATAGAAATCTGCGAGTCTTTATCAAAGAGAAATAACTTGGATGGTACCAAAGACCAATATCCAAGTGTCAATCAATTTAAATCAACAACCCAAAAGGTCGGATATTCTAATTGATTGAACAACGCACAACGTGTGATATTTCAATTATATAAACAAATATAATGCGGAATAGAAATAACACAGACACCATAATTTTGTTAACGAGGAAATCACAAATGCAGAAAAACCCCGGGACCTAGTCCAGATTGAACACACATTGTATTAAGCCGCTACAGACTCTAGCCTACTCCAAATTGCTTGGTGCTGGACTGTAGTTGAACCCCAATAAATCTCACACTGATCCAAGGTACAGTTATGCTCCTACGCCTTTGATCCCAGCAGGATGCTACGTACTTGATTCCCTTAGCTGATCTCACCCACAACTAAGAGTTTCTACGACCCAAAGTCGAAGACTTTAATAAACAAATCTGTATCACACAGAAAAGTCTACAGAATAGATAAATCCGTCTCCCACGAATAAACATATGAGTTTTGTTCCGTCTTTTAATAAATCAAGGTGAATAGGAACCAATCAATAACCCGGACTTATATTCCCGAAGAACAACCTAGTATTATTGATCACCTTACAATAATCTTAATCGACGCAGCGAAAAAAGATATTGCGGAATCAAAAACGATGAGACGAAGTGTTTGTGATTTCTTTTCTATCTTGCCTATCGGAAATATAAATCTCAATCCAATTATTTCACAATTGTACTCGTACGATAGAAACAACAAGATCAGACCACACAACTACAAGAAAAGTAGTATCGGTCTGGCTTCACAATCCCAATGAAGTCTTTAAATCGTTAACCTGGTTTTAGAAGAAGAAAACCAAAGGTTAAAGGAAAATCGACTCTAGCTTAGCAAACTAGTATCACACGTAAAGTGTGGGGATTAGGTTTCCCAGTTGCTAGAGTTCTCCCTTATCTGATCTTTCAAATCAGGGTTTGCAATCAATATTAGCTTGGTAACAAAGCATTCAATATTCACCGTTAGATGAAAACCTGATTAGATTCAAGCTAATATTTCTCAACCGTTGGATCGAAACCTTAGCTTGTTACACACAAATTAAATGTCTAATTTTGGGTTTATGTAACCGTTCCCAAATATTAAGATTTGTTGGTTCAACAATAGTTAACCAAATGGTTAGCCATATGAGCAATTTCATATCAACCATATTCTTCTTCACCATAACTAGTTCAAATGACTCAAATGAACTAGTTAGACAGTTGTTCAATTGCTTATATCTTATGTAACTACAAAAGACACAATCGAAGCAAAAACGTTTTGGTTCACTCGAATCGGTGCATGAACTTTATAACCACGATTTGCAAAAGCATTCCTTAGTTTATATAAACATGAATTCAAGAACAACCGATTTTAGATATAACCTACTCAAGTTCGCGGACTGGGTTCGCGGACTTAAGCTCACGGAAGGAGTTCACAAACTCCAGCAGAAATTCTCGGGTCGAGAGCGGACTGAGTTCGCGGACTTGGCTCATGCCACATTCCGTTTCTCTTGATCAACAAAGTTCGCAAACTTTGGTTCAAGGAATAAGGACTTATACATATATGTGTTTCCACAATAATGCTTATATCCTACCAATGGTTATGTAATCTAAACTCTCATTTCAATCATTGAAACATTCTCAGAGAACGTTATATAGCCGTTATTCATAAACCATTTTTCGTCAGAGCAATTTTCAAAGTGATTGAAACATAACATGACATTCGTCACTAAGTAAAGATGAATTTGGCTAAAGAGAAAGCTTACCAACACATATTTCAAGAAATAGATAGGTGAGATAAACTCGACTCGAAATAGCAAATGTGTATAATGAAAATCCATATATAAAAACGACTTTTGTCTCAAGAATAGGAAATAGAGTAAATAGACTTTTGAGTGACAGATAAGTTCAAGTCTCCACATACCTTTTAGTCGATGAAGTTCCACCAGTTTCTTGAGTAATCCTTCGTCTTGTATGATGATTGCCATGGAGTCTTAAGCTCAACTACACTTTCTATCCTAGTCCGAGACCTTTAGCTATAATAGGCTAGAAATCAAGACTTATAGTTTTGATCACTAACATTGACAAACATGCTTGAGATTGCAACGCATGCGAGTTCGATTTGAGCAATGCTCTAACAACCGTAGTAGTGGTAAATCCCACTACCACACCCCTTTGACAATTTGCTAACTAGATTACGAAATCATAATGAAGAACACATATAAGAATTTTATTAAGCTTTGGAAATCAATACAAAGAAGTGAAGATAAAACCCTAACTTGGGGAGCAAATAAATTTCTCTCTCCTAAAGTTCTACCTCAACTCTCCAAAAAAGGTCTCTGTCCAACACAAGGGTGGTTGGTCCTATATATAGGAATTTTGCATAGTGGAGGACAACTAATAAAGCCCCTATTTTCGGATTTGGCGTGCGATGTCTTCGCACCCATATATTGGGTCTTCTCGCACGTATTCTTTAACTTCGTACGGATTCCACACTTTATTCGTGACATGTGACGTCATCAGCTTCGTCATCCGTAATATGCTACGTGCGAGTACGTTTTCCCCTTTATAATAGTACTGCTTCGCATGATATCTGCGTGTGCGATATTTAACCCCTACATTTTGCCTCTTCTCTTAGCGATCTTTATTATAGAAAGAGCGGTGAGAAAAATTGTTCTTAACCACCTCTTCGCTCATGTACTTATTATTTGCCGCACCCTACAAACTTTTCGTATTTCTTAACTGACAATATTCCGAGATCTCGGACTTAACTGCTCCACGTGTTGCTCTTATCGTCTTGTCTTTGGACACGTTGCGATTAATCCCTGCAACTGTCGCTTCATATCTTTTCGCCCATTAATGCATTCATAAAAGCGGATCTCGTGGGGAGAGAACAAAATCCTTTATAAACCCCCTCTCGTTTTCATCCCCTTCTTTTTACTCTCTTCCTTCTCCTTCAACCTCAGCAACTTTTCTTTTCTTACTGTTGTTGTTGATTTTCCCTTTGACCTTGATTCTTGACTCTTCTTCGCTTCAATATCCCATTCGTCGTATTATTTCGCCTTCTTGATCATCTTAATTAAATTGATATTTATGATCCAATTCTATAAGAACAATCAATGGGGCACAAGGCAGGGTGGAGAATGGTCTAAGACTTTGAGATGCTTGAAGTTGAATTCAGAGATAAAGGTTTTAAACTATCCGCTCCTCCCTCATCAGGACCTACCTTGACGCTTAACCCTAGATGGTTTGAGATTGATCAATGGAATGATCAAAATATCATCATCTCCCTGGGACAACTTCTCTCCGGTTTTCCCATTCCTCTTTTTGATCCGCGAATTCCTTTGTTTTATAAAATTTTGTCTCATGATGATTTCCAGCGTGCGATTTTTCAGTTGTGTGGGAATGCTATCAGGATTATGTTAGAGTTCGCTCGTCGTGCGGCTGGATTAGGATCCTTTTACCCTAAAGAATACAGGAATGAAGTGTACGCCGATCTATAAATTATTCCTTCTGATTATACTGTTGAGAGCTTCTTTGCTAACTACAAAGTTGTGATTATGAAGAATGAATCTTCCTGTTGGGTTGTTCGTCTGGCGAGGAAAGATGGCCTCGCGGAGAATCAGAGGATTATGCAAGACGTTGATTTTAACGATAAGACTAACCGCACCGCACGGAACTCTAATGACAATCGCTGGGACGTTTATCCTGTCCTCCTTAAAGGCCCTTACATTACTGGTTTTGGTGCCGATAAGTCGGTAAATCCTCTCCCTGAGGGTTTTTCCGTTTGTTCCCCTTGGGTGTTCAAATTGCCTGAGAGAGTTGATGTGGTATGTTTTTCTAATTTTCGCTTGTTTACCAACTTTAATTTATTTATTTTCTTTTTCTTTGTTTCATTAATTTTCTCACCTACAGATTGCCAAGTTAAAGAAAGATTTTAAGGCTCATGGAAGACGAGGCACACTAGAAGCGCTACGTTCGATCACTGATGAAGTAAGAAATACTTTGACTCAAAATTTTAACAATATTGTTGCCTTTATTTCTTATCTTTATCTGTGTGCGAAGGTGGAAGGATTGGACATAGGTGGTGCCGATGATGAAGATTCTTCTGAGGATGAGGAAGAGACTTCTACTCGCACGAAGCCTAAGGGTAAAGTCGTTGTTTCCAAGTCCTCTGCGAAGATTGTCAACAAGAAGGATAATCCCAAGAAGAAGAGAAAGATTACTTCTACTACCCCTTCTCCTACTCCTTCAGTTCCTCGCTCTCAGGGAAATGAGTTACATTCCTTGATGAGTCTACTCCTGCTTCCCCCTTGGCCCAATTGTCACTTATTTTCAAAGATTCCTTCGCAGTTGTTGGTGATGACGACTTAATTCGCACCTGTCAGATGGTTTCTTCCATATGTAATGCTCCCACTTTGAATCATGAATCTCTGCGAGGATCTGCTTCAGCCATATCTCCGGAGTTTCTATTTGCTATGGGTTCCATGGTATGTTTTCTCTTTCTCTTGTAAGCTGGGACGAGATTGAGCTAATGTTTTTTCTTTACACTTTACCTATTTTGAATTCCCTCTTTCTTTTGTCTTTGCAGATGGGGCGAGCTTCTTATACGGTTGCCTCTGACTCGCACAGAAAGAATGACTCCTTGGAGGTTGAGTGTGAGAAGATTAAATGGGAACTTTTGAATAAGACACAAGAGGCAGATACACTTCGCCAGAGAAATGATCAGTTAATAGGTGTGTTTCTTCTCGCTCTTTTATGCCTTGCGAAATTTTGTTATGTCTTCATATTTTTCCATTATTTAAACCTGCAGAAATTTATAATTTGACCGAAGAGGCAGCTAGTCTTCCTGATGATAATGATGCTCTTTTAGAACTCCTTAACGCTTCCTTGGACAATTTCCCCATTCGTGGTTTAGAGAATCTTAGTTGGGAGGAGTTGAGGCTGAAACATGAAGCTCTCATTTGTGATCATAGACCAATGCTAATTTGCAATAGGACCTCTCAACGTCGCACTCGTGAGTATAAAGATAGAATTAGAATTTTAGAAGCGAAAAAGAATACTCTTATTACTGAGAAAGATCAGGTGATTGATAATGGTGCGAAGGCTTTGAAGGAATTTCACGAATCTCTACTCGAGATTCAGATAGAAAGGGATCGTGCCCTAAGTGAGAAGAATACCCTTCTCGCTCGTGAGAATAAACTTCGCTCTCGTCTTCTAATTGAGGATGATGCTGAGTTTGAATGGGCTGCTAAAGTCCTTGATAATGCTAGGTTGGAGTTGGCTACAAATGTTATAGAATCTGATCATGCGTCCTTGGTTAAAGCCATCATTTCCGAAAAAGAAGGTTTCCCACTGTTTTTGTGAATAACTCTGCCCCTGCTTTTGTTTCTTAAATTACTTATGCGCGATCCTGACCTTTGTCATTATCTCTTTTCTTTTGCCGAGAAGGAATTCCTTGAAAAGGAGAAGAAGTATCTGAGAGATATTGAAAGTCTACAAGCGAAGTCCAAAGCTGAAATTCAGAGGCTGGAAGCGAATTTTGAAGCTCGTGATACCAAGTGCCGCAGACTCAAGAAAAAGCTCCAAGTCACCGTTTCTAATCTAACCAAAGATTAGGGCTGTCAATGGATAAAAATCCATCGGATATTGGCAATACCGATAAGGTTAAGGTTAAGGGTTATCGGATATCCGGTATCCGATAATATCCGTCGGAATTCAAAAATTCCATATCGATAAGGTTAAGGATAAGTTATCGGATATCGGATATTATTCCGATAATTTCCGTTATATACTCATGATACAAAAAACTTCCAATAATTTAGATAATATTCAATAATTTCCGATAATTCCGTTAATTTCAAGTTAATATTCGATAATTTCCGATATTTACTTAGGAGAGACGTAATCAAATGGCTAAAGAGTAAACCTAAAGGGTATTAGGTATCGAAAATTTCCGAAAATTTTATGATATAGTTATACACTAACGGTATCGGATATTAACCTAACGGAAACTCCCTTAACAGAATACCGTTATGTTAATAAACGGATATCGATTACGTTAAGGTTATCGGATATCGGATAACCGTTATGTCGGATATTAACCTAACGGAATCCGGATATTCGGAAACGGCTACCGGATATCGAATATCCATTGACAGCCCTACCAAAGATGCAATTCGCATATGTGACGGGGTTGTTAGAGAGGAAGTGGGCGAGCTCTGCTATGAACATGACATTCCCTTTCCATCGCATTATGAGTTTGAGGATCCTTCAGATAATGAAGAAACTTCCGATATTTCCGATAGTGATTTTGAGTACGGAGATTCTGACGGGGAAGATCGTGTTTCTGAGGTTGATGAAGATAATGCTGGCGAGAAGTAGTCGTCCCCTTTTTCTCCCTCTTTTATGTTCTATGTATTGTACATATACTGGTTATCTTTCAGTTTTTTTAATAAATGTCTTCTTCCTTCCCTATTTATGCTTCTTTATTCTTTTCCTGGCTATTTACAAAAGCAAAACATTTTGTTTTTAACAATTTATGTATGTTAGTCCAGAAATAACTTATCAGTACGAATATAACAACGGTATTTGCATGAGTCTAACATATGTATGCGAACATTTGCATGAGTCTATCATATGTATGCGAATCGTCTACCATTATATGAATCTATCATATGTATGCGAATTATCTACCAGTATATGAATCTATCATGTTTCGCATAAGGCTATCGCGCTTACGTGAATAACATAACCTTGTTGTATTTATAATCCCATTTTTTCCTCTGTTATTCGCGGGAGTGCAATTGCCTCTGCTAAGTCCTCAACTAGGTATAATACCTTTGTAATTCAGAATCATTCATGGTTGTATTTTATGTTTTAATCATACCTTTGCATCTGCCTTTATTTCATCCTGCAAAAATAATGTTAGTGCGGTCTTTTGTGTTTATTCATGAGGTCTTATTGAGCCTCCCTAAGTAGAGGCCTTAATCAGCCTCACCCTGTTAATAGGACTTATTCTTGCCCCAGGGTATTCATTTTGGTCGTGCGACGAAATCGCAGGAGGTCTTTATGCTTTCACGTAATAACCCATTGATCTCGCCTTATCATCTATTATTGCCTCTGCAGGATTTTTTTATGCGCCAATACGACAGGTCTATACTCTTTAATGGAGTATAGTCCTATGATATTGACGTCTTTTGACACAATTCAGCTCCCTAATGGAGGGTGCCGTCCTTATCTTCACCTTGGTTTCCCCTTCAAGGTGACGTACCCCTTTAGGGTTAGGGTGGGCTCCTCCCATCCATTGATGCAACAACCAGTTGTTTTCGCAGCCTCTTTCGAGACCGCACCCTAAGTGGGGTTTCTTGAGGACCGGGTGTATCCTAGCTAGGACTTTCCAAGAGCGGCGAGGTATGCTTCAGACGCCCCCGACACTCTTGACTCAACCGTGTACCGCGGCGCCTTGATCGAGTTTCTACACTCCATGATAGAGAACTTAGTACCTTAGTCTTTCAACTAAGAAGTCTCTACCGGATAGGCTTTTATTTCGCCCCTTTATATCCATGACTCGGGTTCCAGGGTTGGTATGGCTTTCACCCGAGCCATGCATTACTAGGTTTTCACCAATTATGATGCACGTTGGGGCTAATTTATATTGCCTCTTGCACAAGTGCGAACTAGGGTGCACGCCACAATTGGATACCCAGCCTCCCTAGTTAGAGGTTTTAAATTTTGTTGCCCCCTGATGCGTGTCGTAACCACAACAAATTAATTAATATTTTTCCACCTAATTAACAAGTAATATAGTGGTAGTTAAGTTCGTTCCCACGAGGAGCAAGAGGTTTTAGTTGTCTTAATTGTCACAAAAAGGGGGGATGTATAAAGCAAAAGAAAATAAACAAAGCAATTCAAAGATAAAGTTGAAATCAATAAGAGAGACAAGACCAAGGAATCCTTCTTCGTTGCAAAACAATGATTCAAGTTATGTTTTTCATCCACATGTTATTAGTCACAGATTATCACCAACCGTAGGTAAAAAAGCTAGATCGGTGCTAAACCCTAAATCCCTTGTATCACCTTAGGATACGGAAGTTCTCGACTACCGGATTCTATTTACCAAACCACCTAGTAGTAGATCACTCTAGATGTAATTTAAATAAACGCATTAATATTTATGAACTTATTAGGTTAATATTAGTAGTTAGACTCTTAGATCAAGGTCTACTTTCTAACGTTGTTTTCACACACAATTGCTCCACGGAATCCCTCCGCAAGGTCTCGTGTTTGCTACTTATGTAAAGAGTCAAGAAACGATTACTTATCTCCTAACTTTCACTAGCTTTAGATCAAATTAACAAATCAATTTAGCGTGCACTCTAAACAAGCTATCAATCAACCATGAATGTATAAACATTCCTATTAGTAAAAACAAACGATAATCATGTGAAAAACTTCAAGATAGAATTGAAACAAAACTCAAATCATATATTAAGAACTAGGAATTCATCCTCAATCAATAAGAAAATTAGCTACTCATGTTTTTGAAATTCACACAAATAATTAAAGGAGAATTTTTCAAGTTCACACAAATAATTAAAAGAAGAATTTTGAAAAGCAAGCAAAAACACAAGTGTTGTGTGTGTAGAGAGGTGTGTAAAAGATGTGTAGAGAACTTCTCTATTTATAGGCTTCAATGTTCTCCAAATCTTCCAAGGAATAGAATCCTTTTCCTTTAATAACACCACTTTCCCAATTCGAGCCCAATTCCAATTTCAAGTCCAATTCTCCAAAGCCTCCAAATTTTCATCCAATTCCCAAATCTAAGTATTCACACCCATGAGAAGAATCCACACAAAATTCTGTAATTTTGGTCACCTGAAAAGTCACTGAAGTTCACCGGAATCCGGCCAGAAAAGTCGCCGCCGGCCACCTGAAATCCTCTTTTCCGCTGACGGAATATTCCGTTATGATACCGTCAGAAATAACGGTCAAACCGACGGTCTACGTTAGTCAACTGGGTCAAGGAGAAGGAGTGAATCAGCCACCGAGTCAGCATCTTACTCGGCTGATTGGTCTAACTGGGGTGAGTTGAATCGTCTGGATCGTTATCGGACTCACTGAGTCGACTCGCCAGAGCAGAGAATTGGACAGAGTTTCCTCTTGTTTCTGGGCATTTCTCAGGCCAATTTTAGGCCGATTTTAGTCTTCTCCTGTTAAGAAACCTATCATACATCTAGTTCAAGCACTCTTCACTGCAGCAATGCTCATTCATCAGTTGCTTAAACACTTTGCAGCATCGTATTCTCCTTCCTATCTCCATCTGTTACAGCTCTTTCAGTCTCACCAACACTAAACTGTAATGCCTCACAACCCTTCAATCCTCCCTGTAACTCAATGGCAGTCTTGTCCACGATCTCTTCTCTTCAAATCGATCCACAATCCCATAAACAAGTCGAGCCCATCTCTTGTTTCATCAGCTCAGAACCCATTCAATTTCTCATCTCTGTGTTGAATAACAGCTCAAGACCGAGCTCGATTTCCCTGAGTTCTTCTCTATCGACTGCTGTTACTATCATCTCTGCGACCTTCTTCTTTTGCAGAAACCCTTGAACATCAGATTCAAACACCCTACCTTGCAATTTGTCACAGACCCATCATTTCAACCTCAACAGAGATCCCCAATTCTTATTTCTTCATAACTGCTTCTCAATTTCAACCAGCGGTCAACAACTCCATTTACAACACCATCACCTCTCCCTGCCAGATTCAATCTTGAATCAACCCCTAACTTGAATTCATCGTCGATTTCTCCTCTGGGTTTCGATCTGCTTCTCTCTCTGCTCGGTTTATCAACCAACAAACCCATTAATTCCTCTCCAATCTCTCCCTGAATCTTCATCTCCTCAACACCACTGCCAATTTCTAATCAAATCGAACCCATCTTTGCAGCTCGAGTTCAATCTTCTAAGAACATTATAGCACCACCAGATCTACTTATATCTCAAATCTGAGAAGAATCCAGCACTTCCAAGCATACATAACTCAAATTCTTTCCTTCTCTCTCGATTTCACCCTTTAATCATCTCTAAACCTCTCGGACAGAGCAAATACAGCAGCAGCTGCGCTGCTTTTCTTCTCTCAATTTCAGAGAAAATGATGAGATGAAAAAGTCCTCTCTCTCGAATATAGGGTTGGGTTAAATGAGGGTAGGACTTAAAAACGCTCAACAGATTCTGATAAGGGCTAGCCTAAAGTTTCCAGCCCCTTATCCTTGGCTGGGTTGTATTTAGTACTCCTTCAAATAGGGTTGCCCCTTAACCTTGGCTGGGCTCCAGATAGTGTTCGCCCCTGAAATTACAATTTTGCCCTTTTTGCTCAAATAGAGCAATTTCTTCTTCTTTCCTCCGTGTGACTCCAAAGTAGCTACAAAACTCAAAACAGGCGTAAAATACATAATTTACAAGAAAAATAGCAAAGAAAGCATAAACAATAGATAGTAAATAGGATGTATTCTACACCCTATCAAATTCCCCCACACTTAGACTTTGCTAGTCCTCGAGCAAATCAAACTAAAACTTACAACTTCAAAGCGTTCCAGCGTCTCAAGCATCCAAGGAGTTATGAGGACATAGAGTTTCTGCATGCTAGTAATAAGAAGTTAGAAATACTAAAGAACATATTCTCATTCTTAAATGTTGAGTGAGAAATAACCACACCATAATGAGAGAACGCGTGTTTGAGAAACGATCAATAAGCATTTCGCCTCGACTTCTGCCTCACCAAAAAGGATTTTATAATAATTGCACTCAAAAAGACGGCTTTTTATGGGTCTCACATGTGTGCAGGTAGGAATGAAGAGAGAAATCCTGCAACACGTTGAATGGTGGGAAGGACAACTTCCGAAATATTTTTAAAAACCCACATCTTTTAACATTTTGAAAAACCATTTTTCTGACGATCTCTAAGAAAGGAAATCAACCACTATTATCGAGGATGAGATTACTTACTCACCTTCACATCCGATCGCCAATTATGATAACACCACTCTCACGGCATCCAATAGAAACGTCTTCCGCTCCTCGTCTTTATCTTCTTGGTCTTCGTCTTCGGTTTCAACTATTGATGATAAACTCTTGAATTTCATAAATCCTTAACAATTTGTAACTCTTTTTACCTTAAAATCCTTGTCGCTTGAAACTACCTTATAGATTTTCCTTCCCCACGGCTTATTAAATAAATAAAAACAAAACAAATATTTCTCTTGTTTTTTTTTTTTTTTTTTTTTTTTTTTTAACACAAGAGAAATTAAATACAAAATAAACCATAGCCGTGGGAGAAGTATTTTACCGCTTGATTCTTCACAACTTGTATCGCCTCAAAATCATAAACTTCAATAATTCTCACCTTTTGCTTTTCTTTGCTCTTATAAATAAGTCTTCATACTTGGATATAGAATTACCTCATTGTATTGTAAGTCCTCAACATATATGTAAAAATATGCTCTTTGTATGTTGCTTTACTTGAATTTGAAATTTGCTCTTTTCTCGTTCCGTTGCTTATAAACCTTGAACTTTTCCAACTTTCCTTGTAGATTTTGATGTCGCTCCTTGTTGATGATGATGGTGTTTCTATGGATCCGTTGTTGTGGAGAGAATGGTGTTAACTGCAAATCGAACTACAAGAAGGAGGCTTTCATCTATAGACGTCACCCTCATGATTGACAAATTTAGCACTCAAGAGATCAAAGAGTAGTGCTTCTATTGGTGGGAGGTTGGGTAGCTCACCATTCTACCCGGAATTAACGTACGGTAACACACACTCAAAAGAAAGCTCTTTAGTCAGCTACAAAGAATATTTGGTCGGTGCCTCACATGATATGAATACGGGTAGTCTCCACTAATGATTGATCAACAACTCTAATAATGCATTTCTCCCTGCACCAAATTTGCATCACCGGCATGATTAAATCCATTATTTAACACTCTAACAAGCAAGAAATCCGAATGTAGTTCTCTAACATTTCCAAGTTCAATTATGTCGGTGAGAATCTCTATGTAAACATACCTAGAAGTATGCTAGTGACTCTAAAATCTCTAAAAGTTGGAGGTTTTATGTAAAAATTTTTTTTTTTTTTAATTTTTAATAAAATTTTTTTTTTTAAATACATGCTTAACCACTCCCCCACACTTAAACCTTACATTGTCCTCAATGTAATTGAATAAATCCTAGTAAAGTCAAGGTGGGAAATTTTAACATGATATGGAACAATAAAAATAAACAAAAATAAAAAGCAAAAGGATAAGAGATACAAAACCTATGGGTTGCCTCCCATTAAGCGCTTGTTTTAAAGTCGACGGCCCGACTTAGCTCTTGCTGCACATTACTCCTCCAGAGGAGTGAATCTCCAAATAGAAGTTCATCCAAATTCACATAAGCGATGTTCTCATAGTATGGCTTCAATCTATGGCCGTTGACTTTGGAAACCGAATTATCTCTAAGACTAGTAATTTCAACTGCACCATGAGGAAAACATTAGTAACAACATATGGTCCAATCCAACGGGACCTTAACTTTCAGGAAATAGTTTAAGGCGAGAATGATATAAAAGGACTTTTTGTCCCACGATGAAGCTTTTACGAGAAATCATCTTGTCATGAAAAAGCTTGGTCTTTTCCTTGTAAATACGGGCACTCTCGTAAGCATCATTACGTATCTCCTCTAGCTCATTTAGTTGTAACTTTCTTTGTTTCCCGATTCATCATACTCCATGTTGAATTTCTTTATCGCCCAATAAGCCTTATGTTCAAGTTCAACAGGAAGATGACAAGCCTTGCCATAAACCAACCGATATGGAGACATACCAATCGGTGTCTTATACGCCGTTCTATACGCCCAAAGTGCATCGTTGAGCTTAAAGCTCCAATCTTTCCTTTTGGTATTCACCATTTTCTCAAGAATGGACTTGATCTCACGATTTGAAATTTCCGCTTGTCCACTAGTTTGTGGATGGTAAGGTGTACCAATTGTGTGTATTATGTTGTACTTCTTGAGGAGAGCATGGAAAGCCTTCTTGAAATGTGAGCCTCCATCGCTTATCACCACTCTTGGTGTACCATGCCTATTGAATATGTTTTCTCTTACAAAATCACAAACAACTTGAGAGTCATTAGTTTTGGTGGCTCTAGCTTCCACCCATTTCGAAACATAATCTACGGCAAGAAGTATATAAAAGTTTCCATTCGAATTGACAAAAGGGCCCATAAAATCGATACCCCACACATCAAAAATCTCAACGGCGAGAATTGGTGTGAGTGGCATTTGATTTCGAGCACCTAAATTGCCCGTTCGTTGACATCTATCACACGATTTACAAAAGATATATGAATCTTCAAACAAGGTGGGCCAATAAAATCCACTCTCGAGAACTTTGAGAGCGGTACGTTTAGAACCAAAGTGGCCACCACAAGCAAAAGTGTGGCAAAAGGAGAGAATGGATTGAAATTCGGAGTTAGGTACGCACCTTCGCATTATTTGATCAACGCCATATTTCCATAAGTATGGTTCATCCCACACATATTGCTTAGCTATCTTCTTAAGTTTCATCTTTTGGAAGTTAGACATTGTACTAGGTACCTTTCTTGTCACCAAGTAATTCACTATATCCGCGTACCAAGGTGTTGATTCTTCCATGGAGAAAAGTTGTTCGTCCGGAAAGCGGTCTTGTAATGGAAGTTCTTCTTGAGACATAACAAGTCTACTAAGATGATCCGCAATGGTATTCTCCACACCTCTCTTGTCTCGAATTTCTATGTCGAACTCTTGTAACAATAGGATCCACCGGATTAATCTTGGCTTAGCTTCTTTCTTCTTTATTAAGTGTCTTAGCGCGGCATGATCGGAATACACAATAACCTTTGTACCCACCAAGTATGATCGAAATTTTTCCAATGCAAAAACTATAGCCAATAACTCCTTTTCCGTGGTAGAATAATTGATTTGTGCATCATTAAGGGTCCTAGATGCATAATAGATGACATGGGACAACTTGTCCACTCTTTGACCCAAAACGGCTCCAACCGCATAATCACTAGCATCACACATTAATTCAAATGGAAGATTCCAATCCGGTGACTTGATAATCGGCGCACTTGTCAACATTTCCTTCAATGTGTCAAAAGTATCCTTGCATTCCTTGTTGAAGTCAAAAGGTACCTCCTTTTGTAATAACTTGCACATCGGCATGGAGATTTTGGAGAAATCCTTGATAAACCGCCTATAGAAACCTGCATGGCCAAGAAAAGAACGGATTTCCCTCATCGAAGTGGGATATTGTAAGTTTCTTATTAAATCTATCTTTGACTTGTCCACTTCGAGCCCTCGAGAGGACACAATGTGACCAAGTACTATGCCGTGGTTTACCATAAAGTGACATTTCTCCCAATTAAGGACAAGGTTTGTGTCTATGAATCGTTTAAGAACTAGTTCAAGGTTGTTTAAACAACCATCAAAAGAATTGCCATAAACACTAAAGTCATCCATAAATACCTCGATGATGCGCTCCACATAATCCGAGAATATACTTACCATGCATCTTTGAAAAGTAGCCGGCGTATTGCAAAGGCCAAACGGCATCCGTCTATATGCAAACGTTCCAAACGGACAAGTGAAAGTGGTCTTCTCTTGGTC
The DNA here is from genome assembly GCA_023531295.1 of Papaver armeniacum. NCBI lineage: Eukaryota > Viridiplantae > Streptophyta > Magnoliopsida > Ranunculales > Papaveraceae > Papaver > Papaver armeniacum. The sequence continues at coordinate 255,137 of JAJJWW010008362.1, forward strand.
CTCCGGTGCAATAACAATTTGGTTTTATCCCGAATAACCATCCAAGAAGCAATAATAAGAATGCCCCGCTAACCGCTCCAACATTTGATCAATGAAAGGTAAAGGAAAGTGATCCTTTGGGGTTGCGGAATTAAGCTTTCTATAGTCAATGCACACTCTCCAACCGGTTTGAAATCTTGTAGGAACAAGTTCATCGTCTTGATTTCGAACAACCGTGACTCCGGACTTCTTTGGTACCACTTGTACCGGACTAACCCACTTGCTATCGGAAATTGGGTAGATTACCCCACACTTAGCAATTTGAGTATCTCTTTCTTCACAACCTCCATCATGGGAGGATTAAGCCTACGTTGAGCATCACGTACCGGCTTCACGTTCTCTTCCATTAGAATCCTATGCATGCACATGGATGGACTAATGCCTTTGATGTCCGTAATTGTCCACCCAATAGCCGTTTTGTGCTCTCTCAAGACTCTAAGCAAACGGTCTTCTTGTACCGGTGTGAGGTTCTTTGCAATAATCACCGGAAGCTCATCTCCATCTCCCAAGAAAGCATACTTCAAATGGTCCGGAAGTGGCTTCAATTCTAGTTTGGGCGCCTTTACAATAGATGGTACAAGTATTTCATCATTCACGGGTAAAGAAATATACGAAACATTACCCTTTTTAGCTTCTTGCAATGTCGCCAAGGCACCACACATCTCCACCAATTCCTTGGAGATTTCAACATCCAAGTTAGACAAGCCGTGGATGTCCAATTCAATGCTCTTTTGCAACACCACGTCAAGTTCATCCTCTTGATTCAATTCCACCATTTGTTGCGCTAATGAATCAACCACATCAATGGAGTAAACGGAATGCACATCACTTGGGTAGCGCATGGCTTCAAATATGTTAAAGTGTATTATCTCTTTGTCGAATTCCATAGTAAGTGTACCCTTATCAACATCAATCTTCGTCTTTGCGGTCTTCATAAATGGCCTCCCAAGAAGTAAAGAAGTAGATGATCGGTTCTCATTGTTGTCCATATCCACCACGAAGAAATCAACCGGAAAAATAAGCTCATTTACTTGCACTAGCACGTCTTCTACAAGTCCCTTAGGATATATGTTAGACTTGTTTGCTAATTGGATAATAACTCTTGTCTCTTTCAAAGGTCCAAGATTCAAGGAGTCATATATTTCGGCCGACATCACACTAATGGAAGCACCCAAGTCAAGTAGAGCATGTTCAAACCTTTTCTTACCAATAGTAATTGGCACCGTGAAACCACCGGGATCCGTGCACTTTGTAGGCATCTTCTTTAATAGCATAGCCGACGCACTCTCGCCAACTTTAGTAATTTCATTATCAAGCAACCTATCCTTCTTTGTGCATAATTCCTTCATGAACTTTGCATACCTTGGCATTGTCTTGATGGCCTCAATGAATGGGATGTTGATTTCAATCTTCTTGAAAATATCCATGAGTGCCTTGTCTTGAGCTTCTTTCTTGGATTTAGCAAAACGACTAGGAAAAGGAGGTGGAGTAGTGAAAGTAGGAACCGGTTCCTTGGATTGGTCGGTTGATGTTGAATTTTCCTTTGGTGCGGCTTCCTCCTTGTCTTTGACTACCTCTTCACTAACTTCTTCATGATGACTTGGACCCTCCACTTGTCTTCCACTTCGTAAGGTAACCGCATTAACATTCTCTCTTGGATTCACAAATGGTTGTGAAGGAAGTTTTGTGGATGCTTGAGATTTCAATAAGTTCACATCGGTCGCCAATTGCCCCATTTGAGTTTGTAAATCCTTGATTGCCGAATCGGTCTTTTGTTGGCTTTGTTGTAACATAGAAGTAAGACCTTGCATGCCTTGCATTAACGCATTGAGCTTGTCATCATTCGAAGAATCACGCTCCTTGACTTGTTGTGGTTGGAATTGTTGTTGAGGTTGGAAGCGTGATTGTTGGAAACCACCTTGTTGCGCATATGGATTAGGAGCCGCCGCTTGCTTGTTTGCATAACTAAAGTTAGGATGATCCTTCCAACCGGGATTATAGGTATTGGAGTATGGATCGTACCTTGGCCTTTGATTTGGATATAAAGCATTTACTTGTTCGGTCTCACCATCCGGAATAATTACCGCGGCCATCCTTTGAATCATTATCTCCATGTTACCCATTCTTTGATCAAGATGTGATGATGAATCACTAACTTCATGCACTCGCCTAACCATGGGTTCATCTCTTGTGTAGAATTGTTGCGAGTTCGCAGCCATACTTTCAATCAACTCGGTAGCTTGGGTCACCGTCTTGTTCACTAGTGCACCACCACCCGCGGCGTCAAGAAGAGACCTATCACTTGGGTGGAGAGCTTCGTAGAAGTATTGGAGTATCATAACGTCACTAAATTGATGGTGTGGACAGCTTGCCACCAACCTCTTGTATCGCTCCCAACATTCATACAACGACTCTCCCACATGTTGCTTCAACCCACAAATCTCCTTGCGAATATGAGTAGCTTTGGATGCGGGAAAATATCTCTCGAGGAAAAGTTTCTTCATACCATTCCATGTTGTGATACTTCCTAAGGCAAATAATATAACCATTCCTTAGCATTTCCGCCAAAGAAAACGGAAAGCTTTCAACATTGCTCCATCCGCATTAGTCTCCGGTGGAAGCATAGCCATAACTATGGTATAGAAGTCCATAAGATGTTTGTTTGGGTCTTCATTCACCATGCCATGGAACTTTTGTAACTCTCTAATCAACCCCGGATTGATCTCGAAGGTTGAGTTAGTTTGGATACACCATTGTTGTGTATCAAGCCCGTGAGAAGCTAGGTCCTTGAGTGTACGATCAACCATTGCTTCTTCTTCTTTGTCCGAATCTGCGAACTCACTTGATGAAGAAGGAGGAAGTGGAGTGTTAACCGCTCGAATGAAATCCTTTAGTTGAGTGCCGGATCGAAGACGTATTGGACTCGGTCTCGCCCTTTTAAGCATTCACCAAAGGTATAACACCGAAACAAGATTCTCAAAAACTAAGTTAGATACGGTATAGAATCTAACAAAGCAAGAATAAAGCAAAAAGAAAAAAATTAAAACAACTAAAATCGTCATCGCTCCCTCGAAGCGGCGCCAAAATTTGATGCGTGTCGTAACCACAACAAATTAATTAATATTTTTTCACCTAATTAACAAGTAATATAGTGGTAGTTAAGTTCGTTCCCACGAGGAGCAAGAGGTTTTAGTTGTCTTAATTGTCACAAAAAGGGGGATGTATAAAGCAAAAGAAAATAAACAAAGCAATTCAAAGATAAAGTTGAAATCAATAAGAGAGACAAGACCAAGGAATCCTTCTTCGTTGCAAAACAATGATTCAAGTTATGTTTTTCATCCACATGTTATTAGTCACAATTTATCACCAACCGTAGGTAAAACAGGCTAGATCGAGTGCTAAACCCCTAAATCCCTTGTATCACCTAGGATACGGAAGTTCTCGACTACCGGATTCTATTTACCAAACCACCTAGTAGTAGATCACTCTAGATGTAATTTAAATAAACGCATTAAGATTTATGAACTTATTAGGTTAATATTAGTAGTTAGACTCTTAAATCAAGGTCTACTTGCTAACGTTGTTTTCACACACAATTGCTCCACGGAATCCCTCCGCAAGGTCTCGTGTTTGCTACTTATGTAAAGAGTCAAGAAACGATTACTTATCTCCTAACTTTCACTAGCTTTAGATCAAATTAACAAATCAATTTAGCGTGCACTCTAAACAAGCTATCAATCAACCATGAATGTATAAACATTCCTATTAGTAAAAACAAACGATAATCATGTGAAAAACTTCAAGATAGAATTGAAACAAAACTCAAATCATATATTAAGAACTAGGAATTCATCCTCAATCAATAAGAAAATTAGCTACTCATGTTTTTGAAATTCACACAAATAATTAAAGGGAGAATTTTTCAAGTTCACACAAATAATTAAAAGAAGAATTTTGAAAAGCAAGCAAAAACACAAGTGTTGTGTGTGTAGAGAGGTGTGTAAAAGATGTGTAGAGAACTTCTCTATTTATAGGCTTCAATGTTCTCCAAATCTTCCAAGGAATAGAATCCTTTTCCTTTAATAACACCACTTTCCCAATTCGAGCCCAATTCCAATTTCAAGTCCAATTCTCCAAAGCCTCCAAATTTTCATCCAATTCCCAAATCTAAGTATTCACACCCATGAGAAGAATCCACACAAAAATTGTAATTTTGGTCACCTTGAAAAGTCATCAAGTTAGGAATCCGGCCAGAAAAGTCGCCGCCGGCCACCTGAAATCCTCTTTTCCGTTGACGGAATATTCCGTTATGATACCGTCAGAAATAACGGTCAAACCAACGGTCTACGTTAGTCAATCGGGTCAAGGAGAAGGAGTGAATCAGCCACCGAGTCAGCATTTTACTCGGCTGATTGGTCTAACTGGGGTGAGTTGAATCGTCTGGATCGTTATCGGACTCACTGAGTCGACTCGCCAGAGCAGAGAATTGGACAGAGTTTCCTCTTGTTTCTGGGAATTTCTCAGGCCAATTTAGGCCGATTTTAGTCTTCTCCTGTTAAGAAACTTATCATACATTTATTTCAAGCACTCTTCACTGCAGCAATGCTCATTCATCAGTTGCTTAAACACTTTGCAGCATCGTCTTCTCCTTCCTATCTCCATCTCACATGACTCTTTTCGGTCTCACCAACACTAAACCGTAATGCCTCACAACCCTTCAATCCTCCCTGTAACTCAACGGCAGTCTTGTCCACGATCTCTTCTCTTCAAATCGATCCACAATCCCATAAACAAGTCGAGCCCATCTCTTGTTTCATCAGCTCATAACCCATTCAATTTCTCCTCTCTGTGTTGAATAACGACTCAAGACCGAGCTCGATTTCCCGAGTTCTTCTCTATCGATCTTCGTTACTATCATCTCTGCGACCTTCTTCTTCCAGCAGAAACCCTTGAACATCGATTCAAACACCCTACCTTGCAATTTGTCACAGACCCATCATTTCGACCTCAACAGAGATCCCCAATTCTTATTTCTTCATAACTGCTTCTCAATTTCAACCAGCGGTCAACAACTCCATTTACAACACCATCACCTCTCCCTGCCGATTCGGTCTTGAATCAACCCCTAACTTGAATTCATCGTCGATTTCTCCTCCGGGTTTCGATCCGCTTCTCTCCGCTTCGGTTTATCAACCAACAAACCCATTAATTCCTCTCCAGCCGTCCCTCGAATCTTCATCTCTCAACACCACCGCCAATTTCTAATCAAATCGAACCCATCTTTGCGGCTCGAGTTCAATCTTCTAAGAACATTACAAACACCACCGGATCTACTTATATCTCAAATCGAGAAGAATCCAAAGACTTCCAAGCATACATAACTCAAATTCTTTCCTTCTCTCTCGATTTCACCCTTTAATCATCTCTAAACCTCTCTGACAGCAAAGAACAAAGAAGAAATGCCGCTTTTTCTTCTCTCAATTTCGGAGAAAATGATGAGATGAAAAAGTCTCTCTCTCGAATATAGGGTTGGGTTAAATGAGGGTAGGACTTAAAAACGCTCAACAGTATTTCGATAAGGGCTAGCCTAAAGTTTCCACCCCTTATCCTTGGTCAATGTATTTAGTACTCCTTCAAATAGGGTTGCCCCTTAACCTTGGCTGGGCTCCAGATAGTGTTCGCCCCTGAAATGACAATTTTGCCCTTTTTGCTCAAATAGAGCAATTTCTTCTTCTTTTCCTCCGTGTGACTCCAAAGTAGCTACAAAACTCAAAACAGGCGTAAAATACATAATTTACAAGAAAAATAGCAAAGAAAGCATAAACAATAGATAGTAAATAGGATGTATTCTACACCCTATCACCCCCTAGTGAGGTCTTATTTTTGCCTCATTCTTCTTTTTGTATGTTAGAAGTATGCATTGTAGAAGAAATAGAATTTCTCTTTTAATAACTTTTGCTCGTACACTTCTGATGTTTCTTTCTCTTCTTTATTCGTACACATAGGAATATCCTATTAATACTTTATAATAATCTATTTGATGCTTCACCCCTTTTACTTCTTCACCTGCTTCGCACATAGGTAGTACCTTAACCGTAATACTGCTCCATATATTTCTTGTTATAAAGCCTATTCTCCATTTTCTCCATATTCCTTCCATCAACTTGTACATTCCATCCCCAACATATTTCTTCACCACATAAGGTCCAGCCCATGTTATTTTACCTTTCTTCTTTCTCCCTTGCTTGTGATATAGTGGTATTTCGCTCATGACTAACTCTCCTGGTTGGAATTTTCCCTTTTTGGATTGCTTCGCATATTCGTGTTGTTTAGCTCCTTTGACTAGCTTCTTGTGAGTTTGATCAGTGCTAGTCCCTTCTTCGTTTTCCATTTTTATCCCAGCATCTTCTCCCTTTGATGATTCTTCACTTTTATGGTAATTATCAACTTATCCTTCTTTTATTATAAAATTAACCATCAATCTTTCGCATCGCTTGCTCTCTTCTACGTCACGCTTCCAAATGTTTCTTCTTTTAATCGCACGCGCTTCACTTTTCTCTACATCAATTTCATTGCATGGTTTTGCTTCATTAGTGTCTCATCTGATGATTCCAACGCCTTGGGGTAATGGGAACTTAATACACTGATGATATGTGGAAGCCACACCCAGAATGCTATGTTACCACGGTCTTCCAATTAATGCATTGTATGGAGATTCGACGTCCACGACACAAAAGATTATTTCAGTAGAGATTGTCTTAAGAGGTATTAGATAGTGACTTCTCCTTTTGGCTTGTTGGTTGATCCATTAAAGCCATATATTTTATAAGTTGAAGGAATCAAGTCTTCATCTTTTCCTCTCATTGTCTTATATGTATGATAAAACAACATGTCCACCGAGCTCCCAGAGTCAATTAGTATCCTATTTATCGCCCATGTGACATCCTCTTCATCTTCTTCTTTGTCCAATTTTTTCTTTTGGTATTATCTCTATCATGACCACTAATGGACTCTCATGAAGTTCGCCTCCTCCAGATACTTCTTCTGCGCTAAATGTGATTGGCTGCTTCTGCCATTCCTTGAGTTTTGGTATCTTTGCTAGGTTCATTACTTCCTTCCCTTCGGCATCTCTCGCATATACGCGGCTCAACACATTGTCGTGGAAGTCTTCTATGCTTTTGAATGAGTGTATTATTGAATTACAGTGTAGATTCTTGGCATTCGCTCCACTTTTATTAGAAAGGTGTCTTTGCCTTTGTCCGCACTCCGACGACCGGTCCCCTTGTTGTTGGTTGTGGCGGCGGTGGTAGCGGTGTAGCTAGGAAGTGATTAAGCTTTCCTTATCCAATCATCCTTAATATGATTCGTTGTATATTCTTACAGTTATTCGTTGTGTGACCGTGGAACCGATGATAAGCACATAATTCCTTGCTTCTTCTCCCAGATGGTGGTTCTTGCCCTAGATTTGGTGGTGGCGTTATCTCTTCCATTAATATAACAGCTTCCCAGATTTTTTCCATTGTTGTGTTAAGAGGTGGCATCCTGACCTCATCATGGACTCTGTAGTTCGCGCCTTGATTGTAATATCTCATGTTTCCTCCATATCATTCTCCATAATTGTCGAATCTTGCAACTTTATTGTTTCCTCCATGATTATTGTATTGCTTCTCTCTGTATTCTTGCTCATACATTTCTTGGTCTCTGTTATTCATGGCTACCTGCTTTTGTTGATCTTCTATGATTAATGTCTCTTTGCTTCCCTACGCATTGCTCGCAACAGCGTTCGCCATCCTTGGTAATATACTCGCATTTCCTGCCTTTTCGCTCGTAACTGCAACCGGGTAAGACTTCATGTCTCTCTGCTTTTCTTCGAGAGCGATATAATCTTCCTGGTACTCGCGCAGCTCCGCCATCGTTATTCTGTCTTTCATCCTGAATATCTGTGTAAACAACAAGTCAGTTGGAAACAATGCATTGATAAATGCTAAGATGAGATTTCTTTCATCCACTCGTCCTGCCATTTCGCTACTCATTGTCCTTCATCTGTTGGTAATAGCTCGCAGGCTTTCATTCATTCTCCTTCGTAGGCTGAATGCTTTCTCGATCCCTGGTCTTAGCATATTTCTGTTGATGTACTGTCCCAAGAACAAACTCTGCAAATGCTCGAATGATCTTATTGTACCTACTGGCAATCCATCGAACCACTTCAAAGCTTCTCCTGCGAGGCTGGCTGGAAAATACTTGCACAAGACCGCGTCATTATCCTCATATTGTAGCAAGGCCAAGTTGTATGTCTTTATATGCTGGATCGCACATGTAGATCCATCAAAGATGCTAGGAAATGTGGGTAGCGCACATTTTTTTGGTATCGTTACTAGTTGTATCCGTCGTGCGAAGGGTGTCTTTGCGGCTTCTTCTATTGCTTCTTATAGCTGTATTTTTCCTCCATCTTTCCCTCTTGTCACTAATTCTCTTAGCTCCGCCACTTATCTTAAAATTTCATCGTTAGAGGGTGGAATTTCTTGTTGCTGCATCGATCTTCTCAATCGTGCTTGCCCCTGTCTGTTTTCGTGCCTGTTTTGACGCATGGCCTCCTCTGATTCCTGTTGCTCGGCCTCTTCTCTCCTTCTTCTTCGCCTTTCCCTTTCGCCTCTTGCATGCTCCTTTGCAGCTCTATCTCTCTCGTTTTGGCGTCTCAACATTTCTCTTCCATGGAGAATCATCCTTGCTTGCTCTGGGTCATTTTCCTGCTCTGATTCGTCTTGGATGTGGTTATATTCTCCATTTCGTTCTGCCTTATCTTCTCGCGACGTCCCCGCCTGAGTTCATTCTCTCCTACTTGTACATATCGATCTTCCATGTGATTTTGTTCGCGCTCCTCCTGTATGTTTTCGCCCACCTGAAGATTGTTAGCCAAATTGTTATCTAAAAATTGTCTCTGTTCATTCCCTTTGTGATCAGATCTGCTGCGCGTGGAGGTACTTCTGCTTGTCCTTGACCTTGAGCTCGCACGCGTTGTTCTGGATCTAGTTTCTGACCTTTGTTCCTGCAATCTTTGGTTCTCCTCCCTTAGTTCATCGTTTTGACGTGTCATGTTCGCACACATTTCTTCTTCTCTCCTTCTTCCATCTGCCAGTCTTTGCCTGAGCTCTACAATGGTCATGTTCTCCTCGTTTTCTCCTACCGCTCCTTCCTCTTGTGTTCTTCCTTCATTTTCTTCTGCGGTATCTGTATCCGTAGTGTGAACACTTACTTCATCATAGTTTCTTTGATCGTTCTCCCTTGGTTCCTGCTGAATCTGAGATCTGACCAGTTGCGGTCTGTTGTTCCTCTCTACCATTCTTGATGTCTCTGCGATTTCGCCTCGTCTTCTACCTGCAATTCTTCTACTCCTCCTAATTGGTGTTGTGTTTTCTCCTGCAGGTGCTTGCCTTACCATTTTGTGTTTCTAAAGTAACACTTTTCTCACAAATTTATGTAAACCAAAACTTCCTTATTAAGTGAAAACTATGTTTTAAATAAGTGAACCTGAATATTGAAACTCAACGAAAACGATCAAAATCCTTCACGAAAACAAGAACAATAAGAAATTTTCAAAAAACCAGTTTAAAATTTTCACAAGCAGGTGTAATCCCTTCCTCGAGCTGTATTCTAGCGCCAAAATGTAGTAGTGGAAAATCCCACTACCACACCCCTTTGACAATTTGCTAACTAGACTACGAAATCATAATGAAGAACACATATAAGAATTTTATTAAGCTTTGGAAATCAATACAAAGAAGTGAAGATAAAACCCTAACTTGGGGAGCAAATAAATTTCTCTCCTAGTGGTTGATCCTATATATAGGAATTTTACATAGTGGAGGACAGCTAATAAAGCCCCCATTTTCGGATCTGGCATGCGATGTCTTCGCACCCATATATTGGGTCTTCTCGCACGTATTCTTTAACTTCGTACGGATTCCACACTTTATTCGTGACCTTGTGACGTCATCAGCTTCGTCATCCGGAATATGCTACGTGCGAGTACGTTCGCCCCTTTATAATAGTACTGCTTCGCATGATATCTGCGTGTGCGATATTTAACCCCTACACCAACAAATTTATCTATCTAGCTCACTAATAGTGTGATGAACTATGTTTGAATTGTAATGCGATTGTAGTTTCACCAACAATTTGATGAATCGTATACATTACTAGAGTGTGACTCGAGTCCTTTGATTTATTTGTATGTCCAACTCGGTTTTGGTTTCGGTAATGTGTTTTTCTTTCTTATTCTTTTCTTATGAAATTGAGAAATGAAACTTGAACCAACGAAAAAGTGGTCAGGAAAAATCAGAGGCATTTTAGGAGATGATATGGTAAACATCAAGGGAAAAATGATTTAGAATTCCAAATTACACATTGTACAGCAGCTATGAAGCTTTCTGCTGATCCCCCAAATGTGGCCAGCAAACCATGGGTAACCATGGCACGGAGGAGTGTTAGTCGTGATGGGTAGTCATCTTACCGCAACTATGAAGCTTTGCTTGAATTCACAAGTCTGTTAAAACTTAGCTGTGAATAATAAACTGTGTTGGTGTCAAACAAATAAGCTAGCTTTGCTGATAGTTTCTGGTCATACTAAAAAAAATTCTCACCTACTTTGAATTGTGTGGTTCAATTTCCTAAGTTTCCTGAACTGTGACAATTTATCACACACATACAAGAAGGCAATGAAAAAAACTTTAGAAGAGTATCATTCATTTATTGTAGGCATGTCTTGGAACATTAAAAGGTAAATTGTACAAGAAAAATGTACAAAACAAAAAAGAACAATTTAACCTGCCTGCGACAAGAGGGCACGAGCAGCAGCTCTCTCTAAAGCCTTCAACCGGTTAGCTTCTATACGAGCTTTTTGTTCATCAGACAATTGGACAGGGCTAGAACCACTTGCCCCATTATCTGATGGCTGATTTGGTAATTTATTTAGTGAACTATTGCAATCAGACGGTACTTGAGCAGTTGAAGTAGTCACTGGATGTGGTGATGGATGACTTGTTTCCTGTAATTAAAAGATTTGTAAGAAAGAAGCTGGCTCAACAAAATAATCACTTTGTGATCTTTTCACGTTCAAATTATATATCATGTGCCGTAAGGCTTCTTTCACACATTTTACTACTAATCACTTTGTGATCTTTTCAAGTTCAAATTATATATCATGTGCCATAATGGCTTTGTTTCTTTCGCACATTTTACTACTTAAGGAAGAGCTCTGAAACGGTTATAGAATCTGATTATGCAAGTGTATCCGTTAAGTCGACCTACAGTATAAACCAGTGATGGGCCAGATATATTCAGGTTGACACATATCTTTCAGCTAATACCCAAGGAGGAGTCATAAAGCCAAATATTCCATACCATATATTTATACTCCACTACTATAAGATCTATCTATTAACAGCAGTACTTCCACAAATGCCAATCTTGCTCTTGCAGTGTTACTTAAAGAAGCATGCAGTGAGATACAACACAATTGTGTTATTACAGTAACTAAGAGTCTTTTGATTTACTATTTATACAAAATTTTCCCTGTGGTTATTCTCATTTGAGTTGGTGATGGGTGTAAGCAGAATATTCATATAGATTGTTTTGCTAAACCCTACACCACGTGTGATTTTCCTTCTAAAGTTTCTCAAATGATGTTTTGTGCAATTGCAATATGTGCTAGTCTGTGATAGGAAGAAACAATAAGCCTGATTAGTCATGATCAAGCTACTAAGACTCCTGAATATTTGACAAAGGAATCAAAACTACAGAAGAAAAGGGTCGAGAAGTTCATAGAATAGGTAAAGAAAATAAATCTTACTGTAGTAGCCGCCTGGTAAACCTCATCAAGCATTTCTTCCTCCACATCCATATCATGGTGGGTCTCCAGTACTGAATCTCCCACATCAGGAATAGGGTTTTCCAAGTTGTTAGCATTCTCTGCAATCAAAATTTTTTTGTTCAAAACTCGGTTGAGTTTGTTATCTATAACACAAGCTTCTTTAATTGAGCATATTCTTCATCGTCAATTTGTATTTACAACCAAAATATGGTTGAAGAAAATGATACTCTCAAAATTTGTAACAGTTACCCATTTACACGCATACTTATTTATAGTCTGTAATGAAACTCTATAAGGCAATGCGTGCAGACCAAATTCTTGTGACGTGAAACGAAACTAATCAAGTAGAGGTTTCTTTAATCAATATCACAGAGCGAATTATACATGCTTACCTGTTTCAGGAGTTGGCTCAACAGGCTCGTTAAGGTGGACAGGTGGTTCATGTAACTTTGAGGGATCCCCTCCATGGGAAACTCTGTCTCTCAAGTCTCTAACACATGTCTGGCCAAAAAAAAAAAAAGATGAACAAACTAAAAAGAAGTAAAACCTGAAAAATGCAACTGATCAAAAAGCATATCAAATTTGTTATTGACTAATGGGTTAAAATGAAAGAAATGTACAGTTTATGGCTTTTCTGACTGTCTAATGGGTTAAAATATGCACCACACACCATTACATCAAATATGCACAAGGGTCATAGTCTAGTACATTAAGACTGTTTTCTCCAAAAATATCTTCCTTCAACTAGATTTCTTGTTTCACTCCAATGTAACATAGACCAGAATCAAAAGAAACAAAAGACTGATCCATTTCCATATTATGTAGTAAGTTGATATCAGAGTATTGAGATAAGAAAAAGAAAGGGGGATACATATTATAATGGCAGGTTGGCAACAAAAACAACTGAAGATTACAAATCACTGTATAGGCACCAAACAAACAACACAGCCAATCATTTATAGGATGTTTTTGTTAGACCTTCCTATCTATATTTAGCAAAAACTCATTTGTATTAAGAAATATATCACAACATTGTCACACTTCACAGTTACTCCTAAAGACAATAAACATAAAATTGGAAAGAGAGGTGGAATAGTAGAAGAACATTACCCGAACTTGTCTAGTGGCACCAACTTGTTCCACTTTCTCAACGAACTGATCAAACAAGTAGTAAGGAAGCAGACGATGGTGCCATTGAGTGTATAGATCAATCAGGTTTCCCAGATCATCAACCTGTTAAACCATCAAAATAAATCAGTGGAATTTCCTTTCTTACAAAGAAACACGTCATTAATAAGAACCAGCTAATCAAAATTTAGACCAGTTAATAAAAAATTTGCTATTAGGTTTCCCAGATCTTCAGCCTGTTAATTTCTCATGGACAGACACAATTGAAGAAGAAATATGGAAATGGAGAGAGAGATGTAATACCTCATGCCCGCGACCGCGGAATTTGAAAGATCGAGGGAAATGACGAAGAATATAACCAAGGCCATCATCAGAAAGGAGAAGGTTAGGAGTGAGTTTAGGTCTAGCTCTTGGAATTCTTTTGGGCTTTTCAATAGGTTTCTCTATTAAGGGTTTTGAAAAGCCACCACCTGCGGTTTTGAAAGATGACGATGAAGATCCACTGAAATAAGTATTAGATTTGGGATTCGTATTAGAAGTGGAAATAGGGTTAGGGTTTGTCGCTGAAGAGGATGATGGACAATCTCTAGACCAGTGACCAGGACGACCGCATTTATAACACCCTGTTGCTGGTGGTGCTCCTCCGCCTCCTCCAGTCTTCTCCATTTCCTTTCTCTCTCTGTAGAGTCTAGATTTCAACTTCTGTAGAGCATTTAGTTTCTTATATTCCTGATAAATTGTGTTTTTTGGCGGGAAGAAATGGAGGGAAAACCTAGAGAGGGAAAAAAATCAAAAAGTCCAATTTGACCATTGACCAAGTCAATTCAGTTCATATGTTAGGTTTTCTAGCACTGATTTCTGTTTTTGGCTCAAAAACTTCACCTTAAGCAGTTTTTTGGGCTTATGTTTTTTAATTAATCTGCTTGGTTCTTTTTCCCTTCATCAAAAGATAGCTGGTCTGGCACTCGTTGCCATTGACAAGGTACGCTGCACATACCCACAGCAGAATAAATCCCAGTCATGAAATTTCAGCACATTACTATCAGTACTAAATAGATAAACAGACCAGTATTGTACTAAAACAATCCAACCTCAATTTCTTTAATTAGGTAACACCCACAATACAAAAACAGAATTATAAAAATTCTAATGAATCAGTATATATAGACCACCAAAATGGATATTCAAATCTTAAGAGATTGCCGAATGAGAATAATTTCAGTTCGTTTAATGCACTTTAAGTTCTAGGTTCGTGTCTTGATCCAGATTGAAGAAGTGCCAACTTGAATCATGAAATGGCCTAAAATATTCATCTGAAACTATCTCAATCTTAACCTCGACTGAAAATCTCTGAGTCGTCAAAACATGATTCACAGAGTTATCAAATGACATTAGATTCTTAAACTCCAAAATAGATTCCGCGTACTTCTCGAAGCTGTTGCCAAATAATACAATACGATTCAAGAACTCTGCTTTCCAGTTTGCCTGTAAAAGATTATCGTACAAGACGGCCTCACAATGTGGCATGAAAAACATTGTTGGCTTCAAAACCTGTCTCCGCCCTTGTTCGTTTACTGACAGAACGGAACAACCTAAAGCCTCCAAAACATTAGATTCTGTTTTTGAAAGCACGGGATCAAAAACCTCAATATCTCCTATCCAATCAAATCTTCTCTTAATCAATATTGCAAGCGCAAGTTGTAATCGAGGGGTTTCATAAGAATCAATGCTGCCAATACCATATATAACCATCTGCATCTTCGATTCGGAGGCTAAAACACTAGTGAAGTAACTCAGGATTTGAGGAGCTAGGATCTGATTCAGGATGGTACTGTAAAATTTGGAATTTTCAAGAGTATTCATGCATATCTGAATCTTCTGCATCAGTTTGGATTCTTTTTCGGGGTCGGTTTCAATATCAGTAGGAGCCCATGGTGCTTGTTCAATGGTTTCAATTTTGGGGTTGTTTCTTTTTCTTCTTTGTTTCCCTCGACGAGGTACAACAACCTTCCAATCTTTTCCAGATTTTACAGGCATTTGAACTACGGGAAAGGTAGCTGGAAGTGTCTGTGGACTCTCTTCTGCCATGCTTGAGTCTTCAACTGATTGTAGAACCAAATCTTTTAATCTGAAATCTAAAGGAAGAAGATGATTAACTTTGTGAGGATTTAAACGATTAGTTAAAAAAAACAAAAACATAAAAACACCATTTGAAAGACTCAAAAATGATTTATCAAAAACAAAAAAATCATTCATAGTGGAGTGAATAAATTACATGATAGGGGTTGGATTTTCTAATGCGCGATGTTCGTTTAAGCATGCTGGTTGAGTATCAAACTATATATCACGAAGTTGGGCACTCTTTCATGGTCATGCTGATATTCCCTTAGTTTCAATTGAGCATCAGGTAGCACTCAGTTTAGATTTTATACCTATAGATGGGAAAACATATGCTTGTACTGAAACCTTGAATCCATCTCAAACCGTGACAGTCGAATAAGGGGTGAAATCTTTGCATAAGATTGCATACATTCTAATTTACATGTCATCTTCATGAGGTTGTTGAAGTGTTAACAATGAATACACATCAATCAGACCTAACAAATCTTGTGCCTAAAATCATACATAAGAATACTTTAGGTAGATATACATTGTGTTTTTACCTGGGAGGTTCTTCAACTCAGTCGTGAATCTAGAGTTATACTCCAAAAATCTCAAGTATGAAACTGATATGTAACGTATGAGTTTTCATAGATGCAATCACTCTAATGCTATTTTCGAAGTTTGACTCATCATTTATAATATGAGAGATATGGAGCAAAAAGAAAATACAATATGAACGATAGGGTCATGCAACAGGTCTTAGGCGGCGTTTGCCTTGTCAGGCGTCTTTGAACCTGACTCGTGTGAAGTTTGAAGCTTTCCTTATATTATTCTGTAGGTTATTTCGAAGTTGACAACTGAAAAAGGCAAAACTACATACTACATTAGTTAAGCAAAACAAAATTCAGAAGTAACAAAAGTCTAGTGGTGAACCATAGAGAAAACAAACTACATTATTAGCCTGTAACCTCAAGGCCATTTCAATTGCATCCTAACACGGTTTTAAAGTCATGATTACTTCAAGCTTGCCAAAGGTGCACAAAATTTCATAAAACAGTTCCTCGTTCTTAGACATACTGCATCATTATCAATCAAGAACAGTACAATGACGATTTTAGCTCAAACAATTTGACAAACAGTTCTTATGCATCTCTTATTTTATGTCCGAAACGACAAAATTTCTACCTAATACTCATAAAACACAGACTTTGCTATACCTAAATAATAACTGCTCGCGTCTTGCATCATTCAATGAGGATAATATATAGGGATTTAAAAGCATCAAGTTATCGGATACAAACAATAAGTAGATTTTTGATAAAACATACAAAAGATTACAAACAGATGCACTTTGTAGGGTTAACAAAGAAATCTGAAGAATTGAACAAATTGTTACATCCATCTAAGGTTCAAAGAAAATTACCGAAAATGAAGACTGAAAAACGGCTTTTGGGAGTTAGACTAGCCCACACGGACGGTGAAGTAAAGGATTTTGAGAACTTGTAAAATATTCATATTTGCTGTGCATTAAAAATAATCACTAATAGTAATGGCATCAACACATTTTATAAGACTTGAGATCAGGAGAGATAATGCGTACCTTATGTATAAGATTCCGAGGAATAAGCTAGATTTTCTATCGACGGAAGGAAAACGAAGTTACCACTATAAAATGGGAGCTTACACGGTTAGTGAGGGGGATATCTTTTGTTTGATCGGCCGTTTTTTCAACTTACAGAGGTGCTAGCTACAGAATGAAGGTGAAGAGACTTTTTTGGAGTTACTTGTTTTAGTTAGAGGCTACAGACCGGCGATTGGGTCCGTCAACGTACCGGCGAAGCTCCCTTTCTCCGTAAGCGATTTTAATAGAATGGTTATTTATCATTATCGTTTTAATCTTTTTATAATGAGTAGCTAAACCATTTTTTAGGGTTGCCGAGGAAGCTACCATTGATGTATAATAGCGAATTCGCAGCATCACATCCATTGGATGTTGAAGATATGACATCATCCAATAACCACAGTTATGAACTTATGTCATATCTGCAACATCCAACGACTGTGATGTCATATCTGCAACATCCAACGACTGTGATGCTGCGAATTTGTTTTTGAACTCGCATTGCGAGTGCAAAATTTTTTCCGTTTAAGATTTGATTTCTTTCATATATTTACTCTCTTTTTGTATTATCAGATTAATAATTTTTTCTGTTTAAAAAATTTTATTTCAACCGTCCAAAAATATAATTTTCTTATTGTATTATCAGATTAATAATTTTTTCTATTTAAAAAATTTTATTTCAACCGTCCAAAAATTATTAATCTGATAATACAAAAAGAAAATTATTAATATTGGTTTTCAAAAATATAATTTTCTTTCGTCATGCAAAAATATAATTTTCAGCTATTCACTTTTTTCAGGCGAAAGAAAATTATATTTTTGCATGACGACGCAAGTCGTATCAATATTAACACTATATTTTCCAAGGTCCGAAATTGAGTTCCAAACTGACTCGAATAGTTTGAGAGTATTATGTTTAGGATATTAAGTTTGAGTTTACCGATGTCAAAAATAGTGGAATCCAAAATCCTAGATTTCTCTCTCCGTTGGTCAATAAAATCAATTTTTCTTAGTTGTCTTTTAATTGAAAACCATAAAAAATTCTTAGAATTTTTTTTAATCTTTAGTATAGAGTTTGTTTGATAACTAGCGATAGTATTTATCAATTTTAATGACCTTCCAATTGAAAATAGGATGGAATACCAACACAGTCCTGCTGAGGAGAATGGTTCAAAAGCATTTGATAGCTCACACTCTGAATACAAAGGGACAACATGTCAACTACACAGAACCACTATGCGAACCTTGCTATATATTAACAGGTTTTTATCAAAACTCTTCGCTTCACTAATTCAGTTTCATTTGATCCGTATTTTAATTTATTGTTTGATTTGGGTAGTTTTAATTCTAGGATTTCTATCTGACCTCTGTTAATTTGTGGGTTCATACAACTCTCATTAGTTGCAATTTCTTGAAACTTAGTAATTCTCTTGTTCATTCAGTTATTCCTAGGAGTAATTATATCTTGTTTTTTGATAGATAAATTTTTTAATGGAAGAGGGTAAATTTAGCTTTGCCTGGTGATCATTACAGCACTATGAAGATCATGTATTGGAATGTCCAAGGCTATGGAAATAAGGACACTAGGAACTATCTGTAGGATATCATTAAATCTAATGACCCATACATCATTTTCTTATGTGAGACTAAAACTCATCATAAAAAAATGGAAAGACTCATAAGACCTCTGAATTTTCCCAATGTCTGGTATCTGAATCCAGTAGGTACTAGGGGGTTTATGTTTGTTATGGAAAGATGGCATTAGCCTTGGCGTTGTAGAAGCTAGGCTAAATATTATTAATTGTCTTGTCCAAATTGATGCTAGGGTGACAAAACTCTTATGTCCTGTATTTTTGGTGTCTTAGATGATTCCATTAGGGAAGAGCAATGGATATGTTACAGAGGGCTTGGTATGTGCATAAAGGAGGTTGGGTAGTGATTGGGGATTTAAACTTTGTTTTGTCTAATGAAGAAAAACAGGGGGGTTGCCGATATCTCAGCCACAACATGATTATTTTGGAAATCTTATGGGTTCAGTAGGATTATCAGACATTAATCATTCTAGTAATCCATTTACGTGGTCCAAAGATCAGGGAATGGACTTATTTTAAAAAGATTGGATATGGCTTTTGGTAATGATATATGGTTACATTTCTTTCAAAATTTTGTTGTTTATCATTTAATGCCTTTTGGTAGTGATCATGTGCCCATCATGCTGGCTAGTACCAAATATTCTGGTATTGCTAAAAAAAACCTTTTAGGTATAATAAATGCATACTTAGAGATGGCAACTGTAAACAGGTTATTGCTAAGAATTGGGTGCATAACACTCATGGCTCTTATGTTTTTAAACACTCTAAATCTCCTTTCTATGTTAAAAATGGTCTGGGAGAATGGTCTTATAAGGAGATAAGATGTTTTTTAATGTGCATATTAGAGATACTAAGGCTGAAATTGAAAGGGTTAATAGTCTCCTTCATTCTGCATCTAATGTTGATTTGTTAGTAGGATTAAATGATAAACTGAAATACCGGTGTGATATTGAGCATGATTATTGGAGTCAAAGAAGCCAAGAAGAAAACATGGGTGACTCCAATACTAGATACTTTCATGAAAGAGCCAATTACAGGAGGCGAAAAACACATATATAAACTAGGGGTGTCAACGGGTCCGGGTCCTCCCGGGTATCACTAGATCCGGACCCGGACCCTACCTATAAAGGTCGGGTCCGGGTCTTAACGGTTCCGGGTCCGGTTCTTAAACTTGTGGACCCAGAACCGGACCCGTTTAAATACTCGGGTACCCGTCGGTTCCGGGTACCCATTGGGTCTTAAGAAAACTATCAAAAAAAACCTCAAAAACTTAATATTTTTCTTTTTTTGGCTTGAATTTAAATAATTTTTATAAAAATTTATTATTATTTCTTATTAATGTACTAAATAAAGATTAAATGTAAGAGAAAAATTTAAAACGAGTAAAATATCAAAGCTAAAACTAGCAAAAACATGAATAAAAGTATGAATAAACGGGTACCCGATACCCGCGGGTACCCAACGGGTATTACCCGTTTGGACCCGTTTAGATTCGGGTCCAATTGGGTAATTACCCGTCGGGTCCTAAGTTACTAATGGGTCCAACTTTAGGACCCGGAACCGGACCCAAGTATACCGGGTCCGGTTCCGGTTCCGAGTAATGGGTACCCATAGACAACCCTAATATAAACCATTCAAAACTCTATGGGCATTTGGTTGACTGAAAGGCATGAAATTGCCTGTGAATTGACTTTTCATTTCTCCAAAATGAGTAACTCTACTAGGCCGTTTATTTCTTCTGATTTTATGGATAATATTCAAGCCTGTGTAAACAATGAAGATAATATGAGATTATTATGCACATGCAAAATGAGTAACTCTACTACCTCTGAAGGCCGTTTATTTCTACGTGTATCCAACGACGCATACACAAGTAGAACTAATGGTGTTAACCAAAAATTGTGCACATGCAAATGTTGGTGTTCACTAATTTAGATAAGCTTGGGTTACATCAGCAAAATATACCTACAGTGAAAGAATGGTCAGAGGTATGAGGCTGAGGTTTGTGGTGTTTCGGATGATAACGCCCAGAGGGTTCACCGTACCCACAAGTTTTACAAGAATTCAGTTCTAGACGATGCAATTGGTGTGTGCGCGTGTATTTTTTTTTTAATAAATAAAGGAAAATAAATAAATAAACAAACAAGCACACTAAAATAAAATAAAATCTAAAACAAATAATGTTTCCTAAAATAAATTGTTTCTAAGAATAAAATAAGTTAATGAGAATAATAACTAACCTAAAATAAATCAAAGAAAAAAATGGGCTTTATTACTTACCTTTTCTGGTAAGATATTCCACAACGAATACGACAACTTGTGTCAATTCAGGATGAAACTAACCAATTAAAAAGGTTGCAAGAATTGGCGTCCCTCGATAAATGTGGTTTATTCATAAAATGACGCCCAACTCAGGTGTGAGAAATAACATGATAGTCGTCACCATATCTCGAAATAAATCATAACCATATAACTTCTGTTTTAATTTTTGCAATTTTACGTGTTCTCTAAGTAATTTGGCGGGCCCCTAGTATTTCCTTAAGGTCGTAGCTTGGATGCATTAGAAAAAGAAACCAAAATATTTTTAATTTCATATTTTGTATCATTTAATTTCTTATTATTTTAGGGAAAAAAAAGTTAGGAGCATCCATTAGGACTATTAAATAGATTTTTTGGGAAACACCGTTCACCTTAGCCAACATGCGCACACTTCTATTCCCATAACCATATTTTAATCTATTTTATTTTATTCATGTGATTGAACTTTGTTAGATTCTGAGTATCGTGGCTAAACGATTATATGAATGGAGTTTTTAATTCTTACATATGAATTTTAGTACGCTGAGTGCAAACTCATGTACAACTAATGGATTCATACAAGGTAATGATTCTTATAACCATTTATAGAGATTATTTAGTGTCAGTTCTCCATTATTCAGAAGTAGTTAGGTTTTGGAATACAAGATTTTGTAGGTATATCTTTTATAAACCCTTACGAGACTAAAACTAGGGATACCTATGGGTTCAAAGACTTATTGCATATCTTAAGTACAATCGCGATGCCTACGAAGGCGGGTTAGAATTTTTATTTTCTAGATTAGATTTGCTCGAGGACTAGCAAATAATAATTTTGGGAGTATTTGATAGACATATTTTTGTGTCTGATTTGTTCACAATTCCTTTCTTGGCCTTGTTAGTGGACCTGGAATTCTCTATAGTGTTAGTGCTCAATTTTGTATTTACTTTGTTATTCTATGTGTTGGTGGGTATTTTTGAAAAATGCACTTTTATTAAAAATTTGACGCAAAAGATTATAAAGGCACCCAAAAAGTTACTAAAGGCACTGCCACTTCTCCACCATTTGAAAATATAACTAGCGGGAAAACTTCGGTTTTAGATGCGTGTTTTTTTGATCAGATTTTGTAGAGTTCAACTTGGAGTTCCTCTCATATTTGGATTTGTCCTGTTTTGATAAAACATGTTTGGTATTTGAATTTGTTAGAGCACTGATCGGTCGAACTCGCAAGCGTTGCTATCTCAAACTTGTTTGTCAAGTTTAGGTGATCAAAACTACAAGTCTTGATTTCTAGTCTACTTATAGCTATGTCTCGGATTAGAATAGAATGTGTAGTTGAGATTTAGACTTCACGGCATTCATTGATTGACGACAAAGTTCTACTGAGGAGAGCTTGGAGGAACTTCATCAACAAAAGGTATGTGGAGACTAAAACTTATCTATCACTCAGAAGTATATTATATTTTATCTCCTAATGAGACTAAGTCGTATAACTATATAGACATTTATATTATACACATTTGATATTTCGAGTTGAGTTTAACTCGGTTATCTATTTCTCGAAATATATGTTGGAAGCTTTTTGCTTTAGCTACGTTCATCATTATCCTTGACGAGTTTTGTTGGAAACAATTTATTTGCTAGAAACTAAATAATAAGTCAAAAGATGATCCCGTGAAAATTGCCTTGAAACATCTTACATGATTTGTGTGAGATAGTCATTTGATGTCGACTCGGAATGTTTCGTATTGATCATTTGATCACTTGAAAATTACTTATAAGCTAATGATATGTGTGAGACAGCTATTGTCGTCTAAGGATGTTCCAATGATTGAAATGAGAGTTTAGAACAATTAACCATTGTCCGGATATAGCACAGTATGCATACCAGTATGCAAACTGTTGTGGTATGATTCAGGTCCGGAAACCAAGTTTGCATACCAGTATGCGAACGATTTTAACTGTTAAAGTCCGGGAACCAAGTTTGCATACCAGTATGCGAACGTTTCTACCCGAGTTAAGGTCCGGGACGGCAGTGTGCATACCGGTTTGCAAACTGTTGGACAAAACCAAAGTTCAGAACTATAGTTTCTGTACCCATTTGCAAACTTATTTGGTTAAGTTCTAAAATCGGTTAAGTATGTTTTCATACTCATTATCAAATACATTAATAAATTAAGGAATGCAGTCTTTGCAAACCGTGGCTTAATGTTCATAAATTGATTCTCATGAATCAATTTGATTTTGCTCCAATTGTTTCTTGCATACTTCTATGAGATATATACAATTGAACAACTCTATGAGTAACACAATTAGATTCACTTGATTATCTTTCATGTTTGATTGATTATCATATTTGATCTAGAAGTGTTAGATGAACGTGGTTAATACAAAAGTTTTCATATGGCTAACTTCGGCTAATTGTTATTGACCCAACTCAATATACACGTTTAGGTACGGTTATCCAAATGAAGGTCTATTTCATTTGTGTGTAACAAGCTAAGACCATCTAAAGGCGGAGCGATATTGCTTTGGTTTTAAGCAAACTTAGCTTGAATCTTAAATCAGGCTTTCATCTAACGGTGAATATTTATTGCTTTGTTATTAAGCTAACTTAGAAAGCAAACCCTGATTTGAAAGACTATATAATGGAGAACTCTAGCAAATGGAAAACCTAATCCTGACACTTCCATGTGTCCTAGTTGCGACTAGATTTGATTCTCCTTTAACCTAGTTTGTTCCAAAACCATTATAGGTTAACGACTTGAAGACTTCATTTGAGATTCGTGGAGCTAGACCCAACTATTTTCTCTGTAGTTGCGTGTTTTGATCTTACTTGTTTTATCGTATTGACTAATATCTTCTCTAAGATTTGTTCGAGATTTATCTCCAATAGGTAAGATATAAAAAGTAATCACAAAGCTATTCGTCTTATTCTTTGTGATTCCACAATAACTTCTTCTACTACCATATAGTTAAGTTGTTGTGAGGTGATTGATATTTCTACACTGTTCTTCGGGAATATAAGACCGGATTATTGATTGGTTCATGTTCACCTTGATTTATCAAAAGACGGAACAAAACTTCATAGGTACTTCTGTGGAGACAGATTTTATTATCAGAATAGACTTTTTTTGTGGGGGAAGAATTTGTTTATATGTCTTCTACTTTGGGTCATAGCAACTCTTAGTTGTGGGTGAGATTAGCTAAGGGAATCAAGTGCGTAGATTCCTGCTGGGATTCAGAGGCGTAAGAAACGCGATTGTACCTTAATCAGTGTGAGACTTGGTTATGGCTCAACTACATTCATGTCATAAGTTAACTTGTAGTATGCTAGTGTCTGTAGCGACTTAATATAGTGTGGGTTCAGATATGGACTAGGTCCCGGGGGGTTTTCTGCATTTGCGGTTTCCTCGTTAACAAAACTTCTGGTGTCTGTGTTATTTATTTTTCACATTATATTTGTTTATATAATTGAAATATTACAGGTTATGCGTAGTTCAATCAATTGGTAAATCCAACCTTTGGTTGTTGATATAAATTGATTGACACTTGAACATTGGTATTTGGTACCGTTCAAGTTATTCTCATACTAATCAGTTTACGTATTCATTCGTATTGATTTGTTGATTGATTTGAGAAAGAGATATAACTCTTGATAACTTTTCTTGATTGAGTCTGACTATCTAGTTGATTCTCTTGGAATTATATTGGAGTTAGTTCATGCAGATTGCCGAATAAAATATTGGGTGTGGTTGTTAGACCCACGCTTTTTCAATTGGTATTATAGCAGGAAAACACGTTAAAGACCTTATAAGTATGTGTTTGTAGCAATCAGACTCTATAGATTGAAGTGTTATCTCTATAAACGTACCACCAGTATTCGATGGCTCAAACTACCTATGGTGGAAAATTGTTATGCGTGCCTTTCTCCAAGCACGTGATTTTCAATTATGGGTTCGTGTTGTTAATGGCTTTAATCCTCCTATGGTTACAATAAACGGTGTAACTGCTCCAAAGGATATTAATGCGTATGAACCTGAAGAGATTCTCGCTGCAAAGCGAAATTCTGACGGTTTAAATTCATCATCCATGCCATTACCCCAAATATTCAGCACCATGTGACCACATGCATTAAGTCTAAAGATGCTTGGGATATCTTATAAACTGTATTTGAAGGGAATACCTCCGAAAAGGAAGCTAGGCTTCAAAACCTAAAGTCTGATTGAGAAAACCTTCATATGGATAATGAAGATTTATTTGATGAGTTTAATCGCAAAGTGTCTGAAATTGTTAATGCATCTTTTGCATTAGGTAAGACTATTCCTGAAAAGGAAATTGTGATGAAAATTCTCAGATCGTTGCCAGCTAGATACGATTCTAAGAAATATGCCATTGTTAAGGGAAATAACCTTGAAACACTTTCCATAAATACTCTTGTTAGGAAGTTAAAAATCTTTGATCATGAGCATACATCCAGATATTGCTTTGAAAGCACAAAAAAAATACTAAATTACTTGATAAAAGTAAAAGTGTTGGAAACTCCGTAGTTCATCCTACTGAGATTGATTCATCAGATGAAGATCTTAACAACTCAGTCTCACTGATCACAAGACAGTTTAGAGATATTCTTTTGAAGAGAATTAAACGGTTCATCAGAGATAAACCCGGGTCATCAGTCAAACCACATGACCGTGCCCCTCTCAAAAATAGGAACATTGTCAAAACTGATGATAAGGACATGCCACGATGCTTCAAGTGTAAAGGTTTTGGTCATTTTGCTAATGAGTGTCTAAATCATAGAAAATACGTTGGAAACAAAGGTCTTGCTACAACTCTTGATGAAATGTATGATCACTATGATTCGAATGAAGATGAAAAATCAAGTGTAGCACTCGTTGGTGAAAATATTAACTTTGATAATTGTAGCAATACGTACATCAATCTTGATATTCTCCCTGGAGAAACTTCTTCGACCACTTTGGAGGATAAAATGGATTTTTCCATGTCTAATGAAAATTTTATCTCACATGTTTCAGGTGCCTCAATTTTTTTAGCGGCATGTTCAACTATGGTGTCTGAACCGTCCTCCACATTGACATGTTCTTATTGTACTTTTAAGGGTCATGAACTCTCTGATTGTTTCAAGTACAAACATAAAATAAGATATGTCAACAAACTCCAACGGAGAACAAATCAATTAGCAAATGAGCTCAAACTTGTTCAGAAGTCGAATTCATCCGAGGTATGTAAATTCAACTAGTTAGAGCATTGCTCTGTCGAACTCGCATGCGTTGCTATCTCAAGCATGTTTGTCAATGTTAGTGATCAAAACTATAAGTCTTGATTTCTAGCCTATGTAGCTAAAGGTCTCGGACTAGGATAGAAAGTGTAGTTGAGCTCAAGAACTCCATGGCAATCATCATACAAGACGAAGGACTACTCGAGGAACCGATGGAACTTCATCGACTAAAAGGTATGTGGAGACTTGAACTTATCTGTCACTCAAAAGTCTATTTACTCTATCTCCTACTCTTGAGACAAAATTCGTTTATACGTATAGACTTTCATTATACACATTTGCTATTTCGAGCCGAGTTTAACTCGCCTATCTATTTCTCAAAATATGTGTTGGTAAGCTTTCGCTTTAGCCAAATTCATCTTTACCTAGTGACGAAAGTCATGTTATGTTTCAATCACTTTGGAAATTGCTCTGACGAAAAATGGTATGTGAATAACGGCTATATAACGTTCTCTGAGAATGTTTCAATGATTGAAATGAGAGTTTAGATTACATAACCATTGGTAGGATATAAGCATTGTTGTGGAAACACATATATGTATAAGTCCTTATTCCTTGAACCAAAGTTTGCGAACTTTGTTGATCAAGAGAAATGGAAGTGGCGCAAGCCAAATCAGCGAACTCAGTCCGCGAACTGGGGAAGTTCTCACCCGAGAATTTCTGCTGGAGTTTGTGTACTCCTTCCATGAGCTTAAGTCTGCGAACCCAGTCCGCGAACTTGAGTAGGTTATATCTAAAACCGGTTATTCTTGAACTAATGTTTATATAAACTAAGGAATGCTTTTGCAAACCGTGGCTATAAAGTTCATGAACCGATTCGAGTGAATCAAACCGTTTTTGCTTCGATTGTGTCTTGTGTAGTTACATAAGATCTAAGCAATTGAACAACTCTCTAACTAGTTCATTTGAGTCATTTGAACTAATTATGGTCAAGAATAATATGGTTGATATGAGAGTGATCATAAGGCTAACCATTTGGTTGACTATTGTCGAACCAACAAATATTAATGTTTGGGTACGGTTCATAAACCCAAAATTGAACATTTCATTTGTGTGTAACAAGCTAAGTTTTCGATCCAACGATTGAGAAATATTAGCTTGAATCTAATCAGATTTTCATCTAACGGTGAATATTGAATGCTTTGTTACCAAGCTAACATTGATTGCAAACCCTGATTTGAAAGACTATATAAGGGAGAACTCTAGCAACTGGGAAACCTAATCCCCACACTTTACGTGCGATACTAGTTTGCTAAGCTAGAGTCGATTATACTTTAACCTTTGGTTTTATTCTTCTAAAACCATGTTAACGACTTAAAGACTTCATTGGGATTGTGAAGCTAGACCGATACTTTTTTTCTTGTAGTTATGTGATCTGATCTTGCTGTTTCTATTGTACGAGTACAATTGAAATAATTGGATTGAGATTTATATCTCCGACATGCAAGATAGAAAAGAAATCACAAACACTTCGTCTCATCGTTTGTGATTCCGCAATATCTTTTTTCGCTGCGTCGATTAAGACTATTGTGAGGTGGTCAATAATACTAGGCTGTTCTTCGGGAATATAAGTCCATGTTATGATTGGTTCATGTTCACCTTGATTTATCAAAAGACGGAACAAAACTCATAGTTTTATTCGTGGGAGATGGATTTATCTATTATGTAGACTTTTCTGTGTGATACAGATTTGTTTATTAAAGTCTTCGACTTCGGGTCGTAGAAACTCTTAGTTGTGGGTGAGATCAACTAAGGGAATCAAGTACGTATCATCCTGCTGGGATCGGAGGCGTAGGAGCATAATTGTAACTTGGATCAGTATGAGATTGATTGGGGTTCAACTACAGTCCAGACCAAAGTTAATTTGGAGTAGGCTAGAGTCTGTAGCGGCTTAATACTGTGTGTGTGTTCAATCTGGACTAGGTCCCGGGGATTTTCTGCATTTGCGGTTTCCTCGTTAACAAAATTCTGGTGTCTGTGTTATTTCTATTCCGCATTATATTTGTTTATATAATTGAAATATCATAGGTTGTGTGTTGTTCAATCAATTAGAATATCCGACTTTTTGGGTTGTTGAATTAAATTGATTGACACTTGGATATTGGTCTTTGGTACCATCCAAGTTATTTCTCTTTGATAAAGACTTGCAGATTTCTATTTGCTTTAGTAAAGATCAAATTGAGAGATTGAGATATAAACTCTTTGATATACTTTTTATTTAGATTGAGTCTGACTGTCTAGTTGATTCTCTAGAAAGTATATTGGAGTTTGTCCATACAGATTGCTAATCGAATTGTTGGGTGTGGTGGTTAGACCCCCGCTTTTTCAATTGGTATCAGAGCAGGCAAACACGTTTAAGACCTTACAAGTCTGTGTTTGTAGCGATCTGACTCTATGGACAGAGGTGTTATCTCTATTAACGTACCACCAGTCTTCGATGGCTCTAATTACTTATGGTAGAAAATTGTTATGCGAGCTTTTCTTCAAGCGCGTGATTTTCAATCATGGGTATATGTTGTTAATGGCTATGATCCTCATGTCATGGCAGTTGGTGATGTAAACGTTCCCAAGAATATTGGTGAATACACCCCTGCCGAGGTACTTGCTGCAAAGCAAAATTCTGACGGTTTGAATGCCATCATACATGCCATTAACCCAAATCTTCAGCACCATGTGACAAACTACACTAAGTCGCATGACGCTTGGGATATCTTAGAAACCGTTTTTGAAGGTAATACCAGTGAAAAGGAAGCTAGGCTTTAAAAGATAACCAGTATATGTACAATACAAAGAACATAAAAGAGGGAGAAAAAGGGGACGACTACTTCTCGCCAGCATTATCTTCATCAACCTCAGAATCACGATCTTCCCCGTCAGAATCTCCGTACTCAAAATCACTATCAGAAATATCAGAAGTTTCTTCATTATCTGAAGGATCCTCAAACTCATAATGCGATGGAAAGGGAATGTCATGTTCAGAGCAGATCTCGCCCACTTCCTCTTTAACAGCCCTGCCACGTATGTGAATTGCATCTTTGGTTAGATTAGAAATGGTGACTTGGAGATTTTTCTTGAGTCTGCGGCACTTCAAATCACGAGCTTCAAAATTCGCTTCCAGCCTCTGAATTTCAGCTTTGGACTTCGCTTGTAGACTTTCAATATCTCTCAGATACTTCTTCTCCTTTTCAAGGAATTCCTTCTCGGCAGCTGAAAAGAGATAATGACAAAGGTCAGGATCGCGCATAAGTAATTTAAGAAACAAAAGCAGGGGCCGAGTTATTCACAAAAACAGTGGGAAACCTTTTTTTTTCCAGAAATGATGGCTTTAACCAAGGATGCATGATGAGATTCTAAACTAACATTTGTAGCCAGCTCCAGCCTAGCATTATCAAGGACTTTAGCATCCCATTCAAACTCAGCATCATCCTCAATTAGAAGACGAGAGCGAAGTTTATTCTCACGAGTGAGAAGGGTATTCTTCTCACTTAGGGCACGATCCCTTTCTATCATAATCTCGAGTAGAGATTCGTGAAATTCCTTCAAAGCCTTCGCACCATTATCAATCACCTGATCTTTCTCAGTAATAAGAGTATTCTTTTTCGCTTCTAAAATTCTAATTTTATCTTTATACTCACGAGTGCGACGTTGAGAGGTCCTATTGCAAATTAGCATTGGTCTATGATCACAAATGAGAGCTTCATATTTCAGCCTCAACTCCTCCTAACTAAGATTCTATAAACCACGAATGAGGAAATTGTCCAAGGAAGCGTTAAGGAGTTCTAAAAGAGCATCATTATCATCAGGAAGACTAGGTGCCTCTTCGGTCAAATTATAAATTTCTGCAGGTTTAAATAATGGAAAAAATATGAAGACATAACAAAATTTCACAAGGCATAAAAGAGCGAGAAGAAACACACCTATTAACTGATCATTTCTCTGGCGAAGTGTATCCGCCTCTTGTGTCGTATTCAAAAGTTCCCCTTTAATCTTCGCACACTCAACCTCCAAGGAGTGATTCTTTCTGTGCGAGTCAGAGGCAACCGCATAAGAAGTTCGCGCCATCTGCAAAGACAAAAGAAAAAGGGAATTACAAGAAAAGAGAAAACATACCATGGAAAATCAAATAGAAACAACGGAGAAGCATTAAAGAAAACATAGCCATGGAACCCATATCAAATGGAATCCCCTCGGAGATATCCGCATCCTCGTAGCACTCCAAACAATCTATCAATCAATCATGAAGATTCATGATTCAAAGTGGGAGCATTACATATGGAAGAAACCATCCGACAAAAAGCGAATTAAGTCGTCATCACCAACATCTCGCGAAGGAATCTTTGAAAATAAGTGACAATTGGGCCAAGGGGAAGTAAGTAGGCTCATCAAGGAATGTAACTCATTCAAGGAGTAGGAGAAGGGGTAGTAGAAGTAGCCTAGCTAACCATCATCGATCACTCTTCTATCGGAGCGGCGGCGTCTCAATCGACTCACGACTCAAGTAACCACCTTCATCTCCTCAATCACCTTCTTAAAACAAATCGAACCCATGGCTTTTGAACATCATCTTCTCTACCCATAGGTTCTCTCTCATTCATCTTCATCTGCTCATCTTTAATTCGGGGCAAACCTCTGTTCCCTTCAATTGATGGCGAGAAGAAAAACCAGTTCCCGTCATCTTCACAAACCCATTCGAACCCTAGCTTTTCTTTCATGGTGGAATAACTAGATTCCCTCGATCTGAGCCGCCGCTTTTCGGAGTGAAGTGAATGTGAGAAATCGATTTTTGGTTGAAATGATTTGGGTGGATATTTACACATATGGTACCACCCTCTAAATGATAAAATCCACTTGGAAAACGGCTTAGTACTCTTCAAATTGGGTCGCCCCTAACTCAATGGCTCCATATATCAATCACCTGTAAAATGACCTTTTTGCCCTTTTGGCTCAAATTTGGTGATTTCTTCTTCTTTTCCTCGTGTGACTCCATAGTATCTATAAACTCAAACAAGCTTAAAATACATAATTTACAAGAAAAATAGCAAAGAAAGCATAAACTACTATATAGTATTGAATGTATTCTACACCTATCATCAACCTCCAAGGAGTGCAGTCGAGGCAACGGGGCGCCATCTGCAAAGACAAAAGAAAGAGGGAATTCAAAATAGGTAAAGTATAAAGAAAAATCATTAGCTCAATCTCGTCCTAGCTTACAAGAGAAAGAGAAAACATACCATGGAACCCATATCAAATAGAAACTCCGGAGATATCAAGGATTCATGATTAGTGGGAGCATTACATATGGAAGAAACCATCCGACCCGAGCTATACCAAGCGAAGGAATCTTTGAAAATAAGTGACAATTGGGGCCAAGGCAGAAGTAGTAGGAATGTAAAGAGGGTCAAGGAGTAGGGAGAAGCAGAGAAGTAATCTTTTTATTCTTCTTGGGATTATCCTTCTTGTTGACAATCTTCACAGAGGACTTGAAAACAACGACTTTGCCCTTAGGCTTCGTGTGAGTAGAAGTCTCTTCATTATCCTCAGAAGAATATTCATCATCGGCACCACCTATGTCCAATCCTTCCACCTTCGTACAAAGATAAAGATAAGAAATAAAGGCAACAATATTGTTAAAATTTTGAGTCAAAGTATTTCTTACTTCATCAGTGATCGAACGTAGCGCTTCTAGCGTGCCTCGTCTTCCATGAGCCTTAAAATCTTTCTTCAACTTGGCAATCTGGAGGTGAGAAAATTAATGAAACAAAGAAAAAGAAAATAAATAAAGTAAAGTTGGTAAACAAGCGACAATTAGAAAAACATACCACAACAACTCTCTCAGGCCAATTGAACACCCAAGGGGAACTGACGGAAAAACCCTCATGGAGAGGATTTACCAACTTATCGGCACCAAAACCAGTAATGTAAGGGCCTTCAAGGAGGACAGGATAAACGTCCCTGCGATTGTCGTTAGAGTTTCATGCGGTGCGATTAGTCTTATCGTTAAAATCAACGTCTCGCATAATCCTATGATTCTCCGCGAGGCCATCTTTCCTCGCCAGATGAACAACCCAACGGGAAGATTCATTCTTCATAATCACAACTTTGTAGTTAGCAAAGAAGCACTCAACAATATAATCAAAAGGAATAATTTCTAGATCGGCGTACGCTTCATTCCTGTAATCTTTAGGGTAAAGGGATCCTAATCCAGCCGCACGACGAGCGAACTCCAAAATAATCCTGATAGCATCCCCACTCAGCTGAAAAATCGCACGCTGGAAATCATCATGAGACAAAATTTTATAAAACAAAGGAATTTGCGGATCAAAAAGAGGAATGGGGAGACCGGCGAGAAGTTGTCCCACGGAGATGATGATCTTTTGATCATTCCATTGATCAATCTCAAACCATCTAGGGTTAAGCATCAAGGTAGGTCCTGATGAGGGAGGAGCGGATAGTTTAAAACCTTTATCTCTGAATTCAACTTCAAGCCTCTCAAAGTCTTAGACCATTCTCCACCCTGCCTTGTGCCCCATTGATTGTTCTTATAGAATTGGATCATAAATATCAATTCAATTAAGATGATCAAGAAGGCGAAATAATACGATGAATGGGATATTGAAGCGAAGTAGAGTCAAGAATCAAGGTCAAAGGGAAAATCAACAACAACAATAAGAAAAGAAAAGTTGCAGAGGTTGAAGGAGAAGGAAGAGAGTAAAAAGAAGGGGATTAAAACGAGAGGGGGTTTATAAAGGATTTTGTTCTCTCCCCACGAGATCCGCTTTTATGAATGCATTAATGGGCGAAAAGATATGAAGCGACAGTTGCAGGGATTAATCACAACGTGTCCAAAGACAAGACGATAAGAGCAACACGTGGAGCAGTTAAGTCTGAGATCTCGGAATATTGTCAGTTAAGAAATACGAAAAGTTGGTAGGGTGCGGAAAATAGTAAGTACAGGCGTGAATTGGTGGTTAAGAACAAGTTCTCTCACCGCTCTTTCTATAATAAAGATCACTAAGACAAGAGGCAAAATGTAGGGGTTAAATATCGCACACGCAGATATCATGCGAAGCAGTACTATTATAAAGGGGAGAACGTACTCGCACGTAGCATATTCCGGATGACGAAGCTGATGACGTCACAAGGTCACGAATAAATTATGGAATCCGTACGAAGTTAAAGAATACGTGCGAGAAGACCCAATATATGGGTGCGAAGACATCGCACGCCAGATCCGAAAATAGGGGCTTTATTAGCTGTCCTCCACTATGTAAAATTCCTATATATAGGACCAACCACCCTTGTGTTGGACAAAGACCTTTTTTGGAGAGTTGAGGTAGAAATTAAGGAGAGATAAATTTATTTGCTCCCCAAGTTAGGGTTTTATCTTCACTTCTTTGTATTGATTTCCAAAGCTTAATAAAATTCTTATATGTGTTATTCATTATGATTTCGTAGTCTAGTTAGAAAATTTTCAAAGGGGTGTGGTAGTGGGATTTTCCATTACCACAGTTGTTAGAACATTGCTCTGTCGAACTCGCATGCGTTGCTATCTCAAGCATGTTTGTCAATGTTAGTGATCAAAACTATAAGTCTTGATTTCTAGCCTATTATAGCTAAAGGTGTCAGACTAGGATAGAAAGTGTAGTTGAGCTCAAGACTCCATGGCAATCATCATACAAGACGAAGGATTACTCAAGAAACTGGTGGAACTTCATCGACTAAAAGGTATGTGGAGACTTGAACTTATCTGTCACTCAAAAGTCTATTTACTCTATCTCCTATTCTTGAGACAAAATTTGTTTTGATATATAGACTTTCATTATACACATTTGCTATTTCGAGCCGAGTTTATCTCGCCTATCTATTTCTCGAAATATGTGTTGGTAAGCTTTCGCTTTAGCCAAATTCATCTTTACCTAGTGACGAATGTCATGTTATGTTTCAATCACTTTGAAAATTGCTCGACGAAAAATGGTCTATGAATAACGGCTATATAACGTTCTCTGAGAATGTTTCAATGATTGAAATGAGAGTTTAGATTACATAACCATTGGTAGGATATAAGCATTGTTGTGGAAACACATATATGTATAAGTCCTTATTCCTTGAACCAAAGTTTGCGAACTTTGTTGATCAAGAGAAACGGAATGTGGCGTGAGCCAAGTCCGCGAATCGGCGGAAGTTCTCGACCCGAGAATTTCGCTGGAGTTTGTGAACTCCTTTCGTGAGCTTAAGTCCGCGAACCCAATCCGCGAACTTGAGTAGGTTATATCTAAAATCGGTTGTTCTTGAACTCATGTTTATATAAACTAAGGAATGCTTTTGCAAACCGTGGCTATAAAGTTCATGAACCTATTCGAGTGAATCAAACCGTTTTTTGCTTCGATTGTGTCTTGTGTAGTTACTTAAGATCTAAGCAATTGAACAACTCTCTAACTAGTTCATTTGAGTCATTTGAACTAGTTATGGTGAATAAGAATATGGTTGATATGAAATTTATCATATGGCTAACCATTTGGTTAACTATTGTTGAACCAACAAATCTTAATGTTTGGGAACGGTTACATAAACCCAAAATTGGACATTTCATTTGTGTGTAACAAGCTAAGGTTTCGATCCAACGATTGAGAAATATTAGCTTGAATCTAATCAGGTTTTCATCTAACGGTGAATATTGAATGCTTTGTTACCAAGCTAACATTGATTGCAAACCCTGATTTGAAAGACTATATAAGGGAGAACTCTAGCAACTGGGAAACCTAATCCCCACACCTTACGTGTGATACTAGTTGCATAAGCTAGAGTCGATTCTCCTTTAACCTTGGGTTTTCTTCTTTAAACCATGTTAACGACTTAAAGACTTCATTGGGATTGTGAAGCCAGACCGATACTACTTTTCTTGTAGTTGTGTGATCTGATCTTGTTGTTTCTATCGCAATGAGTACAATTGGAATAATTGGCTTGAGATTTATATCTCCGATAGGCAAGATAGAAAAGAAATCACAAACACTTCGTCTCATCGTTTGTGATTCCGCAATATCTTTTTTCGCTGCGACGATTAAGATTATTGTGAGGTGATTGATAATACTAGGCTGTTCTTCGGGAATATAAGTTTGGGTTATCAATTGGTTCCTGTTCACCTTGATTTATCAAAAGACGGAACAAAAACTCGTAGGTATATTCGTGGGAGACGAATTTATCTTTTACCATAGACTTTTCTGTGTGATACAAATTTGTTTATTAAAGTCTTCGACTTTAGGTCGTAGCAACTCTTAGTTGTGGGTGAGATCAGCTAAGGGAATCAAGTACGTATCATCCTGCTGGGATCAGAGGCGTAGGAGCATAACTGTACCTTGGATCGGTGTGATATTGATTGGGGTTCAACTACGGTCAGCACCAAAGTTAATTTGGAGTAGGCTAGTGTCCGTAGCGGCTTAATACAAGTGTGTGTTCAACTGGACTAGGTCCCCGGGTTTTTCTGCATTTGAGGTTTCCTCGTTAATAAAATTTTGGTGTCTGTGTTATTTCTATTCCGCATTATATTTGTTTATATAATTGAAATATCACAGGTTGCGCGTTGTTCAATCAATTAGAATATCCGACCTTTTGGTTGTTTATTTAAATTGATTGACACTTGGATATTGGTCTTTGGTACCATCCAAGTTATCTCTCTTTGATAAAGACTCGCAGATTTATATTTGCTTGAGTAAAGATCAAATTGAGAGATTGAGATATAAATTCTTTGATATACTTTTTATCTAGATTGAGTCTGACTGTCTAGTTGATTCTCTAGAAAGTATATTGGAGTTTCTTCACACAGATTGCTAATCGAATTATTGGGTGTGGTTGTTGTACCCCCGTTTTTTCAACAGTTGATCTATAAAGGAATAGACATATGGTGGCATTCAATTATTTCTCATTGTTTGATGGGTCATACGCGGGATGAACACACCGGTTCCGCTACTGCATTTATTTCTCACTTCCTCGTGTTTGAGTAGAATCGAACTTGTATAATATTGGTGTTCATGAATCCAGCAACTGAACAAACTACACGATTGTACCAGTTTAATATGCTGACCCGCCTTTGATATCCCTTCATGTGCCGTCTTGGAGTTTCCTGACTTGAGTTTGGTCCTATTTTCATCGTCAGCATCGGTTAAAAGTAGAATCTGCCTTCTCAAGTTAGCATACATGTCATCATCATAGTAACAATTGTCGCAGTCGTCTTTGTTCACGTCGGAATTAAGATTCATATTTTTCATATCCATGCAGAATGTGTGAGAGATTGGAATGAGAGAGTATGAGACAGCTTAATAAGGATTTGGTTTTGAAATTTAATATATATATAGAGAAATGGACATATGCAGAGGTAGAGACGACATAGAAATTAAAGAATCCATTTGCTCGGGTTAAGTTTTCGTAGTTTAAATAATTTAGACTAATGAATGTTTCTTTATTTCAATGGAAAATGTACTTGTGCATCTTAATGAACTAACTCTTTTAGATGTTTCGTAACGCTCGGATGAAACTGCAAAACTATTCAAAGCATGAAGACCAATAGTCTATGAGTGAGCTTGTAGTTGCAGGAAATCCCACAACACACCCCTTATAATATTTTCTAAATCTAAATCTATTTCATAATTAAAATACAGATTTAAGTGCTAAAATTATAAATGGAGACACAAGATTTTTTACATGGTTCGATCAATGTGATCTACATCCATGGTTCTTTACTAGTGATTTTTGTAATTACATGAGTTTACATTTAGAATCTCTATTAATGAGTATTTGGAGCTTTCTAGATCTAGTTTTGAGGAAGAAGATGATAAAGAAAATAAACTCTCTCCCTCTACAAAATTGTCTCTCTCCCTAAAAAGATCTCTCTATTAACAAAATGTGTCCCCTAAAAAGATCTCTCTCTTAACAAAATGTGTCCCCCCTTTCTCTTTATATAGGATATTATATAGTGGATGACAGCTCATGTACAACTAATATTTCCTTAATTTCGGATTTACCTTGCGACATTTCGCAGTCTACAAATGTTAGTCTTCGCAAGTCTTCTTGACTCTTCGCAGAATCGTCACACCTTTCTCATATTTAAGCTAATGTCATTTGTTGCGTCGTTTCTAATATTTCATCTCGCGACATTATTATATTGCGTCGTTAATAATTCGCAAGTGAAGGTTGTTGCGATATTCTCGCTCCTACATCTTCCCTCTTTTTTTCTTGAATATTGCTTGAAGAGCGATCTTTAAGAAAAAATTCGTTGTTGTAGTAGTCTTTGATCTTTGTTGATGAAGGAACGAGCGAAAGAATATTGGACTTGAAAAGTACGTACTTGCCTCTATTCTTTTGCGAAGTTCCGAAGCTTTGAGAAGTAATTGGAAGTATCATCTTAAAGCATACGAAGTATGAAATATCCTTGAAGAAGTATAAGAAGTATGAAGTATCCTTCAAGAAGTATATGAAGTATCCATCCTTGAATGCGAGTAATAAGTATTGCCTCTATTCATGCGAAATTATTATTCCATTTTTGATGAGGATTCTTGTTGTTCATTAGTGAACGTCCATTTTGGAGATGACTCTTGCCGAGAAGATAAAGAACATAAAATGTTTTTTTCTTGGTAATCCATAGTTGCCTCTGTTCTTTATTTATGAGGGTAGAATCGTTGAGAAAATGCTGAATGAGCGAGTTATTTCTTCATTCTTATCTTGCCTCTGTCTCTTGTTTTATGCTCATGCGATAGTATAATCTCTTCGAGTTGCTTTTAATTTTGCGAAATAATTGTGCGAATTAACCACATTTTGCAAAATAATCACATTCTGAGAAATTCTGATTCATTCTGCGAAATTATGAATACTTCTGCGAAATTCTGAATAATTCCCTGAGAGATTCTGAATAATACTCCTGAGAGATTCTAAATAATATTGCTGAGAGATTCTGAATAACACTCCTGAGAGATTATAAATAGTACTGTTGAGAGATTCTGAATAACACTCCTGAGAGATTCTAAATAGTACTGCTGAGAGATTCTGAATAACACTCCTGAGAGATTCTAAATAGTACTGTTGAGAGATTCTGAATAATACTTCTGAGAGATTCTGAATAATACTTCTGAGAGATTCTGAATAATACTTCTTTTTTATTTTCGCTGTCTCAGACTCATTTCCATGTATATATTTGCAAACTTATTTATTTGCATATAATCATTTTCGCAAGCTTATTTGCTTACTCATTTTCTTGTGTGGTCTTATTTTGCCTTCCTAATTAAAGGTCTTATTGTGCCACCCCTCGTCATTGCGACAAAATCGCAGGACGTCTTTACATTTTCATGCAATGACCCATTGATCTTGCCTTATCATTTCTTTAGTATTGTTGCCTCTCCGCAGATAATTTTATTGCGACAATATGACAGGCCTAAACTTTCTTGCGAAAATAAAGCCCCATGACATTGCCGTCTTGCGACGAAATCGTAGGACGTCTTTACACTTTCATGTATTGACCCATTGATCTCGTCTTACCTTCGCGTTTTGTATTATTGCCTCTTCAGGATCATCGCACAAATATGACAAGCCTAAATTTTCTTACGAAAATAAAGCCTCATGACATTTGCGTCTTAAGACACTTATCACTCCCTAATGGAGGGTGCCGCCCTTATCATCTCCCCTGGTTTGCCCCTTCAAGGAGGCGTACATCGGCCATACAAGACTAGCTCCTCCCATCCGGTCTTAACAATAACCATTTGTTTTCACAGCCTCTTATCCCTTATACCTATAGGGCTTATGGTTACGAGACTACACCCTAAGTGGAGTTTTCTTCGGGCCGAGTGCAGCATGTGTCAAGACTTGCCAAGAATGGCCGAGACACGTCAAATGTCCCAGGCACTCTTGGCTCAACCGTGTACCTCGGCGCCTTGATCATACACTGACTCCTTAGAAGAGACCCTCGGTCGTCCAACCAAGGTATAACCTTATATATATAGTTGAAAATCCAAGGTATCTCTCCTGGATGGGCTTTATTGACCCCAAATCTCCATGACTCGGAGTTCCGGGCGGTGTAACCTTTTCCCCGAGCCATGTCAAGAGATACCCCTTATATGACGTACTTTAGGTCTTACATTTGCCTCTTGCGAAATTTTATTCGCGAACTAGGGTTTACGCCATAAAGGTTCGTCCCATTCATTCATTCTTTCATTTTCGTCAATTCTTTCAATCATTCTTTGCGAAATAATCATTCTTTTCTTCATTCTTTGCGAGATAATCATCAACTCTATTCTTTTGCGAAATAATCAAAGACCACCGTCAAAATGAATATCTCGCGAAGCAAAAATTATTTGATAGTAAGGAGAATTGAACCCATGCCCTCTAGCTCGCAACACTTCTTCTCTGACCATCTGTACCACTTGTTGTGTGCGAAAGAAACACATAATGTTGTGACTCTATTCCATTTCTTCGCCTTTAGGATTTCAAAAATTTGCGAAAAACTAAACTTGATTAGGGATTCGAACCCGTGGTACTGAACTCCTTCTCTTCGCTACTAACCATCTGTACTGATTTCTGTTTGCGAAAGCAAGCCATATTTCCGTCCTCTTATTACTTCTTCTTTCTGTACGTCTTTTTCTAATATTACAAACATTTGCGAAGGGAACTTGTATGAAGAAAACATCTGCGAAGTTCAATATTACAAGCTTTCTTTCTTCTCTTGAATCATGACAAAGCAGGCATGACTACTGTGTTTTTCTTCTTTGTTGGTTCTTCCTTCATTGCTGATGAACTGCAATCATCGTTTTCTTCCCAATTGATAATTTTGTTTGTCTTCGTTACTTCGTTATTTCCCTGTCTTGATCTGGTTCCAACTGAGTTACTGATCTTTTGAATAGTGGAGATTGTTGATATGAATAATGTCTTACACGTTTACGCCCGAATTCGGCCCTAATCTTATGGCTACGATGGTTTCGGTTCTGGGTGGTGATTCAAGCTTGAATTAATTCGCCTTCAACTGTGTTACTTCACTGGCATTAGGGTTGTTTTGACGAGCAATACTAATGGCTTAACTTCGCTGGACTCAATTATTAACCCGGAGATAGAATTTGCTGGTGATATGGCTGTATTGATAGGTGATGAATAGAATTTGTCTTCGCTGCAAGGGTTGGTTGACGAGGTCATCTGCCGGAGCTAACCAAACTTCGCTATATATGAAATGTTTGCTGCTGATGATACTTCTTTAATTGCTGGCATCTTCTTTCAAATTAATTCATTACTGCATATTTTCTCTTCGCCGAGAGTATATGTAGTTGCAGCAACAGTATATGTCCATTAATATATGTTGATTAGGGGTGTAAATCCTTTTTTTGACTGATTTGCTTGTGGTTCATGAAACTATCTCCCTTGGTAGCTTTGCTGGGGTTGATGATGAAGTTCGTTGTCGAATATTTGATCAAGATTTAAATCTGCAAAATAAATTAACGAGATTGGCCTGATGAATAGAGTCTAAGTTGCTATATTATTGGGTCATCTTTGGTTAATCTTCGCAGGAGTTGATGACGAAGTAACTAAACTCGTCTCTTTGCATAGTTTTTGTCTTCGTCCTTTCCTCTTCTAAATTTTTAACCGGTGGTTAATTGCTTCTTCCTTCGCTGGCTTTGCGAGTTATCATCCTTCCTTGGTCGTTTCCGAAGTGGTTGAACTTTGCGAAGAAAACGTATGCTACGAGCTCTTTGGGAAATAACTTTTTCCAAGTATTTCAAATCTCTCTGAAGGGAACGTGCGGCTATGAGCTCTTTGCGAGATAACTT
The DNA here is from genome assembly GCA_023531295.1 of Papaver armeniacum. NCBI lineage: Eukaryota > Viridiplantae > Streptophyta > Magnoliopsida > Ranunculales > Papaveraceae > Papaver > Papaver armeniacum. Next base: position 295,882 of record JAJJWW010008362.1, read on the forward strand.
CTTCCAAATACTTCGCTGATGTTTATTGATCCGAAGTGTACTGACTATGTCTTCTCTGGCTATAAGTTCATTGTTTTCGAATGTGCTCCGGCGAAGCTAGCTGTGATTATATTGGCTTCGTCAAATTCCTTTACTCAACAAAGTATCCTTGCATTCTGTCATCTAGTTAATCAAATTTTATTAATGACGAAGTAAGCCCTGAGTTCTGCGAATTGAGGAGATGGGTGTTAGGAGTTGACGAGGTAGATCATTGCTGGCGATTGACGATGATTTCTTTCGTTCTGTTGAATTTTCATGGTGTTGTTAATTAATAATTGATGTGATCTGGTGACGATGAGAATTCTTCTTTATGAAGTATCTTCTTCGCTAAATGTTGTGGACGACATATCTTCTTTTTGCTTCCCTTCTTCTCTTGCTTGTAATTTGGTCTCTTCGCCATTTGGCTCTCTCTACAACCTCCACCTGCCTTTAATAATCCTTTGTACTTCGTGTCACTATTTCATTTTCTTGTGACTAATCTTTATGCTCCTGCCAAGTTTCTTTGTGTGTTACGAGTAGTGAATTTGTTGTCTACGAAATTACGTTTATGACTTTGCATGCCATGATGCTTTTATTCCACTCCACGTGATTGTGACGTGTTTTCTTCACCCCGCAATTATTTAGGACTTGTTTGTAAATGTTAACTCATCGCTAACTCATCATTTCCTTCCTTTAGTGAAATCCATCGTACCCAGTAGTTTATCCATTGAGACATCTTGACTTGTTTTATGAAATTGCTCTCCATCTTTTGCATATCAAAAAATTGGTGGATACAGGGAGGCAAAGTCCGTGCGAAATTTCGCATAACAAAAATAAATATGCGAGAAGCAAGAATTGATCCTGCGACCTGCTGCTTGCATTCATGCCTCCTGACCCACTGTGCTAGCCTTGCCTCTGCGAAGTGTTTCTGCGAAATAACCACCTACTTTCTTCTTGCGAAATACTGTTGCGAAAAATCCATGCGAAAAATACACGTTCGTTGGGATTTGAACTCGCGACCATGAACTCATTAACTACGCAAATAACCAATCATGTGCCGCCTCTTGTTTGCGAAATAATGAAACAACCTTGCGAAATTATCCATTTTTTCTCCTCTGTAAAAACAAGAAAATTATGCTCGCAAGTGAATTCGAACTTGCGACCACGAACGCACATATTGCTCTCTCGGACCAACTGCTCAAGAACTTCAGCGAAATTAACTCATAACTTTTTTCTTTATTCTCTTATTCGCCACTCGAAAAATAAAAAATATGTGTATCTCGCGAATTCGAACCCGTGACCTCTTGCTTATTCGCTCCAACTCAAACCATCTGTGCGAATTTCTGTTTGTGATAGGAATCACAGAGTTTTGCTCTTATCCTTATCTTCGTTCTTCCTTTATTTCTTCACAAATTGCCTCTTGTTTTCTCCCGAACATGGAAATCTTCAACTAAAACTTCCATTTTTTCCTTAAATCTCACCACAACCACTAATCTTTTCTCTCGCTCTTTTCATGTCTTTGAATTATTGATGATGTTTGCTCCCTGAAAATGTGATTTCTTCCATAAAATTTCCATTTTTGCTCCTGAAACTTTAAGATCTAAAACTAAATATGAACAGTAGCTAATCTTCATGGAAACTTCTTGAATCAACAAGTTACAGGAAGGATAAATCCTTTACTCCTCCCTGTTTCTAGCGCCAAATGTAGTTGCAGGAAATCCCACAACACACCCCTTATAATATTTTCTAAATCTAAATCTATTTCATAATTAAAATACGTGATTTAAGTGCTAAAATTATAAATGGAGACACAAGATTTTTACATGGTTCGATCAATGTGATCTACATCAATGGTTCTTTACTAGTGATTTTTGTAATTACATGAGTTTACATTTAGAATCTCCATTAATGAGTATTTGGAGCTTTCTAGATCTAGTTTTGAGGAAGAAGATGATAAAGAAAATAAACTCTCTCCCTCTACAAAATTGTCTCACTCCCTAAAAAGATCTCTATTAACAAAATGTGTCCCCTAAAAAGATCTCTCTTAACAAAATGTGTCCCCCCTTTCTCTTTATATAGGATATTACATAGTGGATGACAAACTCATGTACAACTAATATTTCCCTTAATTTCGGAGTTACCTTGCGGCATTTCGCGCAGTCTACAAATGTTAGTCTTCGCAAATCTTCTCGACTCTTGAGAATCGTCACACCTTTCTCATATTTAAGCTAATGTCATTTGTTGCGTCGTTTTAATATTTCTTCGCGACATTATTATGTTGCGTCGTTAATAATTCGCAAGTGAAGGTTGTCTGCGATATTCTCGCTCCTACAGAGCTAATGAGTCGGATTCATTCTCCTAGTATGTACAATTTAGTTGGGCTATGTGGATCAAATCATGCCTCTTGGTCTGAACCTGTGCAAGGGATATATCCAACCCATGCTCCAATTCGGGGACCTAATTCAATATAGTGGTACCTGGATGATAATACCGGGTCTTATGGAGATGCCCAAGGTCTTTCCAAGAGAAAAAACCGTCACCTAAATCCCCTCTTCCCGCAAGCCTTCCTTAGTGTGTGGGAATCCCAACGGAAGACTAGGATACGGCTAACCATTAGCCGTCTTAAAAAAATGTAAAACGGAAAATCATTAACCGTTCTACATCAAAAACGGGAAACGATTGTCCGTTTCTTAATAACGGCTACTCGTTATCCGTTTTTGGGTTTCTTAGAACGGTTAATGAGACACCCATTCCTTGACCTTTTTCGTTTACACTCCATCTACACTCATTTTCAGTTTTAGTGTTGTTTTACCAAATATCGTTACACTCTATTTACATTAAACTGGTAAATAGTTCCGAGATTTGTTGGAGTAATATTTTTTTTGTGTGTTGGATCTACATGTCCAAAGGTGCATTCTTCTCACAGACGACTCACATTGTTTTTAAATTTTTTAAACCTACAACTTGTTTACACTCAAACGACTCACATTTTTTAAAGCAACATTGCCCAACTAAATGAATCAATGACTATCTCTTGATAATTCAGTGTCATTGATGTGATCCAAATAATAGGTGTTTCTTTGAACAGTTAGTGGCTTTCGTATAAATGTAAGGACGATTGTGAACATGAAACCAAATTCATAAAAATGTAAGGACGATTGTGAAAAGTTAACGTCTATTTGGAAATAGTTTCATCCTATTTTTTTTCGAGATTCAAATATTTATTTTTTACTTGCAGGCTTTCGGTGACAAAGTTTTCCCTTAAAGTAATAATGATAAAACTTTAATTCAAGATATTTTTTAGAGTGATGTGTGTGTGTCATTGCCTTGTCACACATCAAGCAAAAAATTTAAGTTTGTAAGGATAAGGACCCGCACTAGCATTATTTATCTTATCTTGATCAGAACTACTTCGGTATGTGTGGAAGGGTTTGATTTTTAGAAAGTATATAAACCGAACTTGTGAAATCCAAAAGCAAACACAACATAACTCAAACACACACCCGTTTGGTTTACAGTATTAGTTTTCTGTGTTGCTAATTTAAATTTCTCATTTGTGTGGCTTCCCTGTTGTTACATAAAATGTCTAAATTTTCACGTGAAGAGGATGTGGCCCTAATTGTGCTTACTGTTTGGTTAGCAGTGACCCAAGAGGAAGAGATCTTAACAGTACTGAATTTTGGTCCCATGTTCAAACTGAATACAGAACCAAATTGGGGGCGTGGGAGGGAGACTAATAGATATGTGACGGCTTTACAACGTAGAGTCTCCTACTTTAAACAAGAAGTTTTGGGATATGTTGGCTGCATAAGAGCATACTTTATAAACATGCCATCCGGTTGGAACTCTGAAGATGCGGTGAGTTTATTATAATAATTGTTTCCTATATTATATGAATTTATAAAGTATTGTTTCCTGTACTTTATTAACTCTTTCTATGAAATTGTGTCCAGTACCCCGAAGGTCATCTTAAGTATGAAGACAAACAAGTAATGGAAAAAGATGGTGACATCAAGCAGTTTTTCAAATTATTAAGGCGCATCAAAGGGAATACGATCCAGAGATTATTAATAATCTTACCAGGGATTGAGATGAAAATTAGATATTTGTTTAGTTGCATTACTGGTTTTGTGGGTACACCTAACTGAAAACCCTCGTGTGGTTTAAAGGCTTGTTATACAGGCTAATAATGTACGGATGATTATGATGTTTAGTGTGATTGTATGTTTCAGTTGATAGGTCGGATTAAAATCAATTATTGTAAATATAAGTAACAATGATGCTTAAATAAGTTCATTTTATTCAGATACTTTAACAACGTAGTACAATTAAAATGGTGCTAACAACGGTGAGCCCATAAAACCTTTTGGTGCCTAACAACGGTGCTACAGTAGTCGATGACCCATCGCAACAAGATCAGAATCCGAAGGGATCACCTGTAGAACAAACATCAAGTTAATAAATTTATTTCATATATGTTTTTGCAATTACATTTGATCACATATTTGAAACAAACCTTTTCGATATTGGGGAGCGTTATGTTTATGTAAAAGTTTGTCCTGCCGGGAGAAAATATTACCACTTTCTTTAAAACTAATACTGCTCCCACCCTTATTTGCTTTCCATACTCATGATGTTCAACCACTTTGCGATGAACGTTTGCTGGCATTTTACCACTAGGATCCTGCAAGAATATAAAAAATCCAACAATGAGTAATGGGTTTGATTAATTAATCACGAAATTTAACTGATTTACTAAGTGGATAACCCAATATAAGTGAAGAATCACATTCACTTTCAAAATATAGTCATCAAGATATTGTCTTTGCTCCTCGACCAGTACATTCAACCTATCGATTCTTTGGTTTGTTGATTTTATAGGTCCCAATGAGGTTCTCCCATCTGCGTAAAATTGTTGTGCAAGAAATCAAGGGTTACTTTGGAAATGAATATCGTTAACACCTACGGTTTTCATCCCTCGCTAATTGTTGGAGGACTTGTGTAGATACATCTTCCTCTCTCATTACTCTCTTTCTATGTCTAAGATCTTCTAACTCTCTGTGCTCTCCGGCCGGACCAGGAGTTTTTTTTCGGCTACTTGAGGCACCAGGGGAGTTAGGGATGAAACGCTCTAATTGTTTTACTATTGGACATTGGGTAAGGTCAACGACAACCGATTTATTACGGTTATCATATGGGTTTGATGTGTTAGCCACAACCGGTGTGTTTGTTGATAACTCGATTGAAATTCGTTGGCTGACCTCCGAGTTACTATCTAACAACGCTGCAAGCTCGTCTTCATCAAAACCTCAGCGTCGGCCATATGTTGATGATTAATATGGTACTACTAAGGCGGAAAAAATATGTCTGAAAATAATATCTTTTTTTTAGACTATTGGTTATCTGAAGCAATTGTGATTCTCATTGTCGATTTGAAGTTTGGGTTTTTATAACCAAATAAAAGTGAGGTAATATAAACACTAGTCTTCTGTGAAGATAAAAAAACTTTATTACGTGATAAGATACTATCATCCGCCTGTTCTAGACATTGATAGACGAGATAAGACTTGACAACACGATATTTGAAAACTCAAAATGGGTCAGGGGGTCTGCATAAAGAGGCATTATCAGAAGTGAATTTTATTTAGATATTTTAACAATGTTGTACGCTTAATACAAATTCCTAGAAATTAAACTTACACCTAACTCACTGTCGCAAGCAACGTGACTACACTTAGCGTGTTCAACAAGTATTTAAAACGTTAAGTGGACGGACGAGTTATAGTCTCGTGAGGGTTTTTCAGAGAGGTGTGCCCACAAAACCAATTAATTGCCGGAATTAGTCTTCACGGACATCAGGGTTCTCAAGTGCTAACAGCTGTGGGTTTAGATAAGTAAATTGTTGCCTCAAACTAAGGTAGCAATTATAGAACTTAAATTCCGTTCCTTTTTGTTCCAAGTATAACTCCCTCGCATGACTCTCCTGCAAAAAATACACACATATCAACATACATTTTTTTAACATATATTTCTATTTTAAATATGATATACTTTTACATATGTTTTACTTGCAATTCTCGCTTCATTCCATCCAGCAGGAACATTACGATATAATGGTATTTGTAGTGCTATGGACGCACGAGTTGATAATGTTTTCTTACATTGTCCATTAATATTTCCTATTATGTCGGTAAACTCTCGCACCACCAACTCCCAAAACAAGCAACCATGCTGGTTTCTTTGTTGATTTTGAAGATTTGCGACATAACAGTAAGCCCTAATAAGAGCCTCATCTTCCTCCGGAAAGAACCTAACCATGCTTGAACCCCAAAAAAGTAGAAAAGATAATATAAAAAAAAGATGGAGATTGCTTGTGGAAGTGTTCCAATTTTATGACTATTTATAGCCAAGCATCCACATTTAAAACCTAACTTGAAACTAAGTTTTATATTTCACTCCACGTGATTGATAATAAAGCAAAAGCACCAACTACATAAAGCGGTGACTATATATAGACTATTCAATGTCATCGAAGTGATTTGAATTATCACTGCTATTGGTGGACAACTCACTGGGACGTTATTGAAAACTCACTGTCAAAGGTGATATGGATTTACTGTATGGTTTACTGTATGGATTCAGTCGATAAGTGAGAAAAATGCATAAATAACTTAATTTTATTCAGATACTTTAGTGACGTAGTACACTACATCAAAATTACATAAAATTATCACTAGTTCACTGTCGCAGCTAACGTGACTGCACTTAGCTGCTGCAGCAACCCTTTAAACCGGTAGGTGTCCATCTCACGGCCGAGTGCATTCTCGGGAGGGTTTGCTCATAAATATTTTTTTGGATGCGTATGTATTGGCTCACTCCTTTTTTAATTACACCAACTCTACTCTTTATATTTGCTTATGTTCTTCGATGAACGTTTTGTTGATGGTGGATTTTCATTTAAGGTTAAAATTGTAAAAGCCAGAAAATTATGCGCTAACATCTTGTAAAAGATAAAGCCATTAATAAGTGTTGAATACTTCTTCACTTTACTAATTCACCTAGAATGGAGCATGTGGCAACAATCCCATTCTGTGAATTAAATACACGAAATTCATCCAGGTTGGAGCATGTAGCAACAATCCCATATACCCCGTGAATTTATAGCATTATTAATTAATGCGTGAGCAGCCTTGTATTTCGTACTCATTATCGGTGCGACATGACGATCGAGTGTTGCTCTCAAAGCAGAGCAACACGAACCTCCAAGCATTATAATGAAAGCATGTACGAAATACCCGCATGTGCCGCAACTCTCGGTGTGTTATACTAGCCCGATTGAGCATCCTGACCGACCGTATCGGTCCGGATATGATCTCGTTCATCCAACTTCACCAAAGATGATTGGATGGCCGGATCAATTCCATAACCCCAAGGTGTATGGAATATTCTTCGCCGAACCAACGCGGACCCGCATGGTCGGCCTCCGCACTGGCCTAGCTTGCCAAAACTTCAAAACCGAGAGCGGTATGGGTGGAAAACCCTAAATTAGGGTTTGCGACACATTACATGTGTCGCAAACAGCCTCAACCATCCATCTTCGTGGGTATAGATGGAGGGTGTAGATGTAGATTCAAAGGGCCCAGAGCATGTCAACACAATCATCGTGGCCCGCCTACATACTTGACCAATCGGTCAGGACCAACCATGGTTGGTCGTCCCATTCGTGCGCCCAAACTGAGCATGGTTACACGGTCGTGAAAGCCAAAATTAGGGTTTCGAGCATCACGAGCATCCATCTTCTCCGGCACGAATGGAGGGTCCCACTAGATTACAGTCCGGTCATACCAAAGATGACCACCGTGGGCCCGTCTCTCCCCTCACCGATCGGCCAAGGCATATCATGCCCGGCTATCCCAAAACGCGCGTCCAAACCAAAGGTGGTCACACTTCCCAAACCGCAAACCGATCTCGACCACTCAACTTCACCTGACGATTTGAGTGGCTTAGATCACGTTTTCATGGGGACGATCGGTATAGGCTCGAAACCAGCCTACCACCTACACTCAGATCGATCGGCCAAGACCGACCAAGAATTGGTTGTCTTGGAACGCACGCTCGAAGAAGGCATGATGTGCGGCTCTTGCTGAAGTAGTTTTCTGTCACAAATTGATCTTGACCACTCAACTTCACCGGACGAATTGAGTGGCCTAGATCATACTTTCGTGAGTGATAGGTGTAGAATACACCGTATTTAATATCTAGTATTTATGCTTTCTTTGCGAGTTTTCTTGTAAATTATGTATCTTATGTTCACTTTTGAGTTTATTAGGTGCAATGGAGTCATTTGGAGCAAAAAGGAGTGGAAATGGCTACAAAAGTGAAGTCACTAGTGGAGAAGGGCCAAAGACCCAGTGGAACTCGTTCAAATATAAGATTTCTACTTTTCATTGTGTAGAGGACGAGAAGATGAAGAGAATGGCGAAAGAACGGGAGTCATTCTGAGCTTGTATGAAGAAGTTATGGGCAAAGAAGAACTCGGAATGGTAAACTAGGTCATTTCTCGGCTAATACTAATGAGAGCCCAGCCCATGTTAAGGGGTGAGCAGATTTTTGGTTAAAAAGGGAAATGTTATTTGGAGCCCAGCCAGGTGGATAAGGGGCAACCTTTCGACAGATTCACTAAAGGCATATAATGTTCTTTGCTAAGGGGTGCCACCAATTTGTGTATAACCAAGAAACGGTTCGGATCGAGACCAAAGTTCTTCTCAATTTCTTTTCCACGAACAAGACAAGACAACGTCACCGTCGTCCCGCCCAAGGATCGATGAGTGTTATCCATAAGCCCGTGTGGATTGTCTTGATGGCAGAACATGATTTACAATCTGAGAAGGATTCGAGCTTCATTTGAACGGTTAAAGCTACCCTGTATCACGTGGACAAAGTTGATGTTCTTGCCATCAATTTGAGTATGTAATGATGAGTTTGGGCGGAGGAATTTGAGTACAAGAAGGATCATCGAATTGGGTTCAAGCTGGATTTGGAAGTTACACACGAATACGTAAGAAACCCAAGTCATGCTACATTGTTTTCGAATGTATGCTGGGTGATTGAGAACGGAATTTGAGTTACTAAATGGATGTATGAGAATGGGTTTATATGGAATCTGATTGCTCACAGGGAAGGTGCCATAGAGAGGCTTGAAATCACTGGTAAAGCTCTTTCTCCATTAACTGATTTAGTGCACATCAAATGTTCGATAATATGGCCAGAATTTGGAATTGGTCAAGCAAATGGGATAGGTGATGCTTGTCATGGCTATATGCCTGTAGAGTGGAAATGAGTGAGCTGCGGTGGAATCAAGGCTTTAATGGATGTGCGCGTTACAAGTCATTGAAAATTGAAGTTAAAGTCGGGTGACAAAAGAACAGTTTGAGCCGAAGTGCGGTAAGCGCGGAAGTTACTAACAGCGGCTAAAGCCGAGAAGAGCAGTTACGAAATTTGAGTAATTGGTGCAAGTCGGTTTGTTCAGTGGCTCCGCAACCGAGGTAGTAGATGTTGTGGGGAGTGTATGGGCTGAAGCTAGTGTGTCTGCAGTGAACCGGTGGAGATGATATGGAGTTAAGGAGCCGAAACAGTGGGATGTTCTTGGGATTTGATCGCAGCCGTGATGTTCTGAGGTTGTTGTGGTGCGTAACTTAATTTGAGATGTTGCGAGGTGGATCTCGGGTGTTGGATTGATGGAGTGAGGGTTGAAGCGAGGGCGGTGGTGATGCTGCACCGAGTTGCAAGACAAAAAGCCGCCAAGTTGGTCGAAGTTCAACCGAAATCGTACAGGAATTGTAGTTCACTGATTGTGCGAGGTGGCACCGAGATGGAATTCATGATCGGCTGAGTTTGTGTGAGCTTGCTCAGCAGTGAAGAATGATATGGCGGTGAATCGAGAAGAATGAGGACGAGCAATAGAGTTCGAGCCAGTCTTTGTATGGCGGTTAGTTGAAGCAAGTGCTGTTTGTCTTGAGGCAAAGGCGGCGTTGGATGGATTTTTGGTGATGGAAGGCGGTGCGGGCGGGAGCGGAGAATGTATCAAGTTACAGTGAGGTGGTGCTATGTTTTGACTCGAAGGAGCAGCCATAGTTGGCAAGGCAAGGTCATCGCGAGTGCGGTTGTGGCGGGAGCAAATTGAATTGGCAATGGCTAAGCAATGCAGAATTGTAAACGAGCGAGGGTGGTGACCGGTGGTACCAGCCGTGGGATGTCGGATTTCGGAACTTGAAGCATGAATCTTAATATTTCAGTTGAATCACGAAAAGGTACAGTCGGATGGAAGAGTTGTGACCGAATATATGAGCTACGCGCCACGCTTTTGGGCGTTGCTGCGAAGAATTCAAGAATTGGTTTAGAGGGTTCATATGTGATATATTGCTTTGAATTGTGAGTGTATGACATGAAGAGAATGATAGTGAGTTCTTGGAGTTATGGTAGCTTGAGTATGAAGTTTGTGTAGTCGGAGGTAGTTTTACATGATCGATTACAATTGTAGGTGACCGGATTCCGCGATGACGTCATCAATTCGGTGACGCTTTTGGACCCAAAATTCAGACATATTTTTCACTCCCTGGGCTTGGTGGACCAACTTGGAGACGGTTTTGAGAAGAATCAACCTAATTTTGGGAAAGTATCCTTATGGGGAGAAAAGCATATAAATAGAAAATTTTTCTAAACCTGAGGATATATCTCCATTAGGGAGACTTCTACTTTTGTCTAGGGTTTCACATGATAGGTTCTTCTAAACTCTTTATGATGATTTCCAAAAACACAAGTAACTAAGTTTTTATTATTGGTCAAGATGTAGTTGGATTTTGCAACCAAGTTATGATTTTTATGAATTAGTTTTTCTCAATATTATCGTTCACTTCACTTACGGGTTACAATAATTGCATGATTGATGGATTGCAATATGATTGAATGTTTGTTTAGTGAGTCTAGAATTGATTGAACTCGCATCCATATCTATAGCTATTTTAGGGTTTTCATCGAGCGATAACCTTGAATACAAGTAGCATGATATGATTAGGGTTTGTAGTGATACATCCTCGTAGTCATATGTAGAAATTGACCTTTGTCCGAATTGTTTGCGCAATGTATTACAATTGCATTGATTAGCCTATTTCCAAACTTAATGCTCCTAGGAATTGAACTTGATTAGCGCAAGGCGTTAGGTTATTCTTTAGGTAGATTTCACATACGCAGCCCTAATGTGTGTGTTGATAACTTTCTGAAATTACTTGAGTATTCTTGCAATAAGGTATTCTATGGCTTTTGATGATAGAGAGATTAAATACGAATTCTATTCATATATTCATAAACTTGTTTACAATCAAGATGAAACCTTTATCCAATATTTTCACATCCTTAATTTGCGACTTTATTTGCTTTTCGTTTATTTTTACCTTTGCACAATCACAAAACTATCGGTGTTTTATATAGGAAACCATAACAATTTGACAACCTAGACTCTCTCAGGATCGATCCTTTCTTGCCCTTGCTATATTTATATTTTGAGTAGTAAAGAAAGTGTAATTATATTTGTGTCGCTTTACGACGGCCGATCATGAGATAATGGGGTATGGGCGCCACACCGTCATGCCGTCTACACGCATGTACGATCGGCCTGGCCAAAATCGTATCCCAAGCTTGATTCGACCAGTCAAGAGGGATGCTTGCGCACCTCCTCTAAAACCCTAATTTCATCAACGGTCGCGAGATGAGTGTCTCAAAGATCATCTCGTCCGTTCAACTTCACCGGCTTGGTTATACAACCCTGGTCGGGAGTTAATTGGTCGAAGGCGTCTTGGTGATCACCACCCGTCACTTTACCACACCATGATGCAAGACGATAAAATACACACGATACTTCACAAGTATCGACCTCCGAATAACGCAGTTATTCAATTTAGCATTACATGCTACTTTCGTGGGTCCCACGATCCACACACTCGAGACATCAATCATGTCACAAACCGGGGGATACATATCGGGGTATTGGTCGGCGGTTTACTGCGTACGGCGCACAACGCGCCATCACAAGAGCGTGTCGAAGTCATAGGCGGTTAAGTGATGATGGGAGAAGTGGGCAAGACCGGGTCGTGTGACACTAACACACGACTCCACTACTCCATCACTCCACTTTCTCCACTTCCCACGAGATACGAAGGTTAGGCTAAAAGACTTGTATAAATAGGTTCTCCTCCCTATTTTCCAAACACAGGAGAAAAAACAAGACAAGTCCAGACAACAGAGGCAAGTGTTGATACAATCGTATTCAAACACCGGATCGATAGCTTACACCCCCGCAAGCCGGTTCGACTTTCTCGATACAAGTCATTCATAGCCAACACCTTCACATTCTCAACACCTTCTTCGCTTCCCTCCCTAAGATCAACCCCATCTCCTTCACTTTGTGACCGAAACAAGTCCGGAACGGCCATTTCTTGGTTTAGGTAGGACTTGCCTGCATTGATTTCCGAATTTACAAGCACTCACCGCTGAGTGCATTTGTTTAAGGTTTAGACTCATTTCTCATCCACACACCCCAAATTACCAAAACCGGCAGAAATAGTTTTCACCCATAAACACGATTATAAATACATCTCTATAGTTATTTAAATATTATTTTGTTGAGCCGGCTTCTTTCTTATAAATCTTTTAATTACAGGAAACAAGTCATCCATCACCACATCCAGTGACTAATTTAACTGCTCAAGTACCGTCTGATCGCAATAGTTCACTAAATAAATTACCAAATCAGCCATGAGAATGTGGGGCAAGTGGTTCTAGCACTGTCTAATTGTCTGATGAACAAAAAGCTCGTATAGAAGCTAACCGGTTGAATGATTTAGAGAGAGCTGCTGCTCGTGCCCTCTTGTCGCGGGCAGGTTAAATTGTTCATTTTTATTTTTTACATTTTTCTTGTACGATTTACCTTTTAATGTTGAAAGACATGCCTACGATAAATGAATGATACTCTTCTCACTAAAAGAAAACATGGCTTTGGTGACAATAGTTTTTGCGGCAAAGAATATTTCATTGCTAAAGCTTAATTGTTGTGACCAAAATAATTTTTGTCACTGTTGTTAGGTTTTCTGCGATGGTACTTGGGTTTCGTCACTCATAAGTTTTTAGTGACCTCGTTTAGAGACAAAATAATATCTAATCACTAATAAGTTTTTTGTGATTATATATTTTTGTCATCATTTAATTATATTGTGATGATGCTAAAAAATTGCCACAAATCTTTTTAGTGATAATTTATAACTTTTGTTGCAAAAAAAAAAAAGCTTATACTGACCAAATTAATTCGTTACTAACTAATTTTACAGTGACGAAACTAAAAGTTTGACGCTATATTTATTTTTAGCGACCATCAACTTTTTTCGTTGCTAATATTTATATAATAACAATGTCTAATCGTCACAAGAAAGAACATCTGCAATGATGTAAATTTTGTTGCTTTAGTCATTTTAGTGACACTATAATTTCACCGCAAGTCATGATTTTAGTGATTACTAAAATGTCGTCACAAAAAATTCTCTATGGTGATAAAAGAAAAAATAGTTGTTAATTTATTTTTTTTGGTAACAATATATATTATCACGTGAAACATATTATTTAACTATAACTTATAAATTAGCAAAAAACAATTCATTTGTCGAAATAATTTTTCATAAAGGGAAAAATACAAGTCATCATTTGTTTACATCATATGGGGAATGAAAAGAAATTAAACCAACATAGATAAAAAAAAATTTCCTTCTAGCACAAAGAATCCAGAAATTAAAATAGATGAAGTCGGTTGGGAAGGATGAGGATATCCACCCAAGGAAAAAGTGAAATTATTCAAGAATAACACATTTTATAGTAACCTTTCACTATGGATTTTGTTCCAGCAATGCTCTATAGAGTTGGTGCTAGAGCATTGCTTTATAGAGAAGGATAGAAAAGACAGAAAACAACCTGAATAATTTTAAAAGTAAATTCCCATAACGGAAAAAAAATAAGATAAAAATAAAAAAACAGACCTGTGAAGGGAAAGCCAAACTTAAAAATAAACTTGAGATAAAGATCGAAGAATGTTGAAATCCAACCAATCAACAACAAAAAATAATTAACCATATATATAAAATTCAACTAGCATGAAATCACCGAAAGATAAAGAGCTATTATTCTAATCAAAATTAGAACGCGAAATTGGGGGATATAAAAAGGAATTTGGGGATATAAGAAAAGGACAAAAAGTGGATCTAGATATCAATTCGGGGTCACCCCTTATCTAAGTATTTTACGTAATACCTAATCTACGCCTCACTAATCAGGATTAGTGATTAATAATAATTAGTAAAATCATAAGATTTTTTATAAATGATTAGTGGGTGTTTTATTTGAATTTGGGTAAGTGAGGTGAGAGTAGAAGGAGGGAAAAATATTTTGAGAGAGAATTTTTTTTGGGAAAAATGGAGGATGATTGAGAAGAGAGAATTGCTGCTGCTGAATCTTTAGCTCAACTACAACAAGGAGCATATCTTGAATCTTTAGCTAACGACAACAACTCTCAATTGAAACTCTTTGTTGAGCCAACACCCTTGAATGATGATTTTGACGAGTATGGAGAGTTTCTTGAAGAACCTACACAAGAAAGTAAACTTGCACAACAAGTAGCATTAAACACATGTAAAGCTGCTAGGATGTTGAAAAATCGAATTTTTCTTGAAACCCGCCATTTTTTCAACTTGAAATACCTAGGTGCCGGCATAGTAGTTGTATGAATTCCATGCCGGTATTAAGGGTACCAAAGATGGTATTCATACTACGACCATGTCGGTAGTTAGGTCTTAGGCATGGTATTCATACTACGACCATCTTGGGTGACCGATATCCCCATTTTGAATATTGATCGGCATAGAATTCTTCTAAACAACTATGCTAAGACGCGGTTAACCTTTTTACCTGCCAAGGAATATTCAATCGGCATGGTTTCATTGATAGGTTACCATGCCGGTACTGCATGAAAAACATACAGGAAACAGTACCATCCCAAACCTAAAACTGGCATTGAAACTTAATAACCATCAACGCCGGAACTGGGTACCGGCGTGGTACTATCAATATCGATAATGCCGGCACTGAAACCGGCGTTTAATTTCAATAATTGTCAATGCCGGAATTGTGTACCGGCTTGGGACATTAGATTACGAGAATGCCGGCACCCGTGATTCCGGCGTTGTTTTCTAATGAAACATTTATCTTTGGAATAGGTTTCAAATTTGGTCTTCCGTTTTGGTTAACTTAGACTATCCGGAACAATGTTCGAGCATAAGCATCGGTTTCCGGCATAGTGTTTTATTTTGTTTGGAACTAATTTTCATTCGATCTTTAGGTGGTGACATATATTGATCCAACAAATGCAAAGCCGCTTTATCGGGATACGTCGGAATACTATAAAATCCCTCCGATATGTGACCAGAGAATACTTTTCACCTAGTATATTTAACTTTACTAATGGATTGCTAGTAATGAACCTTCTAATGAACGCGAAATTGTTCTTATGTAGGGAATAACAGATCGAAAGGAAGCAGGTGGATCATCCATTGTGAGGATGAGCCACCTGCTTGTGAGGATGATCCACCTGCTCGTTCGGGTACATGATATGTTTACGACTCATCATCATCATCACTGCTGGTTGGGTAGCTTATAGTTTGATCCCGAATTGTGACTTGGCAGTAGCCGGATCAGGACGGCTACGTCGAGAAGACTTACGTTTTGCTTCTAAAACAACTTTGCCTTTTCCTTTGTTCTTTTCTGCTACTTTGGACCTATGTTCTAATATGTAAACTGAGTTATATAATGACAACCGGCATAGAAATCGAACTTAACGTAAGTGCCGGCATTCTAATGAATTTTAATACCATGTCGGTTGTCTTTGAATTTTAGACAGAGAATGATCATTTTTTTTGCAACAAAAACCGGCATAGGAAGTTAACATATCGACACTTCTAGGTATTAGGAACCGGCATTGTTAAATAGATATTTGGAATGCCGGTGCTTGTAGGATTTTAGTACGAGTTTTTAACAAAATAGGCGAATGAAAACGGCATAGTATTAATCAAATATACAAAGTCGAAGACAGTAACCGACATGGTATTCAATTAAATATGTATGCCGGTAGGCGCATGCAATAAAATCGGGATTCAAGACATATAATTTGGCATGATTTTCAAATTGTATTCTACCGCGAATCAAACATGCAACTGAGCTTCAAATTGGAATTTTAAAAATTACTTTTAGTGTAGTAGAAAGACTAAACAACCAAGTTTCACTTTGTGTTTTCTACTATGGGATAAACCCTAAAAGTAAAAAAACTTCAATTCAACATATACATCACTTACCTAAGCAAATTTTTATTCTCTCCTCACCAACAGACTCTTCAGGAAGTTCTTCTTCCGCTCTTGATTTCGATTTACCACCATCATCAACAGATTCTTCAGGATTGGGTATGGGTTTTTCACGAGGTTTGCGACGACCCATTGTCTTTGGTATAGAAGATGAAACAAAAAGGGAGATTGAATAAAAAGGGAAATTGAATGATTTCCTTTCTATAATAGTCACTTAAATAGAATGAAGGAGTTTGTAACCGACGCATAAACTGGTATTAAGGATTTTGTAACCGTCAAATAAGTGGGATAAAATAGTTTGTAACCGTCAAATAAGTGAAATGAATGAGTTTGTAACTGCCACATAACTTGTGTTTGTAACCGTCAGAATGCCGGCATGGACAGATGGAACAATTCAATGCCGGTATTCTGACAATAAGTATTTGGTGATCACAATCAACGACGGCACATGTAACTGTATAGTATTTGGTGAATTGGTCAATGCCGGTAGGGGAAAGAAACTTAATGAAATACACAACATTAACCACATAATCTTAAGGAAATAAACTTAAAAACATTAACCCAAACTAATTTCAACTAACATCATTTCTTAAGGAAATAAACATAAGCAACGTTACACATAAAACGAAAGATCTCAAGCCAATTGCAACTAACATCATTTCTTGGAACGAGATTCAATAAGCAAAGCAGCTTCGAAATGCCTAAAAGGCTCTTTTCTCCACTTGGTATATGCGTCCTGAGCTTGATACCTATTCCTCTGTATCTTGCAAGAAACTCGTTGTATTTGCGACATAACTTTATGAGTGCAATTGTTCGATTTTGTACATAGAGATCACCGTAATCAATTCTGCATTTCTTACCTTCCAAGTAGTTATTCATGTAAGGACCAGTCCTAATAAGACCCCAAAAAAGATTCGAAGGGTGGTGATCTTCATGGAAATCTGATACTATGTAGTAATTTTTAATCCACTCGGTTTCTTCCTCGACATCCGCTTCTATCTTAGATTATTTTTGACGTTTAAGGATCTCTTTAGCTTCTTTGCGATAATGTTCAAGCTTTGCTTCCTCTTCTTCTTCTCTTTTCCTCTTAAGTATCTCTTCCTCCATTGTGGCAATTGACTTGGTGGTTTCTCCCTTCCTTTTTAGTTTTTCTAGTATAAGGGCATCTGAGTTGGCGGTTGATAATTGATTTCCCAACGGAGTGGATAGTTTGTTCTTCTTAAGTTTTTCTTTATCCATGGCAATGATGAAATCGGTTTTTGTTGATGGATTTGAGTTGGTGGTGGATGATAATTGATTTCCCATCGGAGTGGATAGTTTGTTTTTCCTAAGTTTGTCTTTTTCCATGGCAATGATGAAATCGGTAGTTGCTGATGGATTTTCCATTGGAGGTATCAAGTGCAATGGGTGAATCCATTGCATTAAATAGATGAATGCACAACGACTTTATAGTATCGGCGTTGTCAGTGACCTAGTATCAACGCTGGAACTATATTGCCGGTTTATGGTTTAAAAAAATAGCCGCCGGGCATTGAATTTTGAACGATCCGGCATTGGGATAAGCATAATCGACATGCCGGCACTTTACCCCGGCATAGAGTAATATACTACAATCCACGCCGGAACCATTAAGCAATTGAAATATGTTTACATACTTTTAGGAACTATAATTTATTTCGAACGTAATCCTTGTCGACGGAACAACGAATGCACTTAGCACGTGCATCAAGCCTTTAAACCACTTGGTGACCCAAGTGGACGAGTTATAATCTCGTGAGGGCTTACATAGAGATGTACCCACAAAACCTTAAGAAATACCTAACCAGATACCCTAAAAACCTAAGCAAATAACACTAAACTATCAATCTTCTTAAGAAGAATCCATTTCCGATTCACCCAGCTGGTGGTACTCCGTGACTTTGGTTACAATATGGTTCACATTGGCTTCAAACATGAATGCTTCTCCCTTTTCTTGTAAATAACGCGTTTTCACGGCTTTATGCTACAAAAACAACACACAAACTTTGTTTGTTACATAAAAATTGAAAAAGAGTAGATTGTGTCGAATTAATCATAAAGATACTTACGGTTTGTTAAGGGGACAATCTATTGTGGGTAGCGTGGTCGATACAGTGTTTCATTTTTAGATACTCAACCACCGCATTTAGGATGATGTCGTGTCGTTTCTCGATTTGTTGAGCAGTTCTTCCTTTCGGGTTACCGTAATCGTGAATAGATTTGTTAAAAATCTTCAACCACATGGAATCCCGCGTGCTGTTATCTATAGTTGAAGGACGAGTTTCGGCGTACCATGCTTGGGTGATTGCTAAATCTTCCTCCGAGTCGAACGATGCCATTTGTTGTATGTGGGATTAGGTACTATACTAAGCTATTTATTGATGATTATTCTAGGATTTAGGGTTTCTAAGTTAAGAGGCTCAAGGAGATATATAAGAACACGAGTTTTGGGATTTTGGGTCCAATAATTAGCTCTCTTTATATAGAGAAAAACGTCAACGACTAGTTTTTTTGAAAATCGCCAAAACCGGCATTAAAGTAACTGTGAAATAGGGAACCGGCATTGGTTCCGGTACGGTTTATCATAAGATGACAATGCCGGTACAAGGGAATTTCTTTACAGAGATTGGGCCAAATATGCAACCAATACCGGCATGGTTTCAAACACTTTCAAACGCCGGTACATGGAACCGGTATTCAATCTATAATAACGACTATGCCGGCATTTGTTAAATTCAAAAAAAAAAAACGGCTAGTTTTTTGAAAAAATAAGACCGTTGGAGATTTATTTCTATATAATACCCCCATTCCTTTGGAAAAATCTACACAAACCACCCACCAAATAACAAAAATCATTCTCTCAAGAAAGCAAACACGGTTAAAGCTTCACAAGGGATGGGAGATTCATCATCTACCTCTATTTGCAAAGTAAGTAGATTTACTAACAATATGATCTTCACTACTATGACGCATGACTAATATAATCTTCTCTTATAGAGTCATCATTGCAAGTGTCAAATTTGCAAGTCACCTTCTCATCTAGCCATGGACTGTCCTTTTATTTATTCAAAGTGTAGAAGCTGTGATGGGACACGCCAGTTTTGGATTGCAAAAACTGATGATGCTGAAAATGGAAGAATGTTTCTAAGGTGTTTGAATCACCCAAAGTGCGATGAGTTTCAATGGTTTGACAAAGCTGTTGAACTAGCAGAGTCAAGAGAAAACCACAAGGGCCAATGCAAGCCTATCGATGGGTGTGATGGGTGTTATATGAAGAGAAAGGAATATGTTGAAAGAGAATAATAACCAATGAAGATGATCCTTGACACCCCCATCCCGGAAGATGTCTTCGAAGAGATTCGGGAAAGGCTCAAAGGTTCCGCAATTGTTGAAAAGGGATGGAAATAGATTATCTTTAACCAAATGTAATCCATGCCATGTTTTTTAGCATGTTTTAATTAAAAGTTTCAAATCCAATGTAATAGATTACTTAGGAATAAAATAAAAGAGCATTCGAAATGGATTTATATTCAAAACTAGCAGAGTACCGGCATAGAAGAAATCAAGCTTACAAAGTCTTGGGTTTTCGACAACTATGAAAATTTGAAAATATCATAAAACCGACATAAATGTTAGAAAATACTATTGTGTCGGTACCTTCCAATATCTATACAGGAACATGGAATTTTTAATCTTCTTGTTCCGGTATGGTTTTATAGACAATTTCATTGCCGGTATCAAGGACCAGCATTGATTTATAAAGATCCCGCATGCCGGAATAGGTACCAAAGATTGTTGAACCTAAACTTATCTATGCTAGTAATCATGCAAATAAATCTTGCAAGGATAAACATGTTCAACATAAACGAATCACTAGAAATCAAAACATGTTCAACATAAACCAAACAAACTGGATTCTTCTATTAAATGCTCTTAATCCGGTATCATAAACCAAAAGCAAACCAAACAACTAAAGAGTTAACCACGAGGTACAAACGAAAACAAGTTCGGAATTGTTCAAGACGTAACAACTACCATCCAAAAAAAAACACAACTAAAGAGTTAATCACTTGGGTCTTTTGCTTCTTTTGGGCGGTTTGTTCTTAGTTCCCCGAACAAAGCTTTTGCACTAGGGTCGGTTTCTTCAATTCTATCAAGCTTTTCCTCGACTTCCTTTATTTCTTCAAGGGATAGCACCTCTCCTTCCTGGTACTTGCAACCCAACATCTTATTTAACTTGCCAAGCCGACGCCGCTAGTTTAATACATCAAACACATAATTAGTATACATATAAGATTATGTGTACATTAAACGACGAAGCAATTAACAATACTTACTAGCAATCCAACGGTCTTATTAAGTTGGGTCATCGTAGGTGGTGCATGTGCGGGAGTTGGAACGGGAGGGTTTTTCTGGGGAGGAACTTGGACGTCATCCGGGCGGACGACATAAGGATGTGACCATTGCATGTAATCTTCCATGTAGTCGGCATCAACTTCATCACCGTTTTCAGAAATCTCCAACTTCTCCCACTGACTAATATCTACCAAACTACGTGGTTCCCTATCACTCCAATCTGTTGGCTCCGGTTTTGGAACATACTCTACATGCAACCGATTTGGAGTTGAAAAGCACCGAGAAAGGTCAAGATCAAAACATTGAAAAGAGGCCGTCTGGAAATGTTCCAATTTCTTATATCCAAGTTGGCGCATCACACGTGTAGGATTATCCATAACCTATCCTTTTGGGTGGAACAACGGCCCATGGTAAAATGCAACGTTACCAAACCTCAAAACCTGGCGGTTTCCTCTAGCCTCCTTGTAAGGGTCGAACACAACATCTTTGGTACTCATTGCGTCCAAAGCCAATCTCATATCGATCAGTCGACCTATGTTACCGGGCTTTGGAGTATTGTTGAACTCGTATCTCTTAACGATAGGCGTATCGGGTTATGGAAAGTCTATGATCTTCAAGGAGGGGTAGACCTTGAACAAGGTTGGGAAGTGTTCATAAGCCCACACCTATTCCAATGTGAAGCAATAAGTTTTGTTTCTAAGTTCACGATAAGGGTACATGTGAACAATATACATAATAACATAAGTTTAAGAACAAAATTACCTGCAGTAGAGTGAAATTCCCGACAAATTGGTTGGTTTTATCCTTAGATGCCCTTCTCATCTCCGTCATCAAATGAGCCATTACCACGGTGCCCCAAGAATAATTATAGACATCTTCCAACGGATCCAAGTACTGAAGGTAGTTCGCACTAACCCTGTTGCCATTGGTGCCAGGGAATACCCTAGTGCCCAAGATGTATAGCAGTAAGGTGGCGACAATATAACGAATTTGTTTAAGGTCCCATCCATCCTCCAAACTTCTTTTCTTTGTGTTTTCAAAATTCTTCTTAAGCAGCGTCAACTTGATTGTCTTTATCTTACCAGACGTGGATTCATAAAAGCTCTCCACAGAAGTTTTGTAGTCCCAACCAAACAGCTTGTTAGTCAGACAGTGCAACTTCGACCATTCTAGGTCCAGAGACTCAACTCCTTCTGCAATTGATTTGTTGATAACATTCAAGCCTAGAATGTTCTGAGCATATTCAGGGATGAAGTTCATCTACCCAAAAGGGAAGTGCATGGTATCGGTTTCACCATGATACCTTTCGGCGAAGCAATTGACAGTAACAGAATCAGGCTTCACATAATTTTCAACCAAAGCATATAGACCAGAATCCTTTACTATTGTTTGGACCTCTTCACATTCCTCGGACAAATTCCAACCATCCGCGGCTTGGTTTCGGCAAACACGCACAGCCTTCTTATGATCCTACAATTAGGAGAGACAATACAATTAAGAGATTTTACATAAATACACAACAATACATATGTACAAGATAGAAAATGCTTACATAGGTTTGATACATAGTACGAGCCCACGAGTGCTTGTATCCAAATAGTTTTTTTGGTTCCGGAGCTTCACCCCAAATTCTACCACGTTCAAGGTCAGGTATCATGTCATTAATATGAGGAAGGTGGGAACTTTTAACTTTCACTTTGACGTTGCCCTTCTTGCCATTGCCTTGTGTTGGTTGTTGACTTGGCCCACCAACTTCGCTTTGGCTTTCTGATTGACTTTCCTCTTCATCTTGCTCATCTTGATCATCGTGCTCACGGTTTGCAAGTCGACTACGGTCACCACTACTCTCCCAAGTTATCCCTCTTGTACCAGCCCCCAAACGTATCTTACGACCTTCATATTTCTCTCGAGGAGGCAGAGACTGAGGAGTATCAAGACCGTCCTTTCTTCTTCTCTTAGTGACAACATCTTTAGTTTTTCTTTTGTTAGATTCCCTTGCTTTTGACTTATATCGTAAGCACACGGAAAGCAATGAATATAAGATAACTCACCTTCAGTTTTAGTACCGGCATTGACTACCTTAAAATACACCACGCCGGTACAATGTTCCTAGCAGTACACATTGACTATCGACAATGCTGGTACCAAGTACCGGCATACAAATGCAACCTAAAATCTATGCCGGTTTTTGTGACAATTTTCCTGTATGTTTTAAGTCCACTACCGGCATGCTCGAATTATTATAAAAGAATGCCGGTACCAAAAACCGGCATGCAATGAAACCAAAATTCTATGCCGGTACTGGTGACAAATTCATAAACTCTCCTGTATGTTTTAAGTCCAGTACCGGCATACACGAATTATTATCAAACACTGCCGGTACTAAAAACGGGGCATTGTATTCATCCTAGATTGAATGCTTAGGTATGGAAAATTCAGTTTAAGTTGTCTGGGGTTGGAAACCGTGATCTGTATTAATCTTATATTGAATGCCGGAACATAAAACCGGCACTGTGTTCATACAAATTTCAGTGTCGGTACTCTCTGAAACTCAACTGTTTGAGTTAGGGTTCGCGATTCTAACCTAAACCCATTGCTATAAATCGATTTAAACACCTATAAAGTAGTTTAAAATCACTTACCTTCTCACAGAAGCCATATTTCTGAGTAGTTGATCGTCAAAGAACGTTGCTTCTTCGTCTTCTTGCTCTTGAGCAATCTTAGCAATTCTTTGCTCCTGTTTTTTGTTGAGCAATCGATGTTGAGTTCGATTGGGCATTTGGTTTCTTTCGTGGAGGCATTATTTATGATTCGGGTAGGTTAATCGACGAAGAAATTTTTGAATCGACGATTAATCGACGAAGAACGGATGAAGAACGATGAAGAAAAAAAAAATGGTTTGGTTTTTGATTTTTGATTTTCAGTGCCGGAACTGATTTGAGAATGGGGGATAAATGGTTTGGTTTTGATTTTAAGTTTTAGAAGAAAGGGCATAATAGTATTTTCGTAGTGTTTTTTAATTAACCAAGGGTATTTTAATATTTTCATACCCAAAAATCACCCCTTAACCCACACCATGGGTTGGGAGAAGTAATCAATATCCCCCAATTCCTTTTTATATCCCCAATTTCGCGTTCCAAAATTACTATCAAACTAAACAACTATTTTTAAGTAAATAAGTGCAAACAACTAATACTCTGTAGAGCTGCTGAGGGTCCCCCTTATACATGGATGCATGCATGTGAAGGCTTTGTTTAAATCTCAAGCTAAGTCGTTTCCATCAATGGCGAGTTCATTATTTTTCGCACATACAATTTTCAAATTTTATTTCTTATTATCTATTTTTTTTTTTACCGTCTAGAGTTATC
Organism: Papaver armeniacum; assembly: GCA_023531295.1. Lineage (NCBI taxonomy): Eukaryota > Viridiplantae > Streptophyta > Magnoliopsida > Ranunculales > Papaveraceae > Papaver > Papaver armeniacum. Next base: position 320,090 of record JAJJWW010008362.1, read on the forward strand.
TCGACCCGGAAAGATCGATAACAGTTATCGGATTCCTTTTCATTATTTGGACTTATTTTCATTTGTCGGATTATTTATCATTATTTTGATTAATATTCATTCTTCGACTTAATTTTCGGTCTTATAATTTCATAAATTATTTTCGGGTCAATAATAATTGTATGTTTATTATCATTCTTTAAATTCATTCTCATTCATATACATATGTCGGATTCATTGTGTAGAACGTCGATAAAGGTTCATTGTGTTCATTCTGATTGGCAAGGTTTTAAAATTTATCTATCTATTATATGAAAAATTCATCCGACTTTGTGATACGCCAATTTCATTTGCTCACAAAAAGATAGTTTTGGTGGCAAAAAGTTTTATGTCGCTAATTAAAAAAAAATTCGGTGACGATTTCTTAAGGACATCACAGAACACTTTCAACGACTCACTATAGGCGATGAAATTTTTTGCGCCGCTGAATTCTTTTTGCAACGAAGAACTTGGTTTTCGTGACACAATATTTTGCCATTAACAGCGACTTTTCTTGTAGATCTAAAGTTATTTTTTCATTGCCTACTTTTATGTGTGTGATAAATTGTCACAGTTCAGGAAACTTCAGAAAATTGAACAACAATTGACGGTAGGTGAGAGAAATATTTCGTATGACCAGAAGAAATTATCAGCAAAACTAGCTTATTTATTTGACAAAACTAGCTTATTTGTTTGACACCAATACATTTTATTGCACGCCAATGATTGGTCTTGCATATGAAATTATTCACATCCTAGTTTTAACAGACTTATGAATTCAAGCAAAGCTTGATAGTTGCCATAAGATGACCCACCATGATTAACACTCTTTCGCGCCATGGTTACCCATGAATTCAAGTAAAGCTTCATATTTTCCGTAATATGACCCATCACGATTAACACTCTTTCGCGCCATGGTTACCCATGAATTCAAGCAAAGCTTCATAGTTGCCGTAAGATGACCCATCACGATTAACACTCTTTCGCGCCATGGTTACCCATGGTTTGCTGGCCACATTTGGGGGATCAATAGAAAGCTTCGTAATGTATAATTTGGAATTCTAGATCATTTTCCTCTTGGTATCTTCATTAAATTGTTGGTGAAACTACAATCGCATTACAATTAAAACAATTAAAACTTAGTTTAGCTAGATATAAACTAGATAGATAGATAAATTAGATTTGTCAATTGGCAGATGGTGTGTTAGAATATGGACATCCAACGCAAAACCAATTGGCAATGAGTGGAGATGCCCTAAGGATTATAAATCGCAGGATCTTAGATAACCCAGACAATGTGGGACTAATAGTCTCAACATGGTGGCATTCAACTATTGCTCATTGTTTGATGGGTTATACGCGGGATGCACACACCAGTTCCGCTACTGCATTTATTTCTCACTTCCTCGTGTTTGAGTAGAATTAGACTTCTATAATATCGGTGTTCATGAGTCCAGCAACTGAACAAACCACACGATTGTACCAGTTTAATATGTTGACCTTCCTTTGATCTCCCTTAATGTGCCGTCTTGGAGTTTCCTGAGTTGACTTTGGTCCTATTTTCATCGTCGGCATCGGTTAAAAGTAGAATCTGCCTTCTCAAGTCGGCATACATGTCATCATCATAGTAGCAATTGTCGCAGTCGTCTTTGTTCACATCGGAATTAAGATTCGTATTTTTCATATCCATGCAAAATGTGTGAGAGATTGGAATGAGAGAGTATGAGACAACTTAATAAGGATGATGGTTTTGGTTTTGAAATTTAGTATATATAGAGACAAATGGACATCTGCAGAGGTATAAAAGATAGGAAAATTAAGAAATCCATTTGCTCGGGTCAAGTTTCCATTGTTCAAATAATTTAGACTAATAAATGTTTCTTTATTTCAATGGACAATGAACTTGTGCATCTTAATGAACTAACTCTTTTAGATGTTTCGTAACGCTCGGATGAAAATGCAAAACTATTCAAAGCATGAAGACCAATAGTCTATGAGTGATCTAACGAGTCGGATTTGTTGCGCCAAATCCCGTGAAAGCGTTAGGTTTCACTGCTACAGAGGTACCTCGGTATCGCCAAGAACAGAATCACATACACAAGAAGAACAATTATTTAACGAGGTTAAATCCTCGGGAAGGAATAAGCAATTTTATATATCAGCGTATAGGTTGGAATATACAAAGCTCAAGCAGAGAAGAAGAGAACTCTTACTAGTTATGGTGTGTTTTCTTTAGTTCTCTCTATGGTTATTTATACACATCAATATGAATGGACACATTCCTTAACAAGGATTACTTTCCTACAAGTATAGGGTTTCCTAACTTAGCTCTAAGAGATAAACCTCTTAAGATGCTATACTTAGGACACAAGTACTTGGTTTCCTTAACCAACTAGATTTCCTAATCTAGACCTTGACCGACCTACCAACAATTCTCCACCTCGGATCATGCATTCATGCATGAGACGATCAATAGATAAAAATCACCTCCATCTTCCAACGTCGATTGAACCATCACTGGCTGCCTACGTATCCTCAATAGGAATCAAACCCGACCGTAGTTCTCTCAAATGGCCTTGCTAAAAGACCTCCACCAGGTTCCTAAGAACCTCTATCCCAAAAGGGCCTTTCACCAAATAGGAAGGATGTGAATCAATTTCAAACAATGTCGAAACTTGACCCCAAATATAACTTTAATCAACATATCAGCTGGATTGTCTTTGGTATCGATCTTCAAAAGTAGAATGTCTTCTTCTTCAAGAATTTCTCTCACAAAGTGAAATCTTACGTCTATATGTTTGGTTCTAGCATGATGCACTTGATTCTTAGCCAAATAAATTGCGCTTAGACTATCACAATGCACAGGCAGTTGGTCTTGCACAACTCCTAAGTCATCTAGAAAACCTTGTAACCATATAGCCTCCTTAAATGCCTTTGTCACTGCCATATACTCCTAAGTCTCTTTCTTGTTATTCGTAACTGCCTCAGCCCAAAACGCCTTACCTAATCCAGCATTAGATAACATACATCGTACCTTCTCCAGCAAAGTACGATTCATGCGTTCAGCTACCCCATTTTGTTGCGGTGTCTTCTTAATCGTGAAGTGTCTTTTTATCCCCTCATCCTGACATACTTGCAAGAATGGATCACTCTTGTACTCTCCACCATTGTCCGAACGTAGTACTTTGATCTTTCTGCCAGTTTGAGTCTCAGTTGCCTTTTTCCACCTCACAAAGACTTCTAGGACTTCATCCTTATGCCTCATGGTGTGCACCCATACACACCTAGAATAGTCATCAATGAACGACACAAACCAATGTTTCCTTCCCAATGATGCATTCTTGGAAGGACCCCAAACATCTGAGTGGACATAGTCAAGAACTCCACTAGTATTGTGGATAGTTGTGCCAAAGCTTGTTCTTGTTTTCTTTCCCTTAACACAATGTTCACAAAATGCTAACTTGCAGGCGATATTACCTTTCAACAATTCTTGTTGAATCAACCTATGCAACTACTTCTCACCTGGATATGCAAGTATCATGTGCCATAGCTTCGTCTTCTTGGTAGCTGCACTCTCGATTTGTTCATAAATAGAACACCCCATGTTGTTGTACTCCCATTTAAGTAATACAAGTTATGATGACGTGTGCCATTCATGATTACCATAGATCCAGATATTACCTTTAGAACAACATTCCCTGCTACTAGCTTGTAGCCCTTAGCTTCCAAACTTCCAAGCGAAATCAGATTCTTCTTTATGGCAGGTACAAATCTTACCTCCTTCATCTCTCTAACCATACCATCATGCATCTTGATCGAACACTACCAATCCCAATCACCATGCAGGTATGATTATTTCCCATACGTACTTCTCCATCAATCTCTTCAAAACTTGAGAACTAGTCCCGATATGGACATATATGATATGTTTCTTCAGTATCTAATACCCATGTACCATATGTAATAGCACAAGCTAATGGTGTCACAGTCAGTGAGAAATCAGAAGCATCATATGATTCTTCATTACCTTTAGCAATATTCACCTCGGTATTACTATTATCTCCTTCTCTTGCCTTACGCTTGGTACAATCCTTAGCCCAATGACCAAAGTCATGGCACCAAGCATACTCATCTTTCTGCCGTCGCGTTCTACTCTTAGAATGTCCTCTACCTTTACCATAACTACCATTCTTCTTTCTCATGCCTGTTGAACGACCTCTTACAAGAAGCAAGTCATTATTAGCTTTACTTGCAAGGTCTTCACGATCCATCTTCTTAAACTCCTCACTGCGCAATGCTGTAGTGACCTCAGCGTATGTCATCTTATCCTTGTCGTGCATTAATGCTTTAATCACGGGTTCATACCTTTCAGGAAGAGAGTTTATCAGACACAAAGCTTGTTCCTCATCGTTGATATTCTCATTGTAGTTAACCAACTCAGCAAGAAGTTTATTATATGAATTTAGGTGCTCTGTCAGTGTTGCACCTTTCTTCATGTTATAGCGATACAAATTTCTTTTAAGATGTATCCTATTGTCCACGTTCTTCACAAGGTATTCCTTCTCTAGCTTTTCCCAGAGATCCTTTGCTGAAGTCTCCTGTTGATAATTAATTCTTATTGCAGTTGCTAAACACCCTCGTATCCAACCAAGACATAATTTATTGATCTTGTTCCACTTCTTATCGGACATCTCAGCTGGTCAAGATGAACAAGAGCATCCATTACATCCGTTCTCCATAAACCGAAGATATTGGTTCATGTAAACTTTTCTACCTTGAGTTGTGATCTATGTGAATGAAGTATTTCTTCTTTTGTTTCTTTATCTTTACTTGTGGACTCCGAATATTCTCCTAAAGGATCTTTCGGATCAACTGGTTTATCCCCGTCAACCATTGTTCTCAAACAACCAAATATAGATAAAAAACAGAACCTTTGAGATTAGTATTACCTCAAGCAATCTTCAGAAAAATACCTTCACTTCAACTTCAATATGAGTACCCGTATCCAAGAGCGTCTCCTTGCTCTGATACCAATTGTTGGGACAATTGGATCGCTGTGATACCAATTGTTGCGCCAAAGCCTGCGGAAGCGTTAGGTTTCACTGCTATAAAGGTACCTAGGTATCGCCAAGAACAGAATCACACACACGAGAAGAACAATTATTTAACGAGGTTGAATCCTCAGGAAGGAATAAGCAATTTTATATATCACCGTATAGGTTGGAATATACAAAGCTCAAGCAGAGAAGAAGAGAACTCTTACTAGTTCTGGTGTGTTTTCTCTAGTTCTCTCTATGGTTATTTATACACATCAATGGGACTGGACACCTTCCTTAATAAGGATTACTTTCCTACAAGTATAGGGTTTCCTAACTTAGATCTACGAGACAAACCTCTTAAGCTTCTATACTTAGGACACAAGTACTTGGTTTCCTTAACCAACTAGATTTCCTAATCTAGACCTTGACCGACCTACCAACATGATTCATTCTCCTAGGATGTACAATTTTATTCAGGCTGCCTCTTGGTGTGTACCCGTGCAAGGGATATATCCAACCCATGCTCCAATTCAGGGACCTAAATAGTGGTACTTGGATGAAGTAAAAATTAAGAGGTGCAACACGAATATAGTGTGCTTAATTTATGTTCAGGCAAGTAACAATACCAAAAAAACAACTACTAGTACAATTTACGATTACCATGATGTGGCACATTAAAAAAATACCCCCTCTGTCTCTAAATACCTAGTTTGATCTGCACAGACTCTTTCCGCTTTTTCTCTCTCCAATTTTTTTATCCATAAAACTTTCCCAATGGCTGAATAATCGGTTGTATCTGTGTCGATATGGAGGAGGGGGTAAGGATTCATATAAATTTTGATAGGGATAGATCGATGGTGGCTCAATTTCCTTTTTCCTTTTATGAGATGGAGCAAAAACTTCAAAATCTTTTCCTTTCAAAATTTTATTTTTGTTCTTCACTTTTCCTCTTTGTCTTTATCCATCGATTAGACTCTAATCTAGTTTCTAAAACCTTCATCTTTTCTATAAATGCTTATTTCCATTTATTGTTTTTTCATTTTCATCCATGGTCTTATGGATGGACTCTTTAAAGTTATTGGTTTTCCTGGGTCTAGATAATCTACCTTCACCTAGAAATCTCCTCACAATTGATTGATATTCATCTGATGGATCCTAATCTTAATTATGTTTTTAGATAATAGTTCACTAGCTTCAAAACTTTATATCTTCTATCAAATTTTGCTTACTCCTGGGTTTTGAAGAATCTAAACTAAAATCTCGCTCGATGTTCATACACAATTCTACAACCCCTTAAGGACATCCTTTTAGTAAGTTAAGATATTAATCATAACTTAGAATTCTGTTGCATTTTACACCTAATTTTCTTTCTAGCCTCAGTTCAACTGCTACTAGCCCCTCTTGTTCCTCTCCTTCTCTTGATCTCATTCCCTTTCCCCCTTTTGTCAGTGTTATTCGTCTAATTTCAAGTTAATCATGTACATGCTTCCTTTATATCTACTCACTCTTAATTTCTTAATCGTATTAGCTCAATACATTAGCATCTAGCATCATGAGAGCCATACAAGCATGTTGTTTCATATTCTTACACACATGTTGTTTCATAGTGTTTATGGGTGAAAACTATTTCTGCCGGTTTTGGTAATTTGGGATGTGTGGATGAGAAATGAGTCTAAACCTTAAACAAATGCACTGCACGGGAGTATTTGTAGATTCGAGAAATCAATCTTTGCAAATCCGGCCTAAACCAACAAATGACCGTTCCAGACTTGTTTTGGTCACAAAGTGAAGGAGATGGGGTTGATCTTAGGGAGGGAAGCGAAGAAGGTGTTGAGATTGTGAAGGTGTTGGCTATGTATGACTTGTATCAGAAAGCTGAACTGGCTTGCAGGATGTAAGCTATCAGTTCCGGTGTTTGAATACGATGGTATCAACACTTGCCTCTGTTGTCTGGACTTGTTCTGTTGTTTTTAGAAATAGGGAGGAGAACCTATTTATACAAGTCATTTGAGCCTTACTCACGTCTCTCGTGGGAAATGGAGGAAGTGGAGTGATGGAGTAGTGGAGTTGTGTGTTAGTGTTACACGACCAGTCTTGCCCACTTCTCCTGTCATCTCTAACCGTCCATGACTTCCCGACACGTTCTTGTGATGGCGCGTTGCACGCCGCACGCCGTAAACCGCCGCAGACCAATACCCCAAGTATGTATCCCCCAGTTTGTGACATGATTGATGTCTCGAGTGTGTGGATCGTGGGACCCACGAGAAAGTAGCATGTAATGCTCGATTAAATAACTAAGTTATCTAGGAAGTCGATACCTGTGAAGTACCGTGTGTATTCTATGTGTATCGCATCATGGTGTGGTAAAGTGACGGGTGGTGATCACCATGATGCCTCACCGACCAATTAACTCCCGACTGTGGTTGTATAACCAAGCCGGTGAAGTTGGACGGACGAGATGATCTTTGAGACACTCATCTGCGACCGTTGATGGAATTAGGGTTTTTGAAGAGGTGCGCAAGCATCACTCTTCAGATTGGTCGAATCCAAGCTTGGGATACAAATTTGACAGGGCCGATCGTGCATGTGTGTAGACGACATGACGGTGTAGGCGCCCATATCTCATTGTCTCGTGAAAGTGTGATCTGGGCCACTCAATTTGTCCGACGAAGTTGAGTGGTCGAGATCAATTTGCAACAGAAATTTGGTGCCGCAAAAGCCGCGCATCATGTCAATTTTGGGCGCGCGTTCCAAGACGACCAAGCTTGGTCGGTCTTGTTCGATCAGCCCGGCGTGCATACGGTGGGATGGTGTATATACCTGTACTTCATCATCCCATAGAAACGTGATCTAAGCCACTCAATTTGTCCGGTAAACTTGAGCGGTCGAGATCAGTTTGTGGTTGGGAAGTATGACCACGCCTAGCTTGGGGTGCGTGAATCAAGGTGTACAACCAATTTTGGTCTTGGCCGATCGGGTGTGGAGATAGGTGGGCCCGCAGTGATCATGTTGATACTTACCGAACCTGCTTAGTCTATTCCTGGACCCTTCATCTGAGCAGGAGAAAAGGGACGCTCGTGATCGCGACACAAACCCTAATCAGGTTTTACCGGCCATGTGTCATACCCAGTTGGGGCGCATGAATTAAGAAGACCAACCATAGTTGGTCCTGACCGATCAGTCAGGTATGTAGGCGGGCCCACGGTGTTTGTGTTGACATGCTCTGGGCCCTTTGAGTCTATATCTACACCCTCCTTCTATGCCTGCGAAGATGGATGGTTGAGACTGTTTTGCGATATATGCAATGTGCTGCAAACCCTAATTTAGGGTTTTTCGTCCATACTGCTTTGGTTTGGACGGTTTGGCAAACTATGCCACCCTTTTGGGGAGGCCGACCATGCGGGGCCCGCGTAGGGTCGGTGGTGAATATTCCAATACCTGCTTGGGGTCATGGATTTAATCTAAGCCATCCAATCATGCTGGTGAAGTTGGATGGTCGTGATTGTTTCTGAGACTGATATGGTCAGTTCAGGTTCAAATATGCTCAATCGGGCTAGTATAACACACCGAGAGATGCAACCTGTACGGGTATTTCGTACATGCTTCATTATTAATGCTTGGAGGTTCGTGTTGCTCTGCTGAGAACAACACTCAGTCGTCATGCCGCACCGGTAATGAATACAGGAATACAAGGTCGGGGTATGCATTAATTAATAATCTTGTAAATTCACAGGGTATATGGGATTGTTGCTACATGCTCCAACCTGGATGAATTTCGTGTATTTAACTGGGATTGTTGCCACATGCTTCATTCTAGGTGAATTAGTAAAGTGAAGAAGTATTCATCACTTATTAATGGCTTTATCTTTTGCAAGATGTTAGCGCATAATTTTGGCTTTTACAATTTCAGCCCTTAAATGAAAATCCACCATCAACATTAAGTCCCCTGCCTAGCGCATAATGGTTGCGTTATTGTGGGGTAGGCATGAGATGGTGACATACTTATGTGAAGAAGACAGGATAAAGAAAATTTACCCGGAGGAATTTTGACCGACCGCTAGCAGTTGTCCATGTAAACGCCGTTGTGCAAGCGCGGAATCCTTTGGTGGGACCGGTTTCCTTCCTTGCGTGTTTGAATCAAAAGAGGAATCCAAGCAAAAGAGGAATCCTTGTTCTATTGGGATTCTTCCAAATTTTGTCTATAAAAGGACCGACCCCTTTTATTTTTCTTTACACTTCTTCTCCCCCCTTTTTTTTTTGTTCGGCAGCTCTTGTTCGCGATCTCCACTGCCGCCGCAAACCGCCGCTGTTGCCGGCGCCGGAGCTTGCCGGCGCCGTCCGTCTGCAGCAAGGTAAGTTTTTTTTTTTAAGGTAAAACCCTAGTTTGCTAGGTAAACACCTTTTGCAAGATATATACTATGCTTAGTTCTTCCACCAAGATTGATATGCCAACATTTGTTAGGATTGTTTAGTAAAACAAGCCGTGAATCCATGAATATGTTGTGTCTTGCCTCCTTTTTCATTGTTGCATACAAAACGTAGCTTCTTAGGTTGTAGCTTGGAAAGGAACTCGGCTTGAATTTCGTGAACATGATTCCCATGACATAAGAGAACCGTGTTGTGCAAATAAATATGGTCCCGCTATATATGCTCGATTGAACGTGGGTCCCATATCGTGTATGCCTGACTGAACGTCACCTTTATACCAGCCTCGTGCCCTTGACCAACACCGGACTTGAAACTTGAGCAATACCGGACTTGAAACTTGAGCAATACCGGACTTGAAACTTGAGCAATACCGGACTTGTGACTTGATCAATACCGGACTTGTGACTTGATCAATACCAGACTTGAAGCTTGAGCAATACCGGACTTGTGACTTGAGCAATACCAGTATCAGACTTGAAGCTTGAGCAATACCGGACTTGAAACTTGATCAATACCGAACTTGTCACTTGATCAATATCGGTGTTTGGACCCAATCCCGACCTTGTGTATTCCAACGTGAATGCATTTCACACACGTATCGCGTGTTTTTATACAAGTACTGACTCCTGTCTTTTATTGTAGAATGAAGAAAAGAACTCCTGTTGATATGTCTTCTGGAGATAATGTGGTGCCAAGTCGGGAAGTGTTGACAGCTTCAAAGATATGCCGAACATTGCTGATGAGTTGTTCACCTTGCCTTTTCCAAACATTAGGAAACATCCCTCTCACAGGATAGTCCTGCTTTCCGATTCAGAAAATATGGAAGCTGATCCATCTTCTTCTTCGGCACTTGTGATGAGGTTCTGTCTTCGAAGAAATGAATATCCGCCTTCTCCTATCGACTTCAAGATTTGTCATACTCCACTGGGTTCTTATGAAGGGTGGATGAGACGCATGTTGAATAATAAGGATGTTAAAGCTAATTTGACCAAAGCGCAAATCCTTAATGCAGTCATGGCATCTGCTACTCTTGAAATTAAGAAAGATGTTTGCAGCTTGATTACTTTCATTTCTCGGTGGTGCCCTTCTACTCATACAACTATATCTAGATGGGGAGAGAAGACTATTACTCTGGAAAGCGTATCTGCAATGATGAACCTGCCTGTCGCTGGGAGTTTTTATTACGAGCTTTCTGACACGGAACAACGTGATTATGACGCTATACTCCAAAAGGTGGAAGAATTCGACGATCTGGACAAGGAGAATAAAAAACATACAAGATGCTTTTACACCTGGTGGGTATCGGAGTGGTCTCCTGAAGACCCAGAACCGGGTCAGGAGTTGGAAAACGAGCTCAGCATGATTGCATTCCTGTCTTTGTGGCTATCCAGAGATATATTTGACGACGGTTCTGGAAAGAAAACCATAAGGGGTGTCCTGGTTAAGATTGCTATAAAGCTAGCAAAAGGTTAAGTTCTTCCCTTAGGTGCCTTGTTCCTTGGATCGTTGTATTCTCATCTGGACGCCTTAGCAATGGATATGCATGTTTCCAATGGGTACAAGAATGTGGAGTCGTATGTCCACTTCGCTTTTCTTCAGGCATTCTTGTGGGAACATTTCAAAAGTTATGCTCCTGTTCCTGCAACTTCGCTCAGCAATTTGTATGGTGGCTCGAGAATACTCCGTTGGCATAGGAGGCGTCCCAGAACCGGTGTGAAACTCGTGGACATCTTTGATAATGTGTCTTCTGTAAATTTCCGCCCATGGGGGCCGATCCACTCTTCCATTGTTCAGCCGAAGACTTTTGTTATTGCTTCTGACGGTCCTGATGCTGCGTTGCGTACCGATGCCAAGACTATGAAATTTGGAGAACTTATTTATTTGCACAGCTGCATTCCGGGATATATCCCGTATCTATTCAACGAAGCTTCATCGTGACTCCGTACAACATTGATCACAGGGCTGCTCGTCAAATGGGATTTGACCAGGGTGTTCCATTTATCCGTCCGTCGGAGGCTCCAAGAACTTCTCCGGGTATCTTTGATGCCGACGTGTTCTTGGCATCGCAGTCTTCCCTTCGGCCTATTGGGAGAAACCCGGTGGTAACCGATAAGTATAATGAATTTTGGAGGAAGCAACCGCTGGCTTTCCAAGAATTCTCGGAGGATGTTGTGACAGATTCCCGTGGTGAGCCATCTTCCGACGTTCGAAAAGCATTTCGGTTGAAGCCATTCCCAAACCAAACGGACCGTAGCCGATGATTGCAGTCCCCAAGCGGGAGAGAAAGATCTAAGAGGCAGGCATGTGATTCGGTGATCCTTAATTCTTCCAATATGCAGGTATTTAAATCTCTTTCTGTCGATTCTTTTATTTCTCCAGAGCGAATTCTTCTAAGAGTGATCCTTGTTTGAAATCAGGGACTTTCGAAAGAGAATGTTTTCATAAGGTTGGCGCGCATTCAGAACGAGAAGTCAGGTAACATTGGTCTTCATGTTGAGAAGTCTGGCGACACTGATCCTCATGCTGAGAATCCTGGTAACACTGATTATTATGCCGAGAAGTCTGGTGAAACCGCTCCTTTTCCAGATAATGACAGAGATGATGCAAGTTCTAGGACAAGGTGCCTCCTTAAGTGATCTCGTTGATGGGGCCATAATGGAAATTAGCACAGAGAGTGAAGTAGACATCTGGAGGAATGTAAGGGAGGCAACATCCGCTATTGTTGAGGTGGCTCCCCTCAAGAACGTTCGAAAGGTGTTCCAATCAATAAAGCTGTCGTGGTGACTTCTTCCGAAAGACCTCCCGCAACCGACAAAGCTCCCGTGATTGGTGAAATCGGTAATGCACCGGGCTTTGTTCGATCCTCCCTTCACCGTCCCTTATCCAGGTCATGTGTTGGTTGGAGGATTCGGTGCAGCCACTCGGTTCAAGGGTTGTACACGGCGATATGGGAGAAGCACGACCACATTGCTACCACTACGAAGCTCAAAAGTCGTCTTGCATTGGTCAACCGCGTTCAGAAGCTTTATTTTCTATCCATGGGATGAGCGTCACGACCGGGTCGAACAGGTTTCGAGGAGATGATTGAAGATCGGAAGTGCCATCGAGATGTGTTTGTGCAAGACGACTTCAATGCTCCTTGGTTCTTCAAAGGGTTCTCCGAGATCCAGGAGCTCTAGAAATTACAAGATGAAGTCCCTTCTGCAGATTGTGTTACTCGCCAGGAAGAAGAGGTTGAAAAGTTATATGAGGAGTTGAAGCTGAAGCAGGCTGTACTTCAAAGGATGAAAGTCTCTCTTGCCCGTATGACGAGTTGTGTCAAGGACTTTCCTTGAAGGATTCGTGCCACCTACTTGTCTTTTCTTTTAGACACTTTTCTTTTGAGTGATAGTGAGGATTTCCTTTCATAATTTGACTTCCGGTTTTGAATTAATAGGTAATTGAATTGGTTTATTTTGAGATAGTTTTGTGAATAACTTTTCTGAAAGAGGTTATTTTAAATGGAATTGCATCTTGGTCATGAATGATTGCACATATCATATGAAATTGCAAATGTCTCATAAAAGGGAAGTATGAATGGAAACAAACATGGCGTTTGATCATTGAGCCTATTTCTCTATGTGCGGGATACCAAGTCCCCAGTGAATTCTAAAACTATCTTTCTTGTAAAATTTTTGAATAGAACTTACTTGCTTTTGAAGCCTCACTTGTATCAAACCGAAGTAGCCTCTCTAAGGAAATTGTCCGCATTAATCTCTCAGATAAGGAAAGCTATTCCTATGAATTAAGCTTCTTCCGAAAAATACGTTTCAAAGCGTTACATTCACTGGTAGGGTGGTGAAGGAACCGGTGGAAATGATAATACCTCGGGTCCATTACTTCTTGATCAGTCCGTGGACGCCATACAGGAGGTAGACCCACCTCTCTGTTTCGTACCCACGCCTCCAGCAACTCCAAAATCTTTTCCATTGGGAACGGAAAGTGTAGGTACTTCGAGTCTAGCTTTTCCTGCGTTCGTGGGCGTTGTGGTGTCTCTACATGGCTTCGATGTGGAGCACTTTTCGGAGATGAAGTTGGAAGACTTGTGAGTGCCATCATATCGGATCGCTTTCCCTGGATACGGGGTGTGGAAGGTGTCGTAATATCACTGCTGAGTGATCGAATCAACGCTCCCATCCTCTCGTACTCACGTGTTCCTTGATTGATCTCTCATTCCTCAAGCATTTCTTCACTTAGTTGAAAGGTCGATGCGGATTGAACAAGATTCCTGGCTTCCGACAAGGGTCTTGAGATATAAATATTCTAGCAGGATCCGTAAGCTGCAGGCTCCCTTTCTTTATCCGGAAGACGTTGTGGTACCGAGACAAGTCTTTTCCTCTGTGGAGTTGCCTCGAGTCTTCGTTGTCGGATGGACCATGTTGTTCGTCTCTCCTGAGTCCCCTGTGATTACGCGCTCATTCTGCATCTCCACTGGTAAAGGTGTGACTCCTGACTAAGGATCCAAAGTTTCTTGCACTGTTTGAGTAGATGCATGCTGACCCTTCTTGTAATTGTGCTGCTATATCATTCAAAAGGCGGAATGTTTCGCTATGTCTTCTAACGATACCGGCTTGATTTGCCAAGACATCCTCCAACATTCTAGCTACACTTTCCATGATATCTGAACCACCTGTGGTTTCCAGGTAAGGATACATCGCGAGATAAAAACCGAAAAATTGAGAATCCAATTTTTTGTAACCGAGAGATCAACCTCCCGCTGTGGTCGCCAATTGTTTATGGGTGAAAACTATTTCTGCCGGTTTTGATAATTTGGGATGTGTGGATGAGAAATGAGTCTAAACCTTAAACAAATGCACCGCACGGAGTGCTTGTAGATTCGAGAACTCAATCTCAGGCAAATCCGGCCTAAACCAAGAAATGGCCGTTACATACTTGTTTCGGTCACAAAGTGAAGGAGATGGGGTTGATCTTAGGGAGGAAGCGAAGAAGGTGTTGAGATTGTGAAGGTGTTGGCTATGTATGACTTGTATCGAAAGCCGAACCGCCTTTCGGGATGTAAGCTATGGATTTAGGTGTTTGAATACGATGGTATCAACACTTGCCTCGTTGTCCTGGACTTGTTCTGTTGTTTTTGGAAATAGGGAGGAGAACCTATTTATAAAAGTCATTTGAGCCTTACTCACGTCTCTCGTGGGAAGTGGAGGAAGTGGAGTGATGGAGTAGTGGAGTTGTGTGTTAGTGTTACACCCACCAGCCTTGCCCACTTTTCCCGTCATCTCTAACCGTCCATGACTTCCCGACACGTTCTTGTGATGGCGCGTTGCACGCTACACGCCGTAAACCGCCAGACCAATACCCAAAGATGTATCCCCCAGTTTGTGACATGATTGATGTCTCGAGTGTGTGGATCGTGGGACCCACAGAAAGTAGCATGTAATGCTCGATTAAATAACTAAGTTATCTAGGAAGTCGATACTTGTGAAGTACCGTGTGTATTTTATGCAGGTACTGCATCATGGTGTGGTAAAGTGACGGTGGTGATCACCAAGACGCCATCGACCAATTAACTCCCGACTGTGGTTGTATAACCAAGCCGGTGAAGTTGGACGGACGAGATGATATTCGAGACACTGCTGATGGTGGATTTTCGTTTAAGGTTAAATTTGTAAAAACCGTAAAAACCATGCGCTGACATATTGTAAAAGATAAAGCCATTTATAAGTGTTGATACTCCCTCACTTAATTCACCAAGAATGGAGCATGTAGCAACAATCCCATTATGTGAATACATGAAATTCCTCCAGGTTGGAGCATGTAGCAACAATCCCTTCCTCGTGAATTTCATATCGGCCTTTGTATTTCCAAGACTCATTATCGGTGTGGCATGACGATCGAGTGTTACTCTTACAGCAGTAACACGAACCTCCAAGCACTATAATGAAACCATGTACGAAATACCCGCATGTGCCGACTCTGTGTTATACTAGCCCGATTGAGCCTCCTGTGTTATACTAGCCCGGATTGAGCATCCTGACCGACCAGATCATCCGGATATGATTCGATCGCAGTCATCCAACTCCATAAGCATGATTGGATGACCCTGCATCAATTCCATCACCCCCCAAGCAGGTATGGAATACCCACGGCCGACCCCGCATGGTCGGTCATTGGCCTAGCTTGCCAAGAAACCGTTCATACCAAGCATTATGGACGGAAAACCCTAAATTAGGGTTTGCGGCATATTACATGTGTTGCAAAGCAGTCTCAACCATCCATCTTCGCAGGTATAGATGAAGGGTGTAGATGTAGACTCAAAGGGACCAGAGCATGTCAACACGATCACCGTGGGCCCGCCTACACATTTGACCAATCGGTCAAAACCAACCATGGTTGGTCGTGACAAAATTGTCACCCAAACAAGAGATGGCGCATGGCTTTGAAAGCCAAAATTAGGTTTCAAGCCATCACGCGCGTCCATCTTCTCCCGGCACGAATGGAGGGTCACTGATTAGATTAAGCAAGGGTCGGTCATACCGGCATGACCATCGTGGGCCCATCTACCTCCTCATGTGTTCGGCCAAGGCATATCATGCCTGGTTAATCCAAAACGTGCGTCCAAACTAGCATGGACACGCCTCCCAAACCACAAACTAATCTCGACCACTCAACTTCGCCGGGACGATTTGGATGGCTCGGATCACGTTTTCATGGGATAATGAGGTATAGGTGTGAACACCACCGCCATCTACACGCCGGGTATGATCGACCAAGACCGACCAAGATAGGTCATCTTGAAACGCGTGCCCAAACTAGGGATGTCACGCGGTTTCCAACTCCTTTGCGGCAATGGATTTTCGCGCAAAACCGATCTCAACCACTCGACTTTACCGGTCAAATTGAGTGGCCTAGATCGCGCCTTCATGGACAAGTGAGGTATGGACGTGCACACCGGCATGTCGTCTACACACATGCCCGGGTCGGTCCTCTCCAAATCCCTTTCCATGCTCGGTTTGACCAAGCCTGAAGAGTAATGCTTGCGCACCTCTTCAAAAACACTAATATTCATTAATCGGCCGCAGTATTGAGTGTCTCAAAGATCATCTCATCCGTCCAACTTCACCACGCCTTGGTTATACAACCCCGGTCAGAGTTATTTGGCCGGTGAGGCGTCATTACCCATCACTTTACCACACCATGATGCAAGCACTCGCATAAAATACACACGATACTTCACAAGTATCGACTTCGAATAACGCAGTTTATTCAATTCAACATTACATGCTATCTTTCGTGGATTCACGATCCACACATTTTACATCAATCATGTCACAAACCGGGGGATACATACGGGGTATTGGTCTGGCGGTTTACAGCGTGCAGCGTGCAACGCGCCATCACAAGAACGTGTCAGGAAGTCATGGACGGTTAGAGATGAACAGAGAAGTGGGCAAGACTGGTCGTGTGGCACCGACGCACAACTCCACTACTCCATCACCCACTTCCTCCACTTCCCACGAGAGACGTGAATAAGGCTCAATGACTTGTATAAATAGGTTCTCCGCCCTATTTCAAACGACAACACAAGTCTAGACAAGACAGAAAACCAAGTGTTAATACAAAACGTATTCAAACACCCAGAGCTTGCTTGCATCAATCATAAGCCTGCTCACCTTTCTGTTATAAGTCATAAGCAAACCAACACCTTCACAATCTCAACACCTTCTTCGCTTCCCTCCCTAAGATCAACCCCATCTCCTTCACTTTGTGACCGAAACAAGTCCGGGAACGGCCATTTCTTGGTTTAGGCCGGACTTGCACGCATTGATCTCTCGAATCTACAAGCACTCACCGCGCAAAGTGCATTTGTTTAAGGTTTAAATTCATTCCTCATCCACACCCCAAATTACCAAATTCTGCAGAGTAGTTTTCACCCATAAACAATTGGCGACCACAAGTGGGAGGTTAATCTCGGTTGTAAAGTCAATTTCTTCAAAATCCGATTCAATTTTATCAATTTCAAAAAGGGTAGATCTTAGAATCAATTCAACCAACAATTCATTTCAAGATGGTGGAATTAAGGTCTCGGATCAAAGAATCAATTTCGATGGGGCTAGTGTGGATAACACTCCCGGTGTCGATGTACCTGTCAGTGGAGCTACCGTAGCCAACACATCTCGAGGAGCCGTTACCTCTATCACCAACACTAGCGGAGCAGGAGACATTCACGTAGGTGTAACACCTCCCATCACCAGAGCCAGAGCAGCCACAAATCCCGGCATCTCCTCAAGTGTAACGCCTCCAAAGGGTCACCGTGAGCAACAACTTTCACTCCCTCATCGGGGCGAGGAGCGGAGGCACAAGAGAGGACCACCGTCTATTACCATTGCAGACTTGATGGATAAACAGGAAGTTCTTGCTAAGACTCAAACAGATATGGCCGCAACTCAGAAGGAGGTACTCACTTTCCTCAAGACCTTGACTCGAACGATTGCCGCAAGATTCACGTCAATCTTTGGAGCCAACAAGAAATGCCTTCAATTCACCCGAGCAGGCGTTTCCACTCGGACCCACATGAGTGAAGAAGCTCGTGTTGCTCCCGAATATTCAAAGAAAGGGACCAGACACCCAACTTCATCACACGTGAGGATCTAGAACGACTCCTTCAAATCCGAGGTAAAGGAAATCTGACGGATGCACACCAACACCAACCTTCATACCCTCAAGATATGCAACAAATCCCTCTTCCAAGAGGATACACCTCTCCCCAGCCTCCCTCTATGACTAAGACGGGTAATGCTCGTGAACATGTCTCTCGATTCTTGGAGTCCTTGGGGAACATGAATACAATCATGTTCTCGCGCCCGAAAGAATTCTCGAAATCACTTACTGGGAGGGCGTACACGGGTACAACAACATCGCGCCTAACAAAGATATCCAACTCGGAGCGAGATGGTCGTGCTTTCTACGTAAAGTATTTCTTCGTGTCCGAACAAATCACCTTCTCGCATCTAGGAAGAATTCTTCAGCGGAACAACGAGCATCCTAACGACTTCGTCAAAAGGTTCAGAACTCAAGCGCTGGATTGTCATGACCCTAACGTCACCGAACGACAATTGGTGGAGTTGTGCATCAACGGGATGATACCCATATACCGCGCTCTGTTAGAGAATCTGGGCTTTCAAACGTTCTCTTCGTACTCCACCGAAGCCGCTAAGCGTTCAAAGAACAATCGCACTAAAGATTGCTAGAAAGAACCAGAGTCGTTCGAAGTGAAGATTCACGTGAAAGTCGAGGGAGCAGGCGTCTCACGAACAAGCAATACAACACTGGTCCTTCTGTGAGTGTAGTGGGCGGAGGAGAGAAAAGGAAAGCTCCAGTGACGGAACAACAAACCAAGCGGACATCCCCGGCACACAAGACTTCGTCTCGAAAAGGAGCAGACAAAACTCCTGCACAAAACACTAAAGACACGGGTTTTCCTTTTCCCATGAATGAAGTGATAGAGCTCTTAGAAGCGTGGATCCAAGACGACGCCGTAAAGCCGCCCCTATCGACGTCCTCCAACCGAGGAAGAAATGGCAGATCCCGGATATTGTTGCTACCACAAGTTCGTCCATCATCCAACCAAAGATTGCAACAAGTTGAAACAAATATTCAGGGAAAAGGTAGAGACAGGGGAACTCCATCTTGGAAACGAAGGTGTTCATAGAGACCCTCTACCTATCAGGAACTGCATGATTTCTGGGGATTCTGTCCGCAAGACCGTACAATCTATGATGGAGCGCATATGTGAAATCTTGTACTTCTCCAAAGGAAAGCGTCAAGACATATTTGTGGCCCTCAACCACGTTGTGTCAGGTAGGCGTTTGTATCCAGTAGCAGTCCAGGAACCCCCAGTCTTTCCTGAAGGACGTGAGCAATGAAAACTGGGGACTCCTAACCGTCACTCGTTTGAGAGGCGTTGAGTTCGATAATGCGCTGATTGATGCGGCTTCCGAATTTAACATCATTACCGTCAAGACCTTGAGAGCGGCAAAGATTTTGAAGCAGGAAGCTACTCGTCACCCGACCGTGGTTAAAGATTCAGCAGGAGAGCCCAGAGATGCATATGGATACATCGATCTTGAAGTCAAATTGGGTGATGCCTCGACGCAAGCCAAGTTCTACATAGTCAAAGATCATCCCAACTACGACATGATCCTAGGACGCTCTTGGATGCAAGACAACAAAGCCATACTGGAAGTCTGTCCTCTACCGGTTTCGGTACCTGAAAGAATCTCCAACACGCCTTCTGGACCTCCTGATGATTGTTTGCTGCCGCACCAGCAAATGCCGATGTGACACAACTTCCCGGGGAGAGCCTGTCGGCATACATTGAAAGGTTCCGATGTCAAGTAAGTCTCATCACACAACTCTCTTTGCAACCTACCGCCCCTCATTCTAACAAGTCCTGGGGACTGACTCCAATCAACAAACCAACCCCGGCTAAGAGATGTGAATGGGAGGCCGGCCCTTTCAAGCGTTTTATCAAGAGCGTAGAAGCTGTTTTGGTCAAAGACGATAAGGCCAAGGTGCAAGTATCTGCACGACCAAACCCGTTTGGAATTGGAGACCTGGTAACGAAGGCGACTACGTTCAATGTTGGGAGCGTGACGGTGAAGATGACCACTCCACCTGACTCACCTACCGAAAGAGAAGATGAACCATACCTGGTAGCAGATGTTATCCTAGGCGGCTACTGCAAACTCATCAACGCTGATAAACTAGAGGGCATAACAATTCACTCACGATGGCTCAAACCCTACCGAACTTAAGATACCGTGCTACCACTTTCCAGCATCCTCCACTCTTTAAAACACTGTGCTATTTTACCAGCGTGTTTCCTTTTTACAGGTTTCATGTCATACTTGTAATTCCTCCGTAAAATGATTGCAATACTTGCATTCACGTTAGGGTTCCAATTTTCAATTCTCAATTTAATTTAAGTATTATTTCCATCTCGAGAACCTCTCTAACCCTAAAAACACAAAGCCCCGAGTCACTAAATCAACACACTAAGCAAGAAAGGAAATCCTAAACAAGCATCTCATGGGAAGAAGGAAATAGAACGTGTGCACAAAAGGAAAATGATTTGAGCCATCTCTGACAAAGAAAGCCAAGAAGATCTTGCATCGAGCACATGTCCGTGGATATTCCATTATAGTATTACTTCTTTTATCACTAAGGATTACGTGTGAAGGCGCACCCTTGCGCCTGAGAAGGTTCGGTTGCAGTCTTGACAAAGGATTATAAAAGAAAAACTTTATTCAAACAATCAAATAAAAAAAAAAAAAAAAACCTTGAACCCGGCCGCCACCGAGTACAAGGAAGATGTTCAAGCGTACAAAATATACTTGGAAAGAAGAAAGAAGAAAAGAGGTTTTAGCCGTCAAGAGGATCGACATCGCCTGCACCGTCGGGTTCTCGCCGCCGCCGTCACTGTTGATGCTCCTCCTTCGAATCTACCTCACCCGCTTCATCGACATCTCCCGCAGCAGCAGCGCATTCCATCCCAACATCACCAGCGGGAGCATCAAAGGGCATAGCAACACTGTGGGTCGCGCAAATTGCTTTCACATGTTCGTGTTCGTCTCGTATCGAATCAAGAATTATCACGCCGTCCCGGATCGGGTAATCACACTTGTCTTCACTCTGAGGTCGTTTATGCTCAACTCTCCGCCTTCAACCGCGCCGCAAATCTCTCTCGCCCTTGCGCTACTAGTGTCTCGCAGCGTTTCCTCGCGCCTCCACCGCTCCTCCATGTCAATCGCACCAAAGTGCATGATACGTCCTCTTCGGCAATACGAAGGTGGGAGATAGACATCCCCGTATAGCACGGCCGACTTCGCGAAGCTTTAAGATCGATCTTATCCATTACATCTTCGTGTGCACGGTTTTCGGGCTTGTCAACTTCGAAACTTCTTTCTCGGGGAAGAAGCATATTCCTGCTTCTTCCATTCATTGAGAATGATCGTCACCGCTTCCATGATAAAGCGCAAAGGAGAGGAGGTTATGAGCGCACAAAAAAAATATCAAAAAACCAAATCAATCGATCGGTCAATCGAAGATCGAGCAATACGAGATATAGAATAAACTACCACGTGAGACGATTCTTTATAATCTCACAAGTGATGGGAGTAATCCCGTAAGAAAAAGAAGTCTTTACTTGCCACCTATGAAGGCCGCTAATTCGGGATAACAATCGACGAGGCTTATCGATATACCGAGGAAAGCCGTGTATGATGAAGGAAGTACACCGAAGAAGCGCCGAGCTCAAATATGTACAAGAGGAACCAAAGCGACTCACGAGATCAAGTCATGTTTCCTTCGCATCCTTAATCCAGAACCAACCGGTTGTGGCAACGCCCGACTATCCAGGTAAATATGTATCTATTTTAGCCTTGGTCATTTCAAGATATTTGTATGTCACCATCTCATGCCTACCGCACAATAGTGTAACCATTATGTGCTAGGCATGGGACTTAATGTTGATGGTGGATTTTCGTTTAAGGTTAAATTTGTAAAAAACCAGAAAAAACCATGCGCTGACATCTTGTAAAAGATAAAGCCATTTATAAGTGTTGGATACTCCCTCACTTAATTCACCAAGAATGGAGCATGTAGCAACAATCCCATTCTCGTGAATACATGAAATTCCTCCAGGTTGGAGCATGTAGCAACAATCCCTTCCTCGTGAATTTCATATCAGCCTTGTATTTCTAGTACTCATTATCGTGTGGCATGACGATCGAGTGTTACTCTTACGTAGTAACACGAACCTCCAAGCACTATAATGAAACCATGTACGAAATACCCGTACAGCCGACTCTCGGTGTGTTATACTAGCCCGATTGAGCCCCTCGGTGTGTTATACTAGCCTGATTGAGCATCCGGGACCGTATCGGTCCGGATATGATCCGATCGCAGTCATCCAACTCCATAAGCATGATTAGATGACCCTGCATCAATTCCATCACCCCCAAGGTGTGTATGGAATACCCACGGCCGACCCCGCATGGTCGGTCATTGGCCTAGCTTGCCAAGAAACCGTTCATACCAAGCATTATGGACGGAAAACCCTAAATTAGGGTTTGCGGCATATTACATGTGTCGCAAAACAGTCTCAACCATCCATCTTCGCAGGTATAGATGGAGGGTGTAGATGTAGACTCAAAGGGCCCGAGCATGTCAACACGATCACCGTGGGCTCCGCCACACATTTGACCAATCGGTCAAAACCAACCATGGTTGGTCGTGACAAAATTGTCACCCAAACAAGAGATGGCGCACGACTTTTGAAAGCCAAAATTAGGGTTTCAAGCCATCACGCGCGTCCATCTTCTCCGCACGAATGGAGGGTCACAGATTAGATTAAGCAAGGGCTCTGGTCATACTAGCATGACCACCGTGGGCCCATCTACCTCCTCATGTGTTCGGCCAAGGCATATCATGCCCGGTTAATCCAAAACGTGCGTCCAAACTAGCATGGCCACGCCTCCCAAACCACAACCGATCTCGACCACTCAACTTCATAGGACGATTTGGATGGCTCGGATCATGTTTTCATGGGATAATGAGGTATAGGTGTGAACACCAGCCTGCCATCTACACGCTGGTATGATCGACCAAGACCGACCAAGATAGGTCGTCTTGAAACGCGTGCCCAAACTAGGGATGTCACGCGGTTTCCAACTCCTTTGCGGCAATGAATTTCGCCGCAAAACCGATCTCAACCACTCGACTTTACCTAGGGTCAAATTGAGTGGCCTGGGATCGCGCCTTCATGGGACAAAGGAGGTATGGACGTGCACACCGGCATCTTGTCTACACACATGCCCGGTCGGTCCTCTCCAAATCCCTTTCCATGCTCGGTTTCGACCAAGTCAAGAGTAATGCTTGCGCACCTCTTCAAAAAACCCTAATATTCATTAACGGTCGAGATGAGTGTCTCAAAGATCATCTCATCCGTCCAATTTCACCAACTTGGTTATACAACCCCGGTCGAGTTATTTGGTCGTCGAGGCGTCATTACCCATCACTTTACCACACCATGATGCAGTACCTGCATAAAATACTGTTAAGTGCATATTTTGCATACATTTAGTGTCGAATCCATGCTAGTATTTGCTATATTTTCTTGTGAATTATTGTATATTACGTGTGTTTTTCTCTATTTGTGTTTTATTAGGTGAATCATCCGAAAGAAGCGAATTGGCACTTAGTTGTGCATTAAAAGAAGTTAGCCGCAAGCGGAGAAGGGTCAAAGACCAAGTGGAACTCGTTCAACTCTAGGAGTTCTTGCTATCACCTCAAGATGACGAAAAGACGAAACCAACGCCGGAAGAATGGGGTCAATCTGATATCATACAAAGAAGTCATGCGCGAAACAAGGATGATGCAGAAAATTGCACTGTCAGTTTTGCAAGACTGACAGTTGAATGTGATTACTAAAGGCACCCGACTATTTTACTCAGGGCTGTCCCATCATCTTCCACGATCAGCTCAGGGAATGATGGCTGCTGCCATGGACGACGATGGATTAATGGAATCTGTAGAACATATATGGGTTGATGGAAGATAGGGATGTAAGGATGAGAACTATGGGAGTTTTCCTTGCTAGTAATGGCAGCAATGAGAGAACGATCGATGTAGCTGTAGAGCTCGACGGTGACAAACAAGAATGGTCATGAAACGACAGTGAAGAGGTAACTAATGCAGGTCGAGCCTGTGGGTGATGCTGCTGATGATCAACGTGCTGGTGATAACTATCCAGTGACGATTAAGACCATCGATGGAGCTAAGTTGCTGCTGCCATCGGTGTTGAATATTAATGGAGTCGAGTCCACTGTGTTGATGGCTGAGGTTGCTGCTTGCGTCTGAAATGGAGCTGAGTTTGGTTGTAACTGAAATTCAGTTGAGAAATGAGCTGAGACAAAGCTATGGGTTCCCGGTGAGATGGAACTTGAAGGTATGTTGCCATTGATGACGCGTAGTGGCGAGCAAGATCAGGGAGATGCTGGCAGAGACGAGTTTGGCGCTGTAGGTGATGTTTCTATTCATTGGTGGTATTAGGAACTCGTGGCTAAGGAGTAAGGATGGAGAAACTCTGTAAGGCGAGGTTGTTGTTGATGGAGTTCGTGAAGCATTGGAGCTCAGTTACGTGAAACGGCGAGAGATGACGCTATAGTATGCATGGCTGCTTTCAACAGAGATGTGGTTCAGTTCTGGCATTGAGAGTTTGAACACAAAATAGGAAGAGAGCTCGGAACTGTGACAGTAGATGGATGCTGGCATTATCGGAAGAAGATGAGGAAGGTGATGCTCGTGCCAGTGGTAATGAAAGTCGCTGGACTGAAGAGTTGGCTTTCGCAGTGAAGAAGAGACAGAGATCGGACGCAGAGAAGATATGGCAGTTCAATTGTGTTGGATTTATCGAGCTTTGCTGTGAGCTGATGGCAGCAATGACGAAAGATGGAGCTCGAGTTTGCAGCCCACAGTAATGAGTCTGTGATGATCAATGGATGCTGCTGATATTGAGTTAACGTAATATACAAGTAATTGTTATGTATAACTTGTAGAGTTTCCTTTTAATAGGTTTCTTGTATCTTAGGAAATCTAGTTGTATATATATACACAGTTTGGTCGTGATGTAATACACAGAGAATTCTCTTAATAAAACATAGTTGTTTCTCTTCACAACTCTTCTCTTCCTCTAGTTCTAAACATAATAAACCCTAGTTTCAACTTGGTATCATCCTGGTCGTCATCCTCATGTCTTCCGCAGCCTCTTCTACCTCTGTCGTTACATCAGTTATTAACTCTTCTCAATCCATGATGGCTTCTTCTCTTTTTTCTCAACCTCATCATATTATCACGGTTAAACTTGATGACACAAACTATTCCCTATGGCGTGCTCAGTTTTTACCCTATCTTCAAGGCTATGATCTTGATAGTTATGTCAATGGCGATAAACCATGCCCTGCTGCTACTCTTGCCGATGAAAACCCTAATCCTGCTTTTGCTTCATGGGTCAAACAGGACAAGATTCTCCTTGGATGGATCTTTTCTTCTCTTACCCCTGCTGTCCTGCGTCATGTTCACCGTCTCAAAACCTCTGCAGAAGTCTGGTCTTCTCTTGAATCTCTTTATGCTTCAAAGTCTGACGCTCATATTCACCACCTTCAGTGTGAACTTCGCGCATTAAAGAAGGTGTGGATTATAGTGAAACATACAGCCCGGTTGTAAAGCCATGCACCATTCGTATAATTCTTACTATAGCCTTGTCTCATAATTGGGAAATAAATCGGTTAGACGTCCAAATGCGTTTTGCATGGCAACCTTGAGGAAGAAGTTTATATGAAACAACCACCAGGATACACTCGATCCTAATTTTCCCAATCATGTCTCATAAACTTCAAAAGTCTCTCTATGGACTTAAAAGCACCATGGGCGTGGTATAATAGGCTCAGCACTTTTTTGCTACAGTTGGGGTTCGTTACTTCCAAATGTGATTCTTCGTTGTTTATTCGTCGAGATGCACAAGGAATTATTTTCTTACTTGTTTATGTTGATGATATAATTCTCACGGTTCTAATACTACAAGTTTGGAGTTCATTGAACTTCTTTGCAAACGGGAATTTGCTATTAAGGATCTTGGTTCGTTATCTTATTTTTCTGGGATTGAAGCTACTCGCACTTCATCTGGTATGTTTCTAACCCAAAACGATATGCTCATGATCTTCTTATTCGGGCTAAAATGGATGGTGTTAAACCAATCCAGACTCCATTGAGTACTAGTGGTGATATGTCATCTCGATCGTAGTACATTCCTAAAGGATGCTACGAATATCGTAGTATTGTAGGAGCCTTACAATATTTGACGTTTACTCGTCCGGATTTAGCTTATCTTTGTGAATAAAGTTTGTCGGTTTATGCATGCTCCGACCTGAATTTCATTGGACTTTGGTTAAACGCATACTACGATATCTTAAGCAAACTTCTACATATGGAATCTTTCTTCAACCGGCGAATGCTTTGCAATTATCCTTTTCGCCTACACGGATTCTGATTGGGGTGGTTCTTTAGAAGATCGTCGTTCCACAAATGGCTATTGTGTTTATTTAGGTGGTAACATTATATCATGGAGTGCTCGAAAGCAAAAACAGTCTCTCGTTCTAGTCTCGAAAGCCGAGTATCGGGGTCTTGCTATTGCTCTCTTTGAAATTATGTGGATTAAATCTCTTCTTTGAACTTCAAATCTCCACTACATTTCCACCCATTTTGTGGTGTGATAATCTTGGTGCCACTTATCTTCTGATGAATCCAATTTTCCATGCACGTACTAAGCATATCGAAATCGATTATCATTTTGTTCGTGATCAAGTTGCTTCTAAACAACTGGACGTTCGGTTCATTTCTTCCAAGGATCAAATTGCAGATATCTTCACCAAACCACTTCCTAAAGATCGTTTTGCTATGTTACGATCCAAGCTCACGGTTCGTGATGACCCGTTACGCTTGCGGGAGGGTATTGAGTTAACGTAATATACAAGTAATTGTTATGTATAACTTGTAGAGTTTCCTTTTAATAGGTTTCTTGTATCTTAGGAAATCTAGTTGTATATATATACAGTTTGGTCGTGATGTAATACTGAGAGAATTCTCTTAATAAAACATAGTTGTTTCTCTTCACAACTCTTCTCTTCCTCTAGTTCTAAACATAATAAACCCTAGTTTCAACTGTTGATATTGAATGGAGAGATACAGACGAAGAACATGGCAGTGGTGACTATCGAGATGCAGCTGGTAGTGGAGATTGAAAGCCGTACCATTATCGAAAGAAGAATAGAAGTCGTGTTTGTTGGCAGAGACGATGATGCTGTGGTGAGCTCGGGGCTGTGATTGATGGTCTCTGGGTTGATATAAAACAGAGAAGGTGGAGCTCGAGATGCTGCCTGCTGGTGTTGTTAGTTGGAAATACGAGAAGTCAGCTGCAATGGAGAAGAAGAAGGAGGTCGAAGTTAAGAAAACTCATGGAGTTTTATTTTTCATGAGCGGGAGTTAAGAGTGTTCGCGTGAGGGCCCTGGTATAAGTGAAGCTGACCGGAGAAATTAAAAAATCCAGGGGAAAATAAAACTCTCGGTGAGTGTAGTATCCGTGAAAGTACCGGTGATTTATAAAATTCCAGGGGAAATTATTTTTCACGGAAGCATGTATGTCCGTGGGTTTGGATTAGGATATACTGTCAGTTCCATGGAACTGACAGTTGAAGTTTAAAGTAAATGGGCTGGGCCTCTGCCAATTGCGCAAGCCTATTCAGAATTCTCAAGCCACTTTTGGCACGACCATGACTTGGACGTGAGCTTGTTTTGGGAATATTGGCGAGTTTTGGCAACCATTCGACCGGGATTTTGGCGCACGGGTACGACAATAACCTGGATACCTATTTAAGAGAACTTCTAATATTTTTGAAGGGGATCTCATAATCTTTTATCAAGTTTTGGAGAGGAGAACTCAAGAGAAGAAAAGCTAGGGTTTTGGAGCGATTCATCACCGTAACTATTTCTTTACCATTTTATCATATGAAACTCATGGGTTTTGTTAGTACCATGAGTAGCTAAACTTCTTAGTGATTGGGGATGAATTCTAAGTTCTAGACATGATTTGAGTTATTATATAAATCTATTTTGAAGTTCTTCACATTATTATTGATTGTTTATACTAATTAAAATATTTATGATTGATTGATAGATTGTTTAGGTGGCCAACTGAATTAATTTGTTGATTAAATCAAATGCTAGTATTGAGTTAGGAGATAAGTAATAGTCGAATAATTCATACAAAAGTAGAGAACACAAGACCTTGCGGAGGGATTCTATATAGCGATTGTGTGTATAAATAGCACTAGAAAGTGGACCTTGAGCTAAGAGTCTAACTACTAGGATCAATCTATAATTCACAAAAGATAAAGCATTCGGACAAATTACACCTTGAGTGAGCTACTACTAGGTGGTTTCGAAGAATAGAATCTGGTATTGGAGAGCTGCGTACAAAGTGATTTAAGGAATTTAGGGGATAACATTGAGCTAGTTTGTTATTCCACGGTTGGTAATAATTTGTGATTAATTGTATTAATGGATGAATATAATAACTTGATGACGGTTTAGTAACGAAGAAGGATTCCCTGATCATATTTCTCTCCATTGCTTGCAACTTAATTATTTTCAATTGGTTTGTTATTTACTTTGAATCAAAAACAAAACCCCATTGTGACACTTTTTGACAACTAAATCTCCCTGCTTTTCGTGGGAACGAACTTGACTTCCATTATATTATTTTTAATTGAGTGGAAATAAGATATTAATTTGATTGCACCTACGACACGCATCAAATTTTGGCGCCATTCTGAGGGGAGCAATGATCGGTAGCTTTAGTTGTTATTTCTTTTTAGTTTATTTTTGTATATAGTTTTATTTTTAGTTTTTAACATTGTTGTCTAGAATTTTTTTTTTTTTATTTCAGGTACCATTCTTGGTGTTCACTATGAATTTTTAGTATTCACCGTTTGGAACGAGAGATGTGGGAGAATCCTTATGATAGTGAATCTAAACCTATTCCTATTTATCATATTTTTGATTCTCTCATTCCGGGAGAAGAGATACGGTCTGGAGACTCTATTGTGAGTGATGGCCGAAAACGTATTAATATTAGAAAACTTTCTAGGCAATACGATCAGCTAGAAGAAGCTGGAGCATCAGAAGAGACTCTTGAAGAAATTAACAAAGTCATACGAATGGAATTCCAATGTCGTTGGGATGTTGAAGATTATGAGGATGACGAAGATTCTGATGAAGATGAGCAACCTTTGCAAATTCCTTACAACAATGAGGAAGTTATTCTTACTCCAGATCATAATAACGATCCTTCACCTATTCAAAAGGAGGAGAGTGGATAATATTTATCTATTGTTGTAAACGGTGTAACATACTCACAAGAAGATCTTGGGATTTGTAACGAGGAGGACTTTCTTAGAGAATGGCCCGATTCCGATGATGAGAATGTTGAAGAGATGATGCTCGAGAATGAAACCAAGTTGAATGAATTCGTGGAAGACCCAATTAAGCTTGCCCATGATTACAATGATGCTGAGACTGTAGTTGAGGCAGAAAATGACGAAAAATGGTCGCAAGGTCTGATAGAGGACCACGAGATATGAGAGGTAAGTAATTCACTTGAATTCTCTAAGGATGAAGAGGATTTCGTAATACAAGAGTTTTTACAAGGTTTGACTAATCCTTTGCATATTAATTCTTCTCCTTTACCTCAATTAGGCTTGGATGTATGTTCTTCAGAAGTTTTATTGGATTACTTTGCTTCTAAATATCCACCATTGGAAATCCTTGATTCTCACATTGTGCAGGTTCACCAAGAGAAATCCATAGAAGTTCCAAAATTATATGTTCTCTATACACTTCCAGGTGTAGAAAGGACTAAGTGTGGGGGAAACTTCTATCGAGTGACAACATCACTATTGTTATTCTGTGCTAACAACGTTGTGAAGCTATTATTTGCAGTGCAGATTATTTTCTGGGTGGATCCTCAAAGCTTTATATTATTGGTATATGGGGAGGTTCAACGCGATAAGGTGGATGTAGACTCCCTTGAGCTTAAAGATTTACTTCCTCTGGAGGAGTAGCATAAGGAGAATGCCAAGTCGGGCTGACGACTTTAAACCAAGCGCTAAATGGGAGGCAACCCATAGGTTTTGTATCTTAAACCCTTCTTTTTTGTTTTATTGTTTTCATATCATATTTGCATCCCCATGTTTAATTTCATTGAGTCCGTAATCTATTTTTGAAGAAAATTATGACGAATACCTTTTCGTCAGAAAAATTCAGACTGCGCGTAGTTCAGTCCAGAGACCATAACTGTCATACCGTTTATCGAAACACTGTGCCCTCTTGACACTTTGTAGAAAACACGTAGATGAACAACTTTTGTGAAATGAAGTTTTTCCAAATTCCTTACCAATTTGCACAGTTTTTGCGTTTTATCTGCTATTACGTCAGAATTCAGAACTTTCGGTTTTACACATTGAGGACAATGTGAAGTTTAAGTGTGGGGGAGTATTTTGCATATAGATTTTTCAATTTCTTTGTATATATTTGAATAAAACCTCCAACTTGTAGAGATTTTAGAGTCACTAGCATACTTCTAGGTATGTTTACATAGAGATTCTGACCGACATAACTGAACTTGGAAGTGTTAGGGAACTACATTCGGATTTCTTACGAATTGGAGTGTTAAATAATGGATTTAATCATGCCGGTGATGCAAATTAGGAGCAGGGAGAAATGAATTATTAGAGTTTCTGATCAATCATTAGTGGAGACTACCCATTTTCATATCAACCAAGGCACCAGACCAAATTTTCTTTGTAGCTGACTAAAGAGCTTTCTTTTGAGTGTGTGTCACCGTACGTTAATTCCGGGTAGAATGGTGAGCTACCCAACCTCCCACCAATAGAAGCACTATTTTTGATCTCTTGAGTGCTAATTTTGTCAATCATAAGGGTGACGTCTATAGACGAAAACCACCTTCTTGTAGTTTGATTTGCAGTTAGCACCATTCTCTCTCTCGACAACAACAGATCCATAGAAACACCATCATCATCAACAAGTGGAGCGACATCAAAATTTACAAGGAAAGTTGAAGACGTTTGAGGTTTACAAGCAACAATACAAGGAAGAGCGAAATTTCATATTCAAGTAAAGCAACATATACATGAGCAGATTTTTATATACATGTTGAAGACTTACACATAAAGAGCGTAATTCTATATCTAAGTATGAAGACTTATTATAATAGCGAAGAAAATCAAAAGATGAGAGTTATTGAAGTTTATGATACGAAGGCATTACAAGTTTTGAAGATCAAAGTGGTAATGTACTTCTTTCATGGCCAAGTTAATTTTATTTCATATTTATTGTTTTAGTTGCAATCTCTAAAAAAAAAAAAAAAAAAAAAAAAAACGAAAAAGAAAAGAAAAAAAATATATATACAAAGAGATTTGCATTTAGGTTGTTATTTGTTCAATAAGGCCGTGTGGAAGAAAAATATATAAAGAAGTTTCAAGCAACAAGGAAATTGAGGAAAATAGTACAAATTGTCGAAGTTCTATAAGTTCAAGAGTTTATATCAAAGGTTGAAGACCGAAGACCTAGAAGATGAAGAAGACGAGCCGAAGGAAGACGTTTCTATTGGATGATGTGAGAGTGGTGCTTTCATCATTGCAATCGGATGTGAAGGTGGTAAGTACTCTCATCCTTGCTATAATGGTTGATTTCCTTTCGTAGAGATCATCAGAAAAATATCTTTATTTTCCACGATTTTGTGGAGTCTCCGAAATTATTCGGAAGGTTTCCTTCCCACCATTCAACGTGTGTAGGATTCTCTCTTCATTCCTACCTGCACACATGTGAGACCCATAAAAAGCCGTCTTATTGAGTGCAATTATCATAAAATCCTTTTAAGTGAGGCAGAAGTCGAGGCGAAATGCTTATTGATCGCTCTCAAACACGCATTCTCTCATTATGGTGTGGTTATTTCTCACTCAAGATTTAAGAATGAATATGTTCTTTGGTATTTCTAACTTCTTATTACTAGCATGCGAAAACTCTATGTCCTCATAGCTCTTTGGATGCTTGGGAAGCTGGAACGCTTTGAAGTTGGAGTAGGTTTGTGGGTATACCTCTCGTAAGCCCTCACGAGACTATAACTCGTCCACTAGGGACACCTAGGGGTTTAAAGGCCTCGTTATTCATGCTAAGAGTAACCGTAACCTCGGCGACATGGAGTTGTTGTATTTTAGATAGTTTGCTCGAGGACTAGCAAAAGCCAAGTGTGGGGGAATTTGTTAAGTGCATATTTTGCATACATTTAGTGTCGAATCCATGCTAGTATTTGCTATATTTTCTTGTGAATTATTGTATATTACGTGTGTTTTTCTCTATTTGTGTTTTATTAGGTGAATCATCCGAAAGAAGCGAATTGGCACTTAGTTGTACATTAAAAGAAGTTAGCCGCAAGCGGAGAAGGGTCAAAGACCAAGTGGAACTCGTTCAACTCTAGGAGTTCTTGCTATCACCTTGAAGAGGACGAAAAGACGAAACCAACGCCGGAAGAATGGGGTCAATCTGATATCATACAAAGAAGTTATGCGCGAAACAAGGATGATGCAGAAAATTGCACTGTCAGTCTTGCAAGACTGACAGTTGAATGTGATTACTAAAGGCACCCGACTATTTTACTCAGGGCTGTCCCATCATCTTCCACGATCAGCTCAGGGAATGATGGCTGCTGCCATGGACGACGATGGATTAATGGAATCTGTAGAACATATATGGGTTGATGGAAGATAGGGATGTAAGGATGAGAACTATAGGAGTTTTCCTTGCTAGTAACGGCAGCAATGAGAGAACGATCGATGTAGCTGTAGAGCTCGACGGTGACAAACAAGAATGGTCATGAAACGACAGTGAAGAGGTAACTAATGCAGGTCGAGCCTGTGGGTGATGCTGCTGATGATCAACGTGCTGGTGATAACTATCCAGTGACGATTAAGACCATCGATGGAGCTAAGTTGCTGCTGCCATCGGTGTTGAATATTAATGGAGTCGAGTCCACTGTGTTGATGGCTGAGGTTGCTGCTTGCGTCTGAAATGGAGCTGAGTTTGGTTGTAACTGAACTTCAGTTGAGAAATGAGCCGAGACAAAGCAATAGGTTCCCGGTGAGATGGAACTTGAAGGTATGTTGCCATTGATGACGCGTAGTGGCGAGCAAGATCAGGGAGATGCTGGCAGAGACGAGTTTGGCGTTGTAGGTGATGTTTCTATTCATTGGTGGTATTAGGAACTCGTGGCTAAGGAGTAAGGATGGAGAAACTCTGTAAGGCGAGGTTGCTATTGATGGAGTTCGTGAAGCATTGGAGCTTAGTTACGTGAAACGACGAGAGATGACGCTAGAATATGCATGGCTGCTTTCAACATAGATGTGGTTCGGTTACGGCATTGAGAGTTTGAACACAAAACAGAAGAGAGCTCTGAATCGTGATAAGAGATGGATCTCTGGCATTATCGGCAGAAGATGAGGAAGGTGATGCTCGTGCCAGTGGTAATGAAAGTCGCTGGACTGAAGATTTGGCTTTCGCAGTGAAGAAGAGACAGAGATCGACAGAGAAGATATGGCAGTTCAATTGTGTTGGATTTATCGAGCTTTGCTGTGAGCTGGTGGTAGCAATGACGAAAGATGGAGCTCGAGTTTGCAGCCAACAGTAATGAGTCTGTGATGATCAATGGATGCTGCTGATATTGAATGGAGAGATACAGACGAAGAACATGGCAGTGGTGACTATCGAGATGCAGCTGGTAGTGGAGATTGAAAGCCTTGCCATTATCGAAAGAAGAATAGAAGTCGTGTTTGTTGGCAGAGACGATGATGCTGTGGTGAGCTCTGGGCCGTGATTGATGGTCTCTCGGGTTGATATAAAACAGGGAAGGTGGAGCTCGAGATGTTTTCGCTGGTGTTGTTAGTTGGAAATACGAGAAGTCAGCTGCAATGGAGAAGAAGAAGGAGGTCGAAGTTAAGAAAACTCATGGAGTTTTATTTTTCACGGAGCTGGGAGTTAAGAGTGTTCGCGGAGGGCCTGGTATAAGTGAAGCTGACCGGAGAAATTAAAAAATCCAGGGGAAAATAAAACTCTCGGTGAGAGTAGTATCCGTGAAAGTACCGGTGATTTATAAAATTCCAGGGGAAATTATTTTTCACGGAAGCATGTATGTCCGTGGGTTTGGATTAGGATATACTGTCAGTTCCATGGAACTGACAGTTGAAGCGAAAGTAAATGGGCTGGGCCTCTGCCAATTGCGCAAGCCTATTCAGAATTCTCAAGCCACTTTGGCACGACCATGACTTGGACGTGAGCTTGTTTTGGGAATATTGGCGAGTTTTGGCAACCATTCGACCGGGATTTTGGCGCACGGGTATGACAATAACCTGGATACCTATTTAAGAGAACTTCTAATATTTTTGAAGGGGATCTCATAATCTTTTATCAAGTTTTGGAGAGGAGAACTCAAGAGAAGAAAAGCTAGGGTTTTGGAGCGATTCATCACCGTAACTATTTCTTTACCATTTTATCATATGAAACTCATGGGTTTTGTTAGTACCATGAGTAGCTAAACTTCTTAGTGATTGGGGATGAATTCTAATTTCTAGACATGATTTGAGTTATTATATAAATCTATTTTGAAGTTCTTCACATGATTATTGATTGTTTATACTAATTAAAATATTTATGATTGATTGATAGATTGTTTAGGTGGCCAACTGAATTAATTTGTTGATTAAATCAAATGCTAGTATTGAGTTAGGAGATAAGTAATAGTCGAATAATTCATACAAAAGTAGAGAACACAAGACCTTGCAGAGGGATTCTATATAGCGATTGTGTGTATAAATAGCACTAGAAAGTGGACCTTGAGCTAAGAGTCTAACTACTAGGATCAATCTATAATTCACAAAAGATAAAGCATTCGGACAAATTACACCTTGAGTGAGCTACTACTAGGTGGTTTCGAAGAATAGAATCTGGTATTGGAGAGCTTCCGTACCCAGTGATTTAAGGAATTTAGGGGATAACACTGAGCTAGCTGTTATTCCACGGTTGGTAATAATTTGTGATTAATTGTATTAATGGATGAATATAATAACTTGATGACGGTTTAGTAACGAAGAAGGATTCCCTGATCATATTTCTCTCCATTGCTTGCAACTTAATTATTTTCAATTGGTTTGTTATTTACTTTGAATCAAAAACAAAACCCCATTGTGACACTTTTTGACAACTAAATCTCCCTGCTCTTCGTGGGAACGAACTTGACTTCCATTATATTATTTTTAATTGAGTGGAAATAAGATATTAATTTGATTGCACCTACGACACGCATCAAATACACACGATACTTCACAAGTATCGACTTCCTGAATAACGCAGTTATTCAATTCAGCATTACATGCTATCTTTCGTGGATTCACGATCCACACATTTCAGACATCAATCATGTCACAAACTGGGGGATACATACTGGGGTATTGGTCTGGCGGTTTACAGCGTGAAGCGTGCAACGCGCCATCACAAGAACGTGTCAGGAAGTCATGGACGGTTAGAGATGAACAGGAGAAGTGTGCAAGACTGGTCGTGTGGCACCGACGCACAACTCCACTACTCCATCATTCCACTTCCTCCACTTCCCACGAGAGACGTGAATAAGGCTCAATGACTTGTATAAATAGGTTCTTCGCCCTATTTCAAACGACAACACAAGTCCAGACAAGACAGAAAACCAAGTGTTAATACAAAACGTATTCAAACACCCAGAGCTTGCTTGCATCAATCATAAGCCTGCTCACCTTTCTGTTACAAGTCATAAGCAAGCCAACACCTTCACAATCTCAACACCTTCTTCGCTTCCCTCCCTAAGATCAACCCCATCTCCTTCACTTTGTGACCGAAACAAGTCTGGAACGGCCATTTCTTGGTTTAGGCCGGACTTGCACAAATTGATCTCTCGAATCTACAAGCACTCACCGCGCAGTGCATTTGTTTAAGGTTTAAATTCATTCCTCATCCACACCCCAAATTACCAAATTCTGCAGGAGTAGTTTTCACCCATAAACACACTCATCTGCGACCGTTGATGGAATTAGGGTTTTTGAAGAGGTGCGCAAGCATCACTCTTCAGCTTGGTCGAATCCAAGCTTGGGATACAATTTTGACAGGGCCGATCGTGCATGTGTGTAGACGACATGACGGTGTAGGCGCCCATATCTCATTGTCTCGTGAAAGTGTGATCCGGGCCACTCAATTTGTCCGTGAAGTTGAGTGGTCGAGATCAATTTGCAAATGAAATTTGGTGCCGCAAAAGCCGCGCATCATGTCAATTTTGGGCGCGCGTTCCAAGACGACCAAGCTTGGTCGGTCCTGGCCGATCAGCACGGCGTGCATACGGTGGGATGGTGTATATACATGTACTTCATCGTCCCATAGAAACGTGATCTAAGCCACTCAATTTGTCCGGTAAACTTGAGCGGTCGAGATCAGTTTGTGGTTGGGAAGTGTGACCACGCCTAGCTTGGGGCGCGCGAATCAAGGTGTACAACCAAGTTTGGTCTTGGCCGATCGGGTGTGGAGATAGGTGGGCCCGCAGTGATCATGTTGATACTTATCGGACCTGCTTAGTCTATTCCTGGACCCTTCATCCGAGCAGGAGAAAAGGGACGCTCGTGATCGCGACACAAACCCTAATCAGGTTTTACCGACCGTGTGTCATACCCAGTTTGGGGCGCACGAATTAAGACGACCAACCATAGTTGGTCCTGACCGATCAGTCAGGTATGTAGGCGGCCCACGGTGTTTGTGTTGACATGCTCTGGGCCCTTTGAATCTACATCTACACCCTCCATCTATGCCTGCGAAGATGGATGGTTGAGACTGTTTTGCGATATATGTAATGTGCCGCAAACCCTAATTTAGGGTTTTCCGTCCATACTGCTTTGGTTTGGACGGTTTGGCAAACTATGCCACCCTTTTGGGGAGGCCGACCATGCGGGGCCCGCGTTGGGTCGGTGGTGAATATTCCAATACCTGCTTGGGGTCATGGATTTAATCTAATCCATCCAATCATCTTTGGTGAAGTTGGATGGTCGTGATCATTTCTGAGAC
Organism: Papaver armeniacum; assembly: GCA_023531295.1. Taxonomy (NCBI): domain Eukaryota; kingdom Viridiplantae; phylum Streptophyta; class Magnoliopsida; order Ranunculales; family Papaveraceae; genus Papaver; species Papaver armeniacum. The sequence goes on from JAJJWW010008362.1 coordinate 357,397, forward strand.
TGATATGGTCAGTTCAGGTTCAAATATGCTCAATCGGGCTAGTATAACACACCGAGAGATGCAACCTGTACGGGTATTTCGTACATGCTTCATTATTAATGCTTGGAGGTTCGTGTTGCTCTGCTGAGAACAACACTCAGTCGTCATGCCGCGGTAATGAATACAGAAATACAAATTTGGATATGCATTAATTAATAATCTTTGTAAATTCCATTGTGGTATATGGGATTGTTGCTACATGCTCCAACCTGGATGAATTTCGTGTATTTAATTCACAGAATACTGGGATTGTTGCCACATGCTCCATTCTAGGAGAATTAGTAAAGTGAAGAAGTATTCATCACTTATTAATGGCTTTATCTTTTGCAAGATGTTAGCGCATAATTTTGGCTTTTACAATTTCAGCCCTTAAATGAAAATCCACCATCAACACATAGTTATTTTCAATTTTGTTAAATGATAATATCAATAAAACCAAACCAAATTGCATAAACCTAAAGATCAGTTCCATGCACTGCATGCATCATTACTTAAAATAGCTAAACACAAGAAACAGACAGAATTACAAAATAAAAAGCATAACGTAATATATATACATCAACAACCTAAAAACCCCACGCCATCTCTCACACCACGTCGAGAGTTGCAGTAACCTCCCCTCCCATTGGCCGGTGAGCAAAACCCTCGTTCCTGATTGGTCGAAAAACAAATTATACCCCCTACATTTCGTGGCCGTTAATTTTTAATAGAATTGGCCGATCTGACGCTCCAAAATGATTGATTGCTTAGCATATTCTTACATCGCGTTTACATAATTTTAATAAAATCCGGGCCTTCGGATTGGCTGTCGAAAATAATGGGAAAAAAAACGTGACTATTTATATAGAAAAAAAAAAGGGAAGAAAAATCTGTGAACATGAAAGTAAAGATCCGTGAACAAAAAAAGGAAATAAGATATTAAAGTTTTCCAAAATTAAGAATAAGATAACAAAAAAAAAAAAAGTAGCTATTTATATAGAATGAAAAACAAAAAAAAGGGAAGGATCCGTGAATTTTAAGAAATAATATTAAAGTTTCCAAAATTAAGAATAAGATTTAAGAACTTCCAGAGATTCTATTCTAAATACGGCATCTTTGCGTGTCTATCATTACTTGATTAAAAACTTTCAAAAATTCTATTTGAATTATGGTATCTTTGTATGTCTATTCAATGGAAAATAGAATATGAAATCTGGACCTTCGGATTAGCGGCAAAATCTACAAATATCTTTTGTGAGGGCCTGGAAAAATTTTTTTTTGGGAAAAAAAATGAGAATTTCCATGTAAAAGAAAAATCAACATATATAAGTTTTTTTACGAGATTTATATGCCAAAGCAAAAAATCTTAGAAGATCTTTAGGGTAATTCTTTTTAGGAAAAATCCAAGAATTTCCATAATAGAAGAAAAATCATAAGTTTTTATGGAACTTTTTTATCGGCAATTAATGGAGTAATCCATGATGTAGCTTTTAAATAAATAAACGGAAATACTTTAAACATGGCAATTGATTTGTTTTTTAAGTATTAAATTTTATTAATTTCCATATAAAAAGATTTTCATTAATTTGCATGTTTTGTTTTTTATACGTAAAGTATTAAAAATAGATATTTAAAATCGAAATTTGTAACAAAAACTAAAAAAAAATATACGAAAGATTTTTTTTCCGTATTTTTTTAGGCCGAGAATCCCACAAATAACGAAATAAAATCTATCCTTAAACATGTAAAGATGCGTAATATCTTTTAGGAAAAAATATGGACAATTTTTTTTATTTGAAGCATATAAAACGTAACTATCCTAAAATATAAAGCTATATGAATTTATAGATATCAATCAAGTCGAAGGTATTATTTCCACAGCAAAAGTATTATTTATGGAATTTTTGACGTCCGTATATATATATGAACTATCAAGTATTCGAGGAAAAGCCAAATCCTGACTGTTTCCCAGTGTTCTCTTTTCTAGGATTTGTGTTGAATCTGTATTTTTTTCAGCTACAAAACGGTTTCTATTTTGGTTTCTTAATTTGGTTTATATTTTTGTTTAGATATTTATAGGTTGTTTATATCGTTTAGTTTGTTTTTTATGATTTTGTTTTAATTACAGTCAAAGGAGTAATATGAAGATTGTATTGCGATTGATGATTTATGTTTGTTTTGATTTTGTAGGTGAGAAAAAGTAATTCGAAGATTTGTGGTTTGCATTAATAATAGTCGCTAATCAGCATCTTCGTTGATTTGTAAGTTTAACCATTTTTTCTGATTTGTGTGTGAATGTATGTTCTAATATTTATTTTTTTGTTGAAAGAGGATGTATGTTCTAATACGATAATTGGTAAATTCCTCTATTCCTCATTTTTATCGATGTTGCAGGTGATAATAGGTAAATTCGAAGATTGAGTACTGTCTGATCGGTAAGTATTCAAGGAAAAGTTAGAGTGTGCATCCATAAATAAGTAGTCGGACTAAAAAGGATAGTATGAATATTTGGGGCATAGCAATGATTGCGGTGATTTATCTTTTTATTTTTTGATATTCGGTGATTTTTATTTGTGCATAATAGATAGCTATTTACATTAATTTTTGTTGGGCGTTGTTGTTTGTTTTGTTGGTATTGAGGAAAGTGTACTCCATAAGACTGTACACCCTCGCAAACAGCTAGCAAGAGTAGTTCTCTTGAACAATCAAAAAGATCCTGATACTTTGGGGTGCGATTTGCCACTTGAAAGCAGTGTAGATGGTTGTGTGATGCGGAGATTGAGGAACTCACCACTGGAGGAAGTGGTGCACGTGGTGAAGGAACAAGAGGTAAGTACTATCCTCGGGTGTTTGGGTTTCTCGATTGTGGTGTTGTTAACTAATTTAACACATCAATGGCACGTCAAGTAACCCTTTGTAGTGATTTCTATTGCAGATAACTATTTCTGGAATTGATGGTTGAAAGACATGGGTTGAAGCTTCTACGTACCAAAATGCTGAGAAAGTGGCAAAGGCGGTACCACGGTACACATTTCCAGCTTTTCCTTTATGCATCAGCTCATGGCCGACAGTACTGTTTTTCTTACCTTATCTTGCTAATAGGTGTACAGGTTGATACATCTGCCAATATCCAACCTGAAAGTATGAGGTTATTCGGAACTTGAGAACGGTTATTATTAAGCGCTATATTTAAAGGAAAAAAATAAACTGAGTGGTGTTTTTTTTCTCCTTTCCACCTGGCCTTAATATTTTTATTTTAGTCTTTAGAGTTGTCTTTTTTTTTTCGAACTTCTAATAGGGTTATCTTTTTTTGCAGCTAGAATCATGGATGTTTTTCTCCTGTTTTTGTTCCTTCTTTTGAGACAACAACTACTATACGTATGAAATCTATTAGATGCAGTTTCTATAGTTCAGAGATCGTGAACATGGTTGAAGTGTTGATCATCGGTGGCTTATGTCTTATTTGAGTCATATCACTGCTCCATTAGTACTTATTATGGCTGAGATGAATTTTGATAAGAAAACAGTTGCACCAGCGAACGATTCAGATTTTGATGCAAAATGGAGCTCATGTTTTGTCAACTTCACCTTGACTCCCCTTTTATATTAGAATATATTTTGATTTTCATTTTAATGCTTGGCTTTGGACAATTCTGGTGATGATAAGTGACACTTACCAAAATTATTTGTGGCTGCTAAGTTTTATACCGTTCTGTTTTATTGGATGTCAGACAGTGACTCCCAGTTCCCTACGTGTTCTTCAAGAGGACATGGAAATAGACACCTCTATAATGAACCCTATAATGAACCTCATGGAAGACGCAACAATCATTTTTCAAGTTCAGGAAATTATATTTGGGGCTTAATCCCTGCGGCGATCATTAATACCATATGGAGGGAAAGGAATTGCAGACGCTTTGATGAGAAGTACCTACATAAGACTGATGATGAACTTGATTCAGGAGGCAAAATCATCTGTGTTTTCTTGGGCAGCAGCAGCAGGTCACCGTGTCCATTTGAACTATTCGAATTCTGTGCTTAGTACATGTGACTCTATCTTCATGTCCATTTGTATTGTTGTACATCCTTAAATCTTATTAATATGTCTTATTTTTTAATTAAAAAAAAAAACCTCATGGAAGACAATTAATGGATGTTTGTGCAAAGAAAAATTTGGAAAAAGAAAATGCATTTCTTTAAGGGGGTCCCTTCATTTTTCGATGTTAAATCTTTTGTGTGATGTTGTATTTACGATCTTGGTGTGCCTATTCCTTCACGAAGGGGTATGTACATAAGAAGGTTAATTATTTGAAACATTATCCTGAATGGCGTTTGCATGGTTCCGTTCGCCGATGTTCATCCACATGCCAAGTCATTACACCATATTAAATACAAGCACTTTGTGAACACTATATATATGGTCTGAAGGTATTTCTTTGGAACTTGAAATCCTTTCTTAATGTTTAACAAAATTTGTAAATTTATGTACACATGCAAAAATAAAGTAATAAGCAATCAGTTATAACACTAACTACCGAGCATTAAGAAATAAAGTGATAAATTGGATTATCGTGATGACATCAAAGCTCTACTAAGGCTTATTTCAATAATTACAAAATTACAAATTTAGCAAAAGAAATTAGTAAATTATGCTAAATATTTCCAACAGGCAACGGGTATATATGGAAATTTCGTTGTTATCAGGCTACGAAATTACTTTTAAGTATATATAAAGGGTACAAGCTTCTGGATTTGCAAGCTATCAAACTAGCACGATCAATGGGTGAGAAGGAATTGTTTTTTTTTTTAAATGATTCACTGTCAGTTTTTTTCTGAACGTCAGCTTAGATTGAAAAATATATAGCCTAATGACTTAAAATCGTGGTTCCGAGAAAGCTACAGAAGTAAATATATAAGTTCTGGAGAAACCCTAGCCCTATTCTTTCCTCTATTTTACCATCTGTTTTACCATTTCCTCTTGAGCTTTCCCTTCTTAGCGGCTGAAATTTTATTTCACCTTTTTTATCTTAATCAAGTTGAAAGTTCACTTTGTGCATAAATTTCGTTTTGATATTTTTTGTTATTGTTACATTGATGTTTAGGTGTATGTTTGCAGAGTATGTTTTATTTTCTTATTTGTTTGGTTTGGATTAATCGAAAATGTTTTTTTTTTCCTGTATCAGAGAAGCAAACAGAAATGGATACAAAGGTGGTGGTTTAGTATGGGAAAACGATATAGTAACCTATACAGAACCTCTTCAAGAACCGATGGTGATGAAAGGTGATGAGTATTTGTGTAAATAGTTGAAAATGAATCCTTATTTGTATAAACCAAAATTCTACTGTCAGCGGTTGATTATTTCAGTTTATGAGATGTCTTGGATAGGATATAGTACATAAAATTATCTCACTCATTTCAGCAAGGACATCCGTGGTTTCAACCTGGATCATAGAAAGGTGTCCTAGGCATCTACAACTATTTTAGCACACAATGTCTTCACGATTAGATTCCTTTTGAGAAAAAACATCTAGCAGCAAGAATTCCTGCAAAAGAAAAAAGGCAGAAGAAGAAGCAAAAATCCTCCGGGTCATGGGCTTGATTTGGAGATGAATAAGAGGTTCGTTAAGTGATGGTGTTGAAGCCAGTAGAAGATAGCTGTAGATTAGGAAAATGATTTGGTAAGTTTTCTTATCAAAGACCTATCATTTTGTATATTAATTTATATACAGTGGTAAAGTTCGGTAGTATTTTTCCTGTAGTATCAATAAGATGAAAGCCATTAAGATAAGGTCATTGTAAATTTTCATAATTCAGTCTTCTTATTTGTACATTAAGATTAGGTATATAAGAAGGCATGACCAAGGATGAGAACTCTTAAATTCTTAAGAAAGATAGATCCCCAAATAAGTGGTCATTTAGCATTTGTTAGCTCGATCTTGAGAACTCTAAATTTGGTCTTGGAGTTGGATATCTCATTTATATAATTCAATTTTTTTATTTGTACATGTAATTAAGGTTATCTTATATAAAAAGACATGGCCCAGGATGACAAGTCTAAATTTGTTAGCTCCATCATGAGAACTTTAAATTTGGTATGTGGACTCTCTTATTTTTCTGCAGAGGTCAGTTCTAAACCTAAAAAATACGTCCAATGGAAGCTCAATTAGAAATGTTATAACTCAAGAGTTCTAGCAATTTTTTATCCTCTATTAGAAGCTTTGGATTTTTTTTTTTTATTTTGCAGTTAACCAATTATTTATTTTTTCTATGTATAATTTGTTGGACAACAGATGACAGACACTAAGTAGCTTTAAGATCATGCTTTAAAAAAAAGTAGCTTTAAGATGCGGGTACACTGCCTGACACAATCCGGTAATACCTTTTAATTTTGGTTTGTGGGGTAGTAAATTTTTATTCGCTATGCGCTAACCCCCTCCCATTGGTCGGTCAACGAAACTCTCGTTCCTGATTGGCTGAAAAGTAAGTTAGCCCCCATACATTTCGTGGCCGTTAATTTCTAATAGAATTTATTCGATCCGATGTCCCAGATTTAATCATAAATTAATTAAAAAAAAACGGAAAACCTTTGTGAAAATCTAATTATTTCCCAGATTTACGTAGATTCTTAGCCAAATATAATCAAAATTTCCAAATATTGTGCTTTCGTGCATGTACTTTGTTTGGGGTTCTCGTAATCTCATTCCTATTATACTCCTAAAAACAGACATATATGTCAATCTAAATGTAGACATATAATCAATAGGATCTGGTACTTTCTTGGGTAGGTAAGATTTACTACCAGAAATAAGCTGACGGGTAAAGTATTTTAATGGCGACTTGGTATTTATTTCTATATATAATATTCTCATTCTATGTTGTATACATGTTAACAGGTAAGGTGTTTTAATTCCATGTTTTATATTTTAAGGTGTGGTTTGGGAATAATGTTGTAATTTTGTTAACAGATCTAGAAACTGCCAGATTTCTTTTTGTCTGTCTCTATATTTAGATTACTACGGATATAACGATTGATTAGTCGACAATTTATGCTTGGTTGTATATAAACTGTCCAGAGGTACTTGGTTTGCACGTTCAGTTGCATCCGCCAAGAGATACGTGACTATAGCCTCCTATAGGATACCAAGATATGACTATAGCCTCCTATAGGATACCAATCTATCAAGATCGTGCTTTCAATGGCTGAGGGAGATCAGAAAACAATGGACAGTCCTAACAAAGGTTTGTGACCTAGCCAAATTACCACTGTAACGTTTTTTTTTTATTTTAAAAATTGTTCTCTATTTGGAGTTCGTTTCATGATTGTGGTGTTGCCGTAGTATGGACTTTTTGATCAACACTTTGCTTTTTTAGGGATTTAATTATGCGGCATGAAGTGCTTCTTATTTCTTATGAAAACAAACTCTGAGAAAACGAACAGTTTGGAACTGTGTTTATTAAAACACTACGGCCAGAAAAACCACGGCCAAAACCCATGTCCGTCACTAATTTTTATGCTAACATATTGTGTGTATCCAACACAATTTACAAAAGAGATGACCACAAGTAGTAGTACACATACCGTCGCAGCGGAACTCATCAAAGCAGATCCTAGGTATCTATTTCATTTAAGAACCTAAAACAAGAAAACCCTATGTATCTGTATTTATTTTAGTGTTTGGTATTACTTTTGTAGAGAATTCTTGATAGTATGTGCATATCTATGAATATACAACTGAGTTTGATTGTTGGTTTTATTGTTGATTGATCGTTTTGTTGGTTCTTTGTTTACTACCAATCTGATACTGATTTACAAACTCAGTCCGGAGAGTGCACCTCATAAGATTGTCAAGGCCTTAGTTTTGAAGGTCTGGAAGTTCGAAAATAAACGGAGTGGGAAAGTATGGAAAGCTCAAAAGATTGTCAAGGCCGTAGTTTAGAAGATCTGGAAGTTCGAAAATGAACGAAGTGGGAAAGTATGGAATCTTGAGATTCATCTTATTGACCAACATGTGAGTATTTTCTTTCATGTTGTCCAAACTCAAATATACCGGGGATAGCCTAATTTGTTGTATAAGCTTTTATGGTAATGCATCAGTTGTCTTAAAGTTTGTCATAATATTTAGATTTAACTACTACAGAAGAAGGGAACTCAAATGCAGGCTTAACAGGTTTCAAAGATAGAATTTATACTGAATTTGCAGTCAATTTGTAGTTATTGGACTGGAATATGAAGACTTGGGACACTTCATTTTAAGTGTTGGCAACAAATTCAGTTCAAGGCGAAGAAGAATTTCATTCCAAACTTAAGCTTTGACAAACAATTGATATTTGGTTGTATCCCATGCAATCTCTATTTCTTTGGACACTTCATTTTAAGTGTTGGCAACAAATTCAGTTCAAGGCGAAGAAGAATTTCATTCCACACTTAGTGTTGACAAAAAATTGATTTTTGGTTTGTATCCCATGCAATCTCTGTTGTCTTTGCTTTGGTTCATATGGTCTCTTTCATTATATCAAAATGGTGGTTTAATTACTTCATAATTGTCTTCATATGTAATTTGCTAAATGAAGGTGTAGTTTTTTGTTTTGCTCACCTTAGATTTGATGCAATTAGACCAAATATATAGCTATAATTTTTTATGAGTTTGTCTTGCTTTACACTGTCTTGCTGCTATGTATCCAATCTTTTTTTAAGTTAGTTTCATTTCCATGAGCAGAATGTTTTAATTGATATCCATATTCATTCATGTGCCAAATATCCAATCTTTTCTTAAGTTAGTTTCATTTCCATGAGCACACTGCTTTAACTGATATCCATATTCATTCATGTGCCAAGAAGGTTATAGGCTTATAGGCAGTCTAAATGCTCGACATTTTAAGAAGGTTGCTAATGAAAAGCATTTAGAAGTTAATTTACCATCATGTTCAGAGAGTTTACCATCTAGCTTTTAGAATGTGTATCTCTCTACTAGGGTGATAAAATTCATCCTAGGTATCACAATGAGGTATATATAATACTTCAAATTACTATATGCGGAGTTCTGAACTATTGAGATCTTATAGTTGGTTGTATTCTTATGTGTTGTTTAGAATACCAGATTTATGATAATGGACAAAAGGTACTCTTTGAACTTTAATCTCTCGGAAAAGAAAGATGCGTTATTATGAATTAATGGTCTGCAAGTTACTGAAAACAATAAATTTATTCTCATTTGGATGGTATGTCGACTCATGAGTCTTAAATGGATAAATTCAAAGAGGTGAGGATTTTGTTGATGCTTAGATGAATTGGATACACAGTTGAATTTTACGTTATAGGTTTTCATTATTTTCCGGTCAACATGATAGGTGTCCAAAATACAATATGTGAGTGTTGTTGCGTGATTTCTGGTGGTAGGAGATGGTAGTAGTAGCGTGTCTGGGGGCAGTGGGTGGTGATCGCTGTCGTATGCGTCAAAAATAATTTCACTTTCCTAAAGTATATGATAAGAAAGAGTTCGTATCCACAGAGAGGCGATTGTAGTTATTTCGTAATCAATTTCTTAAAGTAACCAATTGGGGGGATTTCTGAATTTTATGTAAGCAATAAAAGCAAATTAAAACAAAGTAAATTGTAGAAAGTAATCAATGGAGAGAGATATTGGTCAAGGAATTCATCTTCAATCTTAGACATGTGCTTGCATATATGATTAGAATTACGATTTAATCTCTTGTGTTATCAAAAGCCTAGAGAATCAAGAGAGCAAGATAATCTATTAATTTCCTAAGTTATTCAACACACACATTAGGGCTGCGTATGTGAAATCTACCTAAAGAATAAACTAACGCCTTGCGCTAATCAAGTTCAATTCCTAGGAGCATTAAGTTTCAGAAATAGGCTAATCAATGTAATTGTCATGCGTTGCGCATAACAATTCGGACAATGGTCAAACTCTACATATGATTACGAGAGTGTATCACTACAAACCGTAAACATATCATGCTACTTGTATTCAAGGTTATCGCTCGATGAAAAACCCTAAAATAGCCATGGACTAAGATGCAAGTTCAATTAATTGGCCACTTAACTAATCAAACATCATAACCCTATCACAATACTTCAATCATGTGATCATAAAAACAGTAGAGAATTGAACGATAATCAAGAGAGAAAACTAATACATAAGGCAAACACAAGTTTTATAAATAGGACTACATCCTTAACCAATAATGAATTAATTAGCTACTCATAGCTATGGAGTTCATCACAAAAAATATAAGTTGAGTAAAGAAGAAGATGAACAAAAGCAAACCCTAGTTGCGTAAACAAAAGCGGCTCTCCAAAGTTCCAAGAATAAGATGTATCCCAAAAGTTGTAGAATTCCTCTTTTTATAGCTTTTCCCTTCTTCCAAAATTAGGTCAAGTCTCAAAGTCCATTAGATAAAAATCCACCAAGCCCATAAGAGAGAGAAACCCGTGTAGAAAATATGTCCAAAAAATCGTCGTAGGGAAAACTGGTATTGTGGCCGGAATCGCCGGAGAAGTGGCCGGAATCGCTCCGGTGACCGGCAAAGGCCGCCCGGTCACCGGCCAACGGGTCAACTCGGGTCTGGTTAATGAGTCAACTCGGTCAGACCGAGTCAAACCGAGTCAGAGTGAGTCAGTCCGGGTCAGCGTCTTACTCAGCTGAGTGAGTGAGCCAAGGCCAAGGCCATTGCCATTTGCCAAAGCCATCTTGTGTTGCACCAAGATGGTGCATTAGTGCTCAGCCCAGCCATGATGGCTAGTCAATCTCCTCTCATCTGTAGCTCAATTCTGCAATATTCTCAGCTCCTTGAAGCAAAGACACTACTCAACCCATTCTATGTATAACCACCTAAACTCACCGCAACCACCGTGCCATCTCTCGCACCGCCATCTCCATAGCATTCTTACCGCATTCCACCTGTCACAACCACACACCCCGCAACACCGCAATACCACCAGAGCACAACCGCAACTCTATCAATAACCCCGTTGCAACCTCATCAAGACTGCCTGCAAAATCCATCAACATCTCCCTTGCTCTAGACCTCATCCTTCTCAGCTGACTCAACCTGCAACAGCCTTGCACAGCTGCAATTCTGTAATCCCATGGAATCCAACTCAGTCACGATAAGCCATTCACTGCACCAGATTCATCCTTGCCTGAGCTCACCACCAATACCCAAAAACCATCTCTGGCACTTCCTGTACTTCACTAATCCAGCAAACCTGCAAACGGTAGCAACAACACAATCAGCTTCCCTGCAATGAGCATCTTTGAGCTGCACATGCCTCTTGCTACTGCCACCTGCAACACTAGCCCTTGACAAACCACAAAGACCCATTCGGCCCAATAGATGTAGCTTCACTACACACTTCAAACATCACGGCCACTTCAACTCCATCCAACAAACCTTACTCATTCCCATTTTAGCCTTTCCTTTACTCCCATCACCTGCAATTGCAACCTGGGTCTTCACCAGTGCCCTACTCCACCAGAAACTCAACTTCTCAACATCTCCATTTCCTGCATCAACACCACTTACTTGAGCCCACAAATCCAACCAACACACATATAACTCCTACCCTTGCATTGCTGCTCCAGCTACAGCTTCCATTGGCGGCAACCATTTCAATCCCCTATACAACTCAACTCAATACCACCTGCAATACCCATTCTTCCATGCTTGCATTATTCAACCTGAGATCCTCCATCTACTAAACACACATTTCCACTTGTAGATGCATCATGACCTTATAATACTCCTGCTCAACACCAAGGTCAGTAGCATCGCTCCGCCATCATTGACCCTTGCGCCTTCATAGCCAAACTCAACATCAATTCCCTTGTCACAAAGAAGCAGCCCCGCAATGGACAAATCAATCATTCATTCAACCTCCACCGAGTCATAATCACCCCAGGCTTTATACACAAGACCACCAGATCCGCTCATTTTGAGCCATACTGTCACAACTTGACAATTACTTCACCCCATCCGCTAAACAAAGAACAAACCCATGGCTCTCCTCATCAATGTCTCCACCAGAGCAACCTGTGAGGCCATACAAGCCTTCATTGCAAATCAGTAGCTTACCATTTTCGATCTCAAATTCTCCGATTCATTTCATGTCGAACCCAAGTTTCCTTGTCCTGTTAACAACCCCAAAACACCATCAATTCCAGCTTGCTCTCTTCTATCAAATCCTGAGATCTGAGCTTGAAACCCTAAGTTTCATAAATCTCAATGTCTTCTCGATTTACCCTAAAACAATGAACCCTAGCTTCTTCTCGCTCTTCCATTACCCTGAGCTCACTAATTTCCTCCACCAACAGAAGCTCTGAACTTCTCGATCTACTCTCAGTCACCAGCTACCACCTCACCTTCACGGCAATTGCAGAACACAACTCCTTACAATAAGAATTGGAATCATACCCTTGTTGTTTCTTCTATTCAGATTCATATAAACCAAATCTTCTCCCTGCTGTTCTCCAATTCGGCAACCACAGATTCATCCCACTTCAACTCCATCGACTCAATCATTTCAGGTGGAAAAACAAGTAAATGTTAGAGAAAATAACATTTCTCTCGATAGGTTTAGGTGTAGGAATGGAATGGTTATTCCCACTTAGGTGGCTCTGATAAGGGATACACAGCTAGCAGCCCCCTAACCAATGCTGGTTGTCGTTTAATACTCTTCCATAAGAGAATTGTTCCTTAACCTTGGCTGGGCTCCAGATAGTGTTCGCCCATGAAATGACAATTTTGCCCTTTTGCTCCAAATGGATGATTTCTCCATCTTTTCGTCCGTGCGACTCCAGAGTACCTAATAACTCAAAAACACGCATAAGATACGCAATTCCCAAGGAAAATAGCAAAGAAAGCATAAATACTAGATATAATATTAGGTGTTTTACAACACCTATCAGGTGGTGGTGGCGGTGTTTGAGGTGGTGGTCTAATTTTTAATTAGTTATTTCCATTCTTGATTTTGCTTGATTTTCTTTAGCTAGGTTGGCTAATTCATGTTTTATTATGAAATTTATTATGAAATATGTTGTAGTAGATGCTATCCGAGGAACAAAAATAAACATCACAAATCCTAAATTCCAACACCACTTCAGTACCTGTTTCAGTTGTTGAAAAGTATGAATTTGACTGATATATCTAGGGGCGATAACTTGAGATTGTGGATATCCAAAAATTAGTATCTTTAAACCTCTCACTTCTAATGTTTTTTTCTGAATTTAAAAAGTTAAAGAAGGTTGTCTAAAACAGGGATCCAATGACTTTGGAAGATTTGAACTAGGAGTCGTATGAAGTGAAAATATTATGTACGGTTTTGTGGACCGATTTTAGTTTTTGTTGGTCTTTTTGGTTTTATTTTTTTGTATGAGGTGAAATTATCATATACAGTTACTGTAGACTTTGTTATCGTTGTATAGGTTCGTTACATTATTGATGGCTCTGTATAGACTTGGAATATTGTCTGTTTATGTATGAAGCTACCGATAAAAAAAAAGTAGCTTCATATTCGTTTGTGTATATGATGGACTCAGTCCTCTCTAATTCAATTTTACGGAACTTGAATAGGATGGACTTAGTCCTCTCCTAAGTACGTTTAATAAGCAATTGATTCCCTCATCTCCATTAATGACATGTACGTATTAGGTGGGGCTATAATTTCGATATGTTAATATTTGGTAGGCTTTAGAAGTGGTTTGATTTTGCCAACTTGTTATAAACCGCAAGTGCACGGTGTCTACTATGAAGAACAGGGCAAATACGGGTCGATCCTCAGGGACTTGTGATGCTAATATATTGATCAAAGCTTGCTAGACTGAATTCCTAAGAGGTGACAGAAATATTCGGTGTGTTGTCGATGCGACTGAAGTGAAATTGTGACAGTGAACTAAGGTATCAAATAGGTAGTAACAATTTTAGAGAACACTAGAGTGGTGAATCCACCTCTAATTCTCATGCTCAGGCAATGTAAGTCAAGCTATGATTTTGTGCCTTCATTTGAAGGTCTTGGCTAGATGTTCATTAACTAGTTTTGCTAACTCACCCCTAGTATGAGTGGTCTTCTTACAGTACCACTCATCACATGCTTATAAGCTCAATGGCTAACTACTAATCTTAATCATATTATAACACAACAAAAATCAAACCAAAGACAAACATGCTTGGCATGATATTTAGGGGTTTCATCAAACACCCTAGCAATTAAGTTTAGAACATGATACAAATTACACTAAGTGGTGCTCTGGCTAGCCCAGACATGCCTCTAACACACACAGTTCCCCTCTATTTATACATGCAATTTCCAACCCTAGTTTTCTTCAAAACACAAATTAAAAACAAATACACTCTCACCCACGTCTCTGAATCGTGCTCTCATCTGTCAGTCGGCTATGAGAATTCTACAATTTGCTTTCCCCCAAATTTGCTGAAACCCTAACTTAACCCTAACTCTTTCTATTTCTCACTTAGCCTCTAGGGAAGAAGCTATGAGAGAAATAGAGGGAGATTAGGAGCGGCTGTGGTTGTTGGTGGCTGAGACGGCGGTGGCAGGAGATGAGGGAGGTGGCGTTGCAGAGCTTGGTCGGGAGAGATGGAGGTGAAGCTCTGCAAGTTCTGTCGGGTGAAGAAAGAGAAGGAAAATGAGAAAATGAGTGATGGTCGAGGAGATAAGGGTGTGGGAGGTTTTTTGTGGAGCGGTACAACGATATTTGATGAGCATCTCAGTAGCGAGCGTAGGATGAAGATAAGTGAGATCTGAACGGCTCGGAAAGGACGGGCTATTTTGGTGTTGAGCGGATGCATCAAGGGACGATGAGCAAGAAGGAGCGACCGTAGGATGTAGCTAGGCGAGATCTCAACGGTTCGGGGTGAACGGGCTCGGATCCGGGTTGCGGGTCTTGGATAGCTTGGGCCCATGTCTTGTAAATGGTTTGCTCCTGATGCGCGCGCGGGCTTTGGCTTTTTGCTCCATAGACGCTTGTCTCCACTTTTCTGCTCTTTTGGCTCCTCAATTTCTCCAAGCTTTATTTATTACCTAAAAACACAAAATTAATTAGTACAAATATTTATTCTTGAAAACAAAGAAAACACAGAATCTGGGATACTATCTGATTTATGAACACAAAAGATGAGTTAAATGCCAATAAATAGATGTATAAATATGCAATATTTGGCACTCATCAAATACCCCCAAACCTGAATTTTACTTGTCCTCAAGTGAAACAGAAATTAGGAAATCCTAACTATACCCCTTTCGCAGGTCTCTCGAATGCATTTAGCGTATGCACTAAGCCTTTAAACCCCTAGGTGTCCCTAGTGGACGAGTTGTAGTCTCGTGAGGGTTTACCAGAGGTGTACCCACAAAACCTTCTCCAACATCAGAGTGTAAAAGAGTCTCAAGCATCCGAGGAGCTATGAGGACATAGAGTTTCTGCATGCTAGTAACACGAAGTTAGAACTACCAAAGAACGCCTTCTCATCCTTAAGTGCTGAGCGAGAAGTAACCATACCATATGAAAGAATTCGGATTCGATTGTGATCATAAGCCTCGACTTCGCCTCACTAGTAGGGTTTTATGATAATTGCACTCAAAAAGATCGCTTTTTAGTCTCTCATGTGTGCAGGCAGGAATAAAGAGAGAAATCCTGCACACGTTGTAGGTAAGAAGGATAACCTTCCGAAATAATTTATGGAGACTCCACAGAGTTGTGGACAAAAAGAATCTTTTCTGATGATCTCTAAGAAAGGAAATCAACCATTAGCAAGGATGGGAGTACTCACTTACCTTCTCACCCGATCGGCAATTAATATCACTCTCTCAGCATTCATAGAAACGTCTTCAATCTTCGGTCTTCGGTCTTCAAATGTTGATGACGAACTTCTGAACTTCACAAAAACTTGACAAACAAATTTTTTTTTTTTTTTTTAAGTACATGAAATGAAAATAATAATACAACTCAATTTTTTTTTTTTTTTTTTTTTTTTTTTTTTTTAACTTGGAATGAAAATAACAATAAAACAATAAGACTCAATTTTTTACACTTGTCTTGATTTCACAAACTTCATTAATTCTCATCCTATTTTCTTTTGTTGTATGTAACCTTGGACTATATCAACTTTTCTTCAAATATTCTGATGTTGCTCCGCTTGCTGACGATGATGTGTTTCTATGAATCTGTTGATGTTGTTGAGAGGGAGAGAGTGATGCTAACTACAAATCGGTATTTAGAAGAAGTTTTCATCTTTAGACGTCACCCTCATGATTGACAAAAATTAGCACTCAAGAGATCAAAAGTAGTCTTTGAAAGTGGTATGAAGTTGGGTAGCTCACCATTCCTACCCGGAATTGACGTACGGTGACACACACTCTAATGACTTTTCTAGAAAGTTGCAAAAATTGAAGGTTGGTGCCTCACTTGATGTAAAATGGGTAGTCTCCACTATGGGTGATCACAATTCTATTACCGAATATCTAAACATCACCTAATTCGCCCTCCGGTATGGTTAAATCCAACTTTAACGCTCTAATCAACTAAGAAACCCGATTGTGTTCTCCAGTACTTCCAAGTTCTGTTATTTCGGTCAGACTCTCTATGTAAACATATCTAGAAGCATGCTAGTGACTCTAAAATCTCTAAAAGTTGGAGGTTTTTATTTACAAAGAGTTTCGATTTTTTTTTTTTTTTTTTTTTTTTAAATGAAGTAAAACAAAAAGACTAAAAACTCTATATGCAAATACACCCCCAAACCTAAATCAAACATTGTCCTTAATGTGTCGACAGATAGAAAAAAATTAAACAATCACATACCGAGAGAACTATGCTGATAAGAGAAAAGGGAAGAGATTACCGGTATGTCGGCGGTAGCAAGGTTAGAGCTTCATTAGTCAAGGCTAGAATCCAACATTCTCAGTGGAGATCATATCGGATTAGCACAATATATGCACAAGAAGACTCAACCGATTCAAGAAAGAAAAATTTAACAAGTCCTACTGGATTATATACAATGAAAATTCACCATACACCAACAATCTAAAGAGTTGAGGATCAACCTAAAAGACGGTATGCGAAACATCAACGATCGTACACAAATATAACATGAAAGTGCAAGTAAGACTGCATATGTGAATGAGTTTCCCCCAAACCTAAACTTGTCAACAGGTGTGTTTGAGAGCACAAAATCTTGCAATTTTAAAGGTACATCATGCAAAAGATCTAACTCAAAATGAGTTTTGCTAATAACAGGCAGACATACACATTCCAACTGTGGTTCCCTAAAGATGTTATACTTTGATGCAAAGTAGTCCAAGAGGACTTGGGAAGCACAAAGCTCTAGGCCTAAATTAGGCATTTTCGGAAAAGTTGGTTTTGCAATTTTGTTACAAACTACACCTAGGTTTGGTGGAGGAGTTTCAATTTGTGGCTTAGGAGAGAAATTAGGTACATCTAAGTTGTTTTCATTCATAAGATCATTTGCACCATCATATACTTTCCTAAGGTCAGAAGAAGGTAAATCATGCTCACCAGCATAGAACAATTCATCAATCTCCATGTCATACTCATCGAGGAGGCAACATGTTGTGACATGGGCAGGGAATCAGACACAAAAATAATATCATGATCCATAAGAACACTATTGTCAACAGAAGATTCATCCTTTCTTAAGTCACAAACAAGTTGTGTAGCATGCTCACTTTCACAGAAGAATTTCACAAACCCAAGCTCAGAGTTAACATCACATATATGAATGTTAGAAGAAGTATCATTCATAGGGTTCACAGAAGAGACGCCTAACGTCTCTGAACCCAAAGGTTCCATCATATTTTCAGCATACACATGTTCTTCTAACATATCATATTCATCATCATCATCATCATAACAAAAATTCATCTTCCCATTCAAAATTTGAGCATTTCTAGTGTACTCATTTACCTCTAGATTAGGTTCATATTCAGTGTATGGTTGTGCATATGATTCACTAGAGAAGGGATGCTCATGCAATGCTTTCCATCCAAGTATATCATTTCTTTGTTCTATGAGCTTTTCCATTAGTGACTGCATACAAGGGGTTGGGGGAGTATAACATTGTTCATCCTCCCATGGTGGTTGATGATGCATGTGTGTATGGTTGTCATGGCTTTCCCTAGACTGCCTAAACTCATGCAAAATGTAGCAGTTCTCAGCAGGGTGGTCTAAGCTACCACATAAGGTACAAGCATACATTTCATATTGCCTAGGGGAATTAGATTCGACAGATTTCTCATGTAATTGCCTTTCTAAAGCAGATACTTGAGCTTCTAATTGATCTAAAAGTGATGACTGGGTATGAGGAAAGTGTTCATTTTCAACCTGTGGTGGATGATACATGTGCTCATAATGATTAGGGTATGTGAAGTCAGGGCCCTGAGAAGGCTCATAATATTCCCTAAAATTATCATGTACTGTGGGGAGTCCATATTGTGAAGCATGCCCGTAAGCAAGCTCTCTAATGGATTTGTTTCCATCCCCAGTCGCAGACCAAAATCCAGACATGGTCTAGGAACTTAGCACACATCAAGCATGTATAACCAATGGTGTCTCAAAACAGGGAGGTTAAGCCCACAGAGTGCAAAACCCAGTTGTTGTGGAAAGCCTAGTGGACAGTGGGCTTTGGTTTGGTTTAAATGGGCTTAGTTTGGTTTGTGTGGGTTTTGGTTTTTGTGGGCTTTGGGTATGTTGCAGAGCCCAGGTTGGGTGAAAATGCAAAGTCCAGTGGCTATGCAAAGCCCAGCAGCGCTGGGTTCCAGCCCAGTTTGGCAGGAGCAGAGCCCAGCAGTTGGTTTTAGGTTGGGCTTCAGGTTGAGCACAGGCTGAGATAAGCCCAGTGGTTGCACAGCCCAGCTATGTGGGCTTCAGTTTGGTTTGGCAGGGGCAGAGCCCAATGATTGGGTTTAAGCGGGCTTTAGTTTGTTTGCAGCCCAGGTCGCTTGCAAAGCCTAGTGGTTGGGCTTTCTGTTTAGAATGCATCCCAGCAGTTGTCAGCTCAGTCAGTTTCTGTGCAGGTTTTATGCACAAGTTGGCAAACTCACACAGCACAGGTTATGTGTGCAGCTCAGTTTAGGTTGGCAAGGTTACACAGGTGCACAGGCTAGTTGTTGCAGATGTAAAGCTTGGTCAGGCCAAGCACAAATTGTGTGCAGAGCACAGAAAAATCACAGCAGAAATGACACAACACAGGATATCAGGGCAGATTGGTTAACCAATTTGCACAGAGCATGCTCAAGTTTGGCTCACAGATCACACAAATAGGGATGCCAGTTCACAGATGCAACAGATTTAGCAAATGAACAGAGCCAACAGTTTCAGCATGCTCAGGGTGTGTCAACAGGCTTGGTTGATATCAAATTTCAGAAATTAAACCCAAAAATTGCAGGGCAGATGGCTTAGCTCAGCTAGCAAGGATTTGCAGCAACAACTAACTTGGTTTCAGGGGACTAGCAAGTTAGCAGGTCTGTCATGCATTCAGGGTATGATGGCTCACAGGATTTAGGCACAAGGTCGAGCTCAAGTTTAAACATGCACAAAGATGACAGGGCAGAACTCATGCAATAAAAGGACTCAGCTAACAGGGTTTCACGGACTAAGCTCAGGGTTGACAACACAAGCTTGCAGCTTCAGGAGGCTTGCAAGGGAGCAGGACTAATGTTAACTTGGCTTGCAGCGAATTTGGTTAACCAAATTGCAACTCAAACTCACAGCTGCAGGGGCTGGAGCTTAGCGCAGGGCAGATGATTATGCTCACTCAAGTCACTCAACACGCATTCAGATGCTATAAGATCACACACAATGCTAATATCAATTCACAAATGCAACAGAGTTGACAGGGTAATGCTCAGGGTATGCAACTCAAATGGCTATACAAGCATAGCATCAGTTTTATGCACATACCCATACAGTTCAGCACACAGTCATGGCATACTCAGCTAACATAATTGCAATTCAGCTATCAAGGGATCATGCAAATTATTACCAGATGTTTCAGGGTTTGGACAATGCTTTGTTAAGCGGCTAGGTTATCAGGAGATCACGGTTCATCATTCATACACAAATATAGTATCATAAAGTTCTAGAATGACCAACCGAGTTTAGACCAAATAGCAACTGTGTTCTGCTCCTTCTATCGCTTTTTCTTGCTTCTGCAACTGTGTAGCATGCACCTGCTGGCTCAACTGAACTGGTCAGTACTCAGAAGTATGCAATCCTTAAACAATGAAGGCAGGGTGATGATGCAAAGTAAACTCATTAACAAAGAGACCAAGAAAATAAGATGACTGAAAATTACAACTACGTTACAGCTAAGTTGCAGCTAAGAAAATAGGATGCAGTTTACTAAGTTACAATGGCAGATCTTTGAGAACTAAATCTAAGTTATGCTAAAACATGTGATGAAAGGTAAAGTTACACTAATACAGGGCTTAAAAACAATAATTCAAAGTAACTATGTACAGGGGAGAATTGAAATTCAGTGAATAAAGCAATTAAACAACAAGGCACACGCCAAGTCCCCGGCAGTGGCGCCAAAAACTTGGTAGGCTTTAGAAGTGGTTTGATTTTGCCTACTTGTTATAAACCGCAAGTGCACAGTGTCTACTATGAAGAACAGGGCAAATACGGGTCGATCCTCAGGGACTTGTGATGCTAATATATTGATCAAAGCTTGCTAGACTGAATTCCTAAGAGGTGAGAGAAATATTCGGTGTGTTGTCGATGCGATCAAGTGAAATTGTGACAGTGAACTAAGGTATCAAATAGGTAGTAACAATTTTAGAGAACACTAGAGTGGTGAATCCACCTCTAATTCTCATGCTCAGGCAATGTAAGTCAAGCTATGATTTTGTGCCTTCATTTGAAGGTCTTGGCTAGATGTTCATTAACTAGTTTTGCTAACTCACCCCTAGTATGAGTGGTCTTCTTACAGTACCACTCATCACAGGCTTATAAGCTCAATGGATAACTACTAATCTTAATCATATTATAACACAACAAAAATCAAACCAAAGACAAACATGCTTGGCATGATATTTAGGGGTTTCATCAAACACCCTAGCAATTAAGTTTAGAACATGATACAAATTACACTAAGTGGTGCTCTGGCTAGCCCAGGCATGCCTCTAACACACACAGTTCCCCTCTATTTATACATGCAATTTTCAACCCTAGTTTTCTTCAAAACACAAATTAAAAACAAATACACTCTCACCCACGTCTCTGAATCGTGCTCTCCTCTGTCAGTCGGCTCTGAGAACTCTACAATTTGCTTTCCCCCAAATTTGCTGAAACCCTAACTTAACCCTAACTCTTTCTATTTCTCACTTAGCCTCTAGGGAAGAAGCTATGAGAGAAATAGAGGGAGATTAGGAGCGGCTGTGGTTGTTGGTGGCTGAGACGGCGGTGGCAGGAGATGAGGGAGGTGGCGTTGCAGAGCTTGGTCGGGAGAGATGGAGGTGAAGCTCTGCAAGTTCTGTCGGGTGAAGAAAGAGAAGGAAAATGAGAAAATGAGTGATGGTCGAGGAGATAAAGGTGTGGGAGGTTTTGCTTTGGAGCGGGTACAGCGATATTTGATGAGCATGCTGTAGCGAGCGTAGGATGAAGATAAGTGAGATCTGAACGGCTCGGAAAGGACGGGCTGTTTTGGTGTTGAGCGGATGCATCAAGGGACGATGAGCAAGAAGGAGCAACCGTAGGATGTAGCTAGGCGAGATCTCAACGGTTCGGGGTGAACGGGCTCGGATCCGGGTTGCGGGTCTTGGATAGCTTGGGCCCATGTCTTGTAAATGGTTTGCTCCTGATGCGCGCGCGGGCTTTGGCTTTTTGCTCCATAGACGCTTGTCTCCACTTTTCTGCTCTTTTGGCTCCTCAATTTCTCCAAGCTTTATTTATTACCTAAAAACACAAAATTAATTAGTACAAATATTTATTCTTGAAAACAAAGAAAACACAGAATCTGGGATAATATCTGATTTATGAACACAAAAGATGATTTAAATGCCAATAAATAGATGTATAAATATGCAATATTTGGCACTCATCAATATTCTCTAAAAAGGTATGTAGTATTTGGATTTCTGAATCTGCAACAAAGTGATAGTTTCAAGATTCGGGTAATCATGCTTGAAGTAGATAAGCATTCAAGAAAACTAGGTTATATTTAAAAAATTATAGCTTGAGCATGTGAAGACTGGTTCATTTGTTCAAGGGAGTTAGGCAGGCAGCCAGTAAGAATCACTGCATTTTTATTCCCATTTTATAATGATTATGGTTGATTTAAAGATGCTACAAATTTATTTTTTGAACATATGAAAGCTTTTGCATCTATGAGACGACCAGACATTATAGATTTAGTGTATTTGGTTCCCATACACAACGACAGAGAGACTTTATCGCTTAGAGAAAATACTTATATTCAAAAACTGCAGAAAGGGTCTTTAGCTGGATCTATTAGCTTTTCATGAATAGCTTAGCTTTATATTGCATAATAATTAATGTTGTTGTCTGAAAAATAATTGTTTTGCAGCAAGGATTGTTAAGTACTCAAAAAGGGACTACCATTTAGTTAGCATAGGTAGTGTGAGATATTGACGAAATGATATCTGATGTTGAAAAACAGAATGATGATTTATTAGCAGCTGAGGTCAAAGAACGATGGGATACACAAGAGGCTTCTAGAAATTATTGTGAAAGCAAAGAAGAATTTCATGCCAAACCCTGACAAATTAGTATTTGGTTTTTATTCCATGTTGTCTCTGTTTCTTTGCATTTATTTTGGTTCATATAGTTTCTTTCGGAGAGAATCATAGACTATCGCCATGGATAAAGAAAAAGTATTTAGACTATCGCCGAGGCAAAGAGAAACTAATTACCTTTGCTAACGGCCAACTTAATAGTTTCCAAGTGTAAGGTATGCCAACATTAGTTTAGTCCGATTTCCAGTTTCGACATCTTTTTAGATCTCAAATCGCAGAGAAGTCTTGAGTAAATCCAATCACATTTTTTTAAGTTGGGCTTATTTGACCACAAAACAGGTCTGCATTTGAAGCAGGGCAAATGATTAAAAGAATATAAAGGGTATAGGAAGCGGAGGCACTTGCAAGTGGGGATGCCGTTATCTGTGCAATTAGTTGGGGTGACCATAAAAGCGTTTTTTGTTGGCTATCAATAAAGGGATATTGGTCAGTGTTAATGATGTTAAAGTGTCAAACAATGAAAAAAACCAGTTAGACACAACACATGTTGTCCCCCTGCTAAACTTCCAAGGGGGGGAACCATTGGGGACCACAAATTCTGAAAATCTATGAAGGTTTTTTTTTTTTTTTTTTGGGCCGTTCGTCTAGAATCGCTCTAATGAGAGAAACATTGCTTTTAAAGGTTTACAGATTGTACGCATCATTTCACCAACAAGAAGAGCATTGTAATGGTTGATAAGATGCTAGGTTTGAGTAGAGATTGTAGAGTGTTCAAGTTTAGTACTTACTCCGTGGAATAAAAATCCATTTAATTCTTATCACGTATTAAAAAAATGTTACAACACTAACACATACTTTGTGACAGTTATATTCTCCCACTAAAAGTAAACGACAGTGACAAATTAAAGAAGTGTATTCACAACAATGGGAAAATGTGTTTAGATCCAACCAAATTTTGAGCAACCTTCTCTAAATCGCTTCATTAACGCAGTCCATAAGGTTTTTAGACCGTAATATCAGAAAATAATACTACACGAAAAAACCAATATAGTCGAATAAAATCTAATCAAATACTAAGCAAGGTGTGTAATGCTACGTAAAATATTGATAACGACCGGATAAATTATTGACAATTCATAACGTTTGAATAAATCATTGGAAATATTAGCCCTGTAATTTGGATGTTTTGTATTGCTCATGAAGTGAGTTACATGGTGCATATCACAAGGTTTGCAACTAAAACTTGGTATATCTATTATATATATGGTCATTAACTAAAACATATATGTCTACGGTTAACTAATTGTCGAGTTCCAAGAATGGTCGAAGCCATACCCAATAGAAATAATATGTTATTTAAACACATTTCGAGTAGTTGTAGTAAAAATCTGTCCAGTTGACTCTTTCGCTTTTCCAATGATGAATCATTTCATTGGTTTATCTTAATATATGCCGGTAAAGTTAATACATGAATTTAGGTTTATCATACCAAATTTCATTTCTAAATGGTACTAGAATTTCCTATCCCTAAAAATAAAATAAAACTAACCAAAGAGTATTCAGATAAAATCCTATGTATTTGACCACGGGTGCGGGGAGAAGCCCCGCTACACTAAATTGGCTAATTCCATCAGCCCCGGTGCGTAGCATGGGTTACATACTAGATGCAGTCTTCGTGCGTCCCACACCCTGGGGATTCTGATCCTGATTGACCCCTGGAATTAAATATGTAACTGAGCATAAATACCTAAATTCATAAACTAACATAGATGCAATATTTATGTTAAGTTAGCATAAATAACTTAACATAAGTACCTAATTTCCTAGATTTGTAACACCGCTTACACGATTTACTACCAGAATTAAATACATTACAAATATATTCAAGTTGTTGCCATGGAGTGTTCATGACGTCCTCAACTTAAATTTTATAACCATGCGCATCTACATTAAGAAACAAATCTAAAACTCCCAAATATTTATCATATATAGATATTATATTGCCACAATTAAAACTAACATTAGATATTATATTTCCACAAATAAACTAGCACCGCAGGTTTTAATAGAGAACTTGGCCGACAAAATAGGGGTCTTGCTGCTATCGATATACGAGTGGTCATGATTTACAAATGCTAATGAGGTTAACATTGCAAGATACAATTATAAATAGAGAACTTTTCTCACACTACTTCTTTCTCCAAAAAACAATGCAACAGGTGAGAACAAAATCAGCACTGCACATTAAAATATTCATTGAACATAAGTACCTTTCCTTCGATACCTTTCTGATTTTTTTAAAAACTCTTTCGATTTCTCCATTGCAGATTTCTTTACGGCAACAAATCCTGGGTTTTAGCAGCTACATAGGATGCATAATATTATCTTCAAATCAGATCAATATGGAGTATGAATTAAAATATGTCTTACCAGTACTATGTTTTGCTTACAGAAGTTTGCAGATATGATTTATGTTGAATTCCTTTTTTTTCTTTATATATATATATATATATATATATATATTAAGGACATCTACAAATTCATCCCAAGGAAACGTTCAACCTAACAAGTCAGAGATTCAGACATACAAAAAAGAACTACCAAAAAGGGTGGCATCGAGAGGTAAGAAGTACAAACAAATAAGCTGTGTTGTGAGTGATGTTTTATACAACATGCTATGATTGCTGCACAAATAAGACGAAGAGAAAGAGAGAAAGAAGAACAGATAGGTTCAGTACAAGGATTGTAAACTATGCAACACGGTTTGCCAGATAATCTGATTCAGCAACAGAAAGTGCAACAAGCATACTAAACAGCTGCACAAGGAATAACACGGGATACTCAGTCTCAAATTCAGCAAGATAAAAGACAGCAAACAAAAAGGTGGCATCCGAGGTAAGTATTATAAACCAAGAAACTTACTATCTTAACGGTCATGTCTGTGTTTCACTATGTTGGAGGTAATGTTTTAAGAAAATATGCAACATGCTATGATCGTTGCACAAAGGAGATGGAGAGAAATAGAGAAAGAAGAACAAATAAGTTCATCGGAATCACAAATTACAAAAATATAACACAGTTTCCCAGATAATCTGATTGTGTAGCAGGAGGTGCAACAGGCATACCAAACATCTACACAGGGAGAATCACGGGAAATTGAGACTGAAATCCAGCCAGATAAAAGACAACGAAAAAAAAGAGTGGCATCTAAGGTACGGATTGCAAAATATGGTTACTATCTTAACGGTCATGTCTGTATTTCATTGTATTTGCGGTGATGATTTAAGAAAATATACAACCGGCAATGATCGCTGCACAACGAAGATGAAGAGAAAAAAGAACAGATAATTTCGGACTTACCCAGACAAGGATCACAAAATACTCTAATTCAGCAACAAGAAGTTGTGTTTGGATCTCAACAGGTAATTTAAGGAAAAAAAACAATATAAAGATACTTTGGATAATGATATTTAAGTTGTTTATAAGTGATTTATATACAGGTTATATCATCGGTGTACCAAACACTTGCAAAAGGAGAAAAACATCTAGAATTGTGGCACACATAAAAGAACGGACAGAAAGGGTGAAAAAAAATCAAAACCAACAAAATCTCATATTCACAATGATAAGAGAAGGGATATGTTCACGGCCGGTTATAGCAAGAATCGAAAGAACATAGAATGGAATCAACAATAAGACGGGACAGGTGTATAGCTTGGAGATGATTCTCATAGATGCGGAGGTAAGACATGTTTAGCAAGGTATTATAACAGTTATTATTTGAACAAATCTCCTATTATAGCAGTTATTATCTGATAAAACAATTTAAACATGGAAACCAGATACATGCTTACATTAATCTAAAGGATATTCCTTACTTCAAGGACATAATTAAAGATCAACAAATCATTCGAATCCAACATTTTAACCTACATCCATACCATGGAGGTTATCGACCAGTACCTAGCGCAAGAAAAATTTGGGTGAATACATACACGAGCGCGGTTTTTCTGACTGAAAAGGATCAACAAATACCAAGATACAAATTTTCGATATCAGATTTTACAACACTTAGAGAAAAAATAGATAATAAAACAGATCTAATAGGTAATACTAAATGTTGAGAATGCTTTTCAATAACCATGGCACTCGATTGTATGTATATGATAAGAATATCCAAACTGAATAATTATTTTTACAGATGCTGTTGGTATGCTAAGGGGTCTTTCAAAGAGTCAGATAAATCGTTTAAAAAAAAAACGAAACTGATGCACCCGCACGTGATGTCTTGATACAAAGCCGCGGTGGAATTTCGATAAAGGCAACTATATGGGATAATCTTACCACCCAACTAAGTGATTATATGCTGGAGCTGAGGATCATATTTTAGCATAGATTGAAAGCAATGTAGGATAGGACAACATTATTGGATGGACATGAACTGAATTTTTGAATTGAGCTAAACATTGAGATAACAAATGTGATTGATTACAGGGGAGATCTATTTGCAGTCCAGTAAAGCTACGAGAATTTACATAAATCTCGATGTACCAGATTTGGAAATTTATAAAGAAATGTACGTCATGAGACATAGGCCTGTCA
Organism: Papaver armeniacum; assembly: GCA_023531295.1. Taxonomy (NCBI): domain Eukaryota; kingdom Viridiplantae; phylum Streptophyta; class Magnoliopsida; order Ranunculales; family Papaveraceae; genus Papaver; species Papaver armeniacum. Next base: position 384,765 of record JAJJWW010008362.1, read on the forward strand.
ATGGAAACCCGTTAACCGTTAGCCGTAACCGATTACCCGGTTGCCGTTACGTTTAGTTCCGTTATACCGTTAGCCGTTACCCGTTACCGCTAATGTAGCGGTTAATTTTATCCGACGGTAACGGCAATGGAAGACCTATTTCCGTTAGCCTTAGTTTCGTTAACCGCTAACGTGTACCTAGCACGTGTAACATTCTATACCTAGGCTATACTCGAATCGAATGAATCATTATCTTCTTCTTCTGTTCTTCAACTCGACCAAACCAGAGAAGAAAAACTCACCCCTCATAAATCACCCTCAATCCCTCATCTCCTTCCTTTCAATTCAAGTAAAATCATCATCTTCATTCGATTAGAAAACTAGGGTTATCTTCTTCTTTTTATTTCGAGCTTAATTTCAATCCTAAAAACTAAATTTTCAATTTAGGGTTTCAAAATTGAAGTTAGGGTTTTCAATTCGTGAAATTAATCATGACCCAAAGTGGAGGAGCATCCAATTACGTTGGTTCATCAAAAAGAAGTCATCCTCTCAATCACTTTCGGTTGCATCTCAATTACCTTCTCGCATCTCAAGTTCAACAATCAGAAATCAATCACCACCACCACCTGCTGTTGCCTTGAAGAAGCGATGAAGACGAAATAAAAGTAGATGAAGATCCAATTATAGCCGATGCAAAGAAGAAACTGCGTGCGGTAAGGTCCGATGTTTGGGATGATTTTGAAAGGTTAAGCGAGAAAGAGATGGTAAAAGGTAAGGAGATTGGGATACTTTTAGCTAAATGCAAATATTGTAATAAGAAAATGCCTGCACCCAACAACCAAGGAACAAACAAATTGCATTACCATGCTAAAACACGCAAAGAAAAGCCTCGCAAACAAGAAAGGACAAAGAAAACTTGCTACAATCAAAACAGGTAATGCACAAACTAAGCTTGCTAATTGGAAGTATGATGCTGATGCTACTAGGATATTAGTTGCCAAAATGATTGCTAAACATGGTTATCCAATCACTATAGTTGAGCATCCATATTTTGTTGAGTTTGTGAAGTCTTTAAATCCTGCTGCTAAGCTTTACACTAGGAATACAGTTAGGGAAGATATCATGAAACTAACAGCTCAGTTCAAAAAAGAATTACAAGACCAATTTGAGACAATTACATCTAAGTGTAGTTTAACAACAGATATGTGGTCATGTAAGCATACAAAGGATGGTTATTCTTTGTGTGACAATGCATTACATAGATGAGGACTGGAAGCCGATTAACAAAACACTAGCATATACTTTAGTACCATCACCACATTCGGAGAAGTTCTAGCAAATGTAGTGAAACAAGTATGTCTAGATTGGAACATAGATACTAAGCTTTTGCTGTAGCTGCTGACAATGCTAGCTCCAACAATGTCATGATGAACCATCTGAAGAAATGGCTTGAAAGCAAAGACTGTTTAGTTCTTAATGGGGATATGTTCCAAATGAGGTGTAGTAATCATGTATTACACTTGATTGTGGGGTTTGGAATGGGAGTGGCTGCTCCATTTATAGATGCAGTTAGAGAGTGTGTAAAATGGGTCAAAGCAAGTCAGGCTAGAAAAGAGAGATTTGAATTTGCTACTGCTCAAGTTAAGCTTCCTGCTTCAAGGTCTGTGGGTTTAGATGTGGATACCAGGTGGAACTCCACCTATAAGATGCTAAAGGATGCAATTTTTATGAGACAAGCTTTTGTTAGGCTAGCTGAGTTAGATAGTGACTTCAAGATACTACCAACCTCTCAGGAGTGGGAACAAGGAGTACACATATGTGAATGTTTGGAATTGTTTGATGTCATTTCAACAAAATTTCTTTGGGATTAAGTATCCCACAACAAATTTGTATTATAATGGGGTGCAAGAAGTTAATAGATGCATTAAGCTCTGGGAATCAAGTCAGCATGAGTACATCAGAGACATGGCCAAGAATATGAGGATGAAATTTGATAGCTACTTTGGAAAGAAAGTAACACTTTGATGGGCATTGGGGTTGTTTTAGATCCTAGGTACAAAGCTAAATGGGTGGAGTTTGTTATGAAGAGAGTATATGGTGTGGATCACTATAAAAGTCACTATAGCAAATTTGAGATTGCACTCAATGCTATTTTCTGTGCTTATGAAACCAACACTACAGCTCCAGATTATTTTGATACTGGAATGCATTCAACTGCATTTGAGAGCCGTACAAGTACAACAACATCATATGGATTTGGTTATGATGATTTCATTATGGAAAACAATATGTTTGAGGTTGAGAAGTCAGAATTGGAGACATACTTAGCAGAACCAGTTCTTCCTAAAGGCACATCTGCTTAAGAAATGAGGTTTGATATCTTAAGTTGGTGGAAGAATCATTCTGACAAGTACCCAATTCTCTCAAGGATTGCAAGAGATGTATTGGCTATTCCAGTGACAAGTGTAGCATCAGAATCCATGTTTAGTATTGGTGGCAGAGTTCTCACATCTCACAGGAGTTCATTAGCTTCAGATCTTGTTGAAGCTTTGCTTTGTTTGGGTGATTGGCTGCCAGATCTCACTCTCAGTGAGAGCAATAGTTGTGTTACTGGTAAGTTTACTTAAATCTTATATCTTAATCTTTTACTGATAGTTGTGATTGCACCGACATTGCCACTTTGCACCGATATTGCCACTTTTATTGGCTTATTGCGAAGTTGAGGACTAAGGAGGAATGCATTTGCATATTGGCATTGGCATTTGGCGGTGGAGAATTTGGAGATGGAGGAATGCATTTGCAGATGCAGTTGGCACTTCCTTTAATCCTTTGTCTTTTCTTTTACAAAAACTTGGTTTTTTTCTTTTGATAGAACATTGTGATGATCTGAACATGTAATTTGGTTTAGAACATGAACATCTGTATGTTTTTTTTCTGTGTGAACAAGTTGTTTGTTTGGATTTAGAACTGTTTTTGTGTTGTCCTGTGACATTAGGTTAATTAGGAAAATTAACCGTTAACCGATAAGTCCGACGTAACGGCAATGGAACTGATTTTACAATTCCGTCGGCAATTAGCGGATAACGGTTAACCGCCAATTTTAACGGCAACGGTAGTGGCAGAGCCCTTATTTGTTTCGTTTAGTGCCGTTGACAGCCCTAATGAGACATGCATGTTTGAATTAATCAACTTAATGTGTAATAAATTGTTTATGATTTTAACACTGGCACATTGGCAACAATAAATATGCATCGGTGGAAGAACTAAGTATTCAAACTTGGCAAAGGAAAAATTAATGTTTGAAAATTGTATACCAATCAACGAAGCACTGAAAATGTTACATGACGAGGAAAATTTTATGGTGAGATCTAAAAAGTAATTCAATTTAAATTATATTTCGCTACCAAAAATATATTATGAATGAATCAAATACAATGCAGAGCGCAACTTTTACCATAAAAGCAACAATAATTGGAATTCAATCGGGATCTCCGTGGTACTATACAGCATGTCCAGTGTGTAGAGAAAAACATATATACATGGTAAAGAAACCATGGTGCAATACATGTGTAGTCGTAGTAAATGCACCAATGCCACGGTAATAAAAGTTCATATATATCTTATTGCGTTTAAATAAAATAAAAAATGAAAAACTAACTCAAGCTTTGTGACAGTTACATTCTCCAACTAATAATATATGACGACAGTGGTGTAATCGCAATAATGGGACGAATGGCTGAAATGGTTGTAGACAGTATTAGAGTAACAAAAATGAAGTCATTTCCGACGGTCGATGTAAAGGTAACTAAAATTTCTTTAATAAGCAAAATTTACGGTCAAGGTAACTCAAGAATAATGATTTTATTTTGCGGAAAAACGGGGAAGAATGCGTTGAAGAAATATTAGATGCAATAGGGAAAACAATGGTCTTTAGACTCATTATTGAGGAAAGTAGATTCTCTATCACAGTCTCACAGCACATGACATATTTCATTATGATGATGCTTTAGAGAAAGCATATCTATTTAATAGAAAAAAAAAGGGTAACTACATCTACATGTTAGCATTATATGTTTTGTAGGATATAAATACAATTGGAGACCAATCATTATGTCCATACAGATCACTGGAGAAAGATCTCTACGAAAAACAAACAACTTGCGATGTATTTATTCCTGGAAAAGAAAAACTCTAAACACCTCCCAAGAAGGACACGAAAATCCATACGAGATCACGGAGAAAGATCTCTACGGAAAACAAACAAGCGGCGATGTATTTATTCCTGACAAAGAACAACTCTAAACACCTCCTAAGAAGGATCTGAAAAACAAAAGGAAGTACAGTGACATGTCAAAATTGATAAGGGTGGACGAACATGATAGTGAAGTGGCCGATATCATGGAGAGAGATCCTAACATCCCAGCATTGGTCGAGATAGATGAAGATGGCAATGAAGTGTTAACTTATTAATAGGAATTATGGATAACATGATTGTTATTATACTATATAGTATATTATTTAAATTTCTTTAACCAAAAACCAATCGTGAAAATTTAAACTAAATGGATTCAATTGACATAAAGTATGTTTAGCTTTTTTCTACATTCGTGTTCGCTTTATTCAGTTCAAGGAAATTAACAGTTGATGATGTATATCTTCTACTCTTCCCAAAAATGACCCAAAATAGAAGAAAATTGTCTCTACAAATAACAGTTTTGCTTAAAGTTATTATTCAATAATAATAATAATTAATGCATTTGTCTAAGGGTGCGGGGCGAAATCCCGCCACACTAAATTGGCCGACCCCACCAGCCCTGGTGCGTAGCACGGGTTAGATACTAGTATAAGATAGTAGAGGAATTAAACGGTGCCTTTCCGACCGTTTTACAAAAGTGAAACACCATCTTCCTTGTAATACTCCGTACATTTTTCTCGGGTTTAAGTATACCCATTATTTAAATTCAGCACTTAGAATGCCTAAAGCTTGAATGCTTGAATGTCTTGCACACTTTTAGGGTGCCTGAATCATAATTTCTTAGTGCTAAAATAGAAAATTCTGCCTTGTTTAAACCCTGGGTGCCTTAATAGTGCCACATGCAGCTGGACACCTCACTGTGCACGTGTCTATCACTGGACCCGTCGAGAATAATTAAGTAATTTTGGATGTTAAAAACGAAGGAAAACGGTTCTCTCTCTTTTTCCTGTTTTTACTTCTCCTTCTCTGGATTTTCTTCTCTTCCAAAGTTGAAGAAAAAAATTGAAATTAGTGATTGACTCTCGTGGAGAAAGGAACAACTATACTTGTTGATGCTGATGTTGTTGGTCTTGGTTGATTCAAATTAGCGGACTTCTAGAGGAAGACAAAGTTTTAGGGTTTTCAATTTTGTTACAGTAACCAGAGACTCAAAACAATTTTGGAGGTAGAGAGAGACCTATTGGGAAAGATGTTAGCGAGAGTTATTTCACGCTAGAGAGCTTTTGTGACTAACTATTTTTTCTTCCTGCCACGGATTCTTCGAGGAAATCTTGGAGAGTTTGAGCTTAATAATTCATTGAAGTTTGCTGATATTGATCATTGGAGATGCTGGAGTTGAAATTAGAGGTATGAGAAATTCTTCTTCCTAGTTTTAGCTTGGAATTGGTCATTGGTTCAATTGATGTGAGGATTAGTTGATTCACTTGAATGTTGTTGAATACCTTTTTCAATCAAATGAAAAGTATGGAATGGCTTAATTTTTTTTTTATGTCCATGTCAAGATATAAATTTTAAATGGGCATATTGATAAATTAGGATTCCTAATTTTAGAACTAGGGTTCTTAATGTTGAAATTTGGGGTTTCTCCCCAATCTGTTTTCTTATTTCAAATTTCAGAGTAATACTTGAATGGGTTTGCGAGATTCTATCCAAATCTCGTTTCTGATGTGGTTTTGAGTTAAATTCCTCATTAGCTTGTAAATCTTTCTTAATTAAACTTGACTACAGTGATGGTCTATGTATTGATTGGTAGGATAGAGTCGAAGGTGTACTGTGTATTTCACTTCTATATAGATATGGATACAGAATGTACTGGAGTGTTAGAAAACGGTGGCACTGGTTTCACTCCCAGTATTTGTGCTTGGTCAATTGGGTATATCTTGTCTTCCTTAACTATGATTTCGTTTATCTTATTTTCAAAATTTTATATGGGCACTCTATGCTTAAATTATTTGAAAAATGTTGTTGTCCAACTTAGTTTCAAATTAATGGGTACTGATTATGTATATTAAGCTTCGATAGAACTGTAGAAGTACTTTTAGCGGATTAAGCTTATCCCATCCAGACATACTTATTGATTCTGCATTTTTATCACTTGTTGTCAAGGAGCACTCGATAGATTTTATCGTGGAAGTCATTGTACAGTTAATTGTATACTCGATCTTGCCTGTGAACGGTGTACTTGGATGTGTTGTGTTTACTGTACTTAATAAATAAAGAAAAATAATCGTTGCCTTCTACTTTGTGGTTTCGTGCCTGTTCTCTATATAGTATGTCCACCAAATTTAGTTGATGTGGATTTGGAATGATTCAGGTTCATTCTAAATATCATCTTTTATATTGTTGTGCTGACTCATCAGTTCCTTGAACTTTTATTAATGTTGTTGTCTTTGGAACAAAAATTGGTCACCCACTATGCATATATGGTCTGTACTTGGGAGCTATTATGAATCCCATAATCCCCTGCCATTTCTAAATATTAAAAACAATGTGGAGATGACACGCTGCTGTTTTAGTTTACTGATTCTCGCATTTTAAACCAACACTACTACTTGTTGCAACGTCTCTTAAATTTATGTCTAACATGCTCCGTATGAATCATTGTGACTTCGGTTCGGTGTGTTTGTAAAATGAAAGGTGCTGCACTTGCGTTAATCTTATATACTCACCTTTTCAGTTTTAGTTACACTAGATCTTTTGGGTAATGTGCAGTAATCTTGCACCAGTAGTTATGAAACCATTGCTTGGATTATCCAATGGATATCATGAGCTTTTGAATTATTAGTTTAATGTTAGAAAGGTGATAGCCTGATGGTTGTTTGCATACTACAGAGATGGTACTACTAAATCTTGGCTTGTAGTCTGGTAAGATAACTTCATTAATTAAGAATGATGAAGTGATGTAGGGCACTAGTCAATTACTGGTCTCTTACCTGGGATTCAAACAGACCAGTTTATAATGTGCTAGTTTCATAAAGAAAAATATAGCTACTGTACATTTCTTCTTCTTCCGTCCATTAAGACATTAAGGATATACTCTTACTCAGTTACCGACTCTAACGGTAGCTGTGGGACAGTTGAGATGATTGTGTATGGAATTGATGCTTGTTGGGCAAATTAAGAAGTCCTCCATTTGTGTTTGTCTACTGCCAGGAGTTTTAATTTCTTCTCATAGCCTTACTTTGGTTTGTATGGTTAATTGGTATGTGAATGTACATTTAATTATTAATATTTTCACTCATCTATGACATGTGTTAGTTATAATCATAAAAATGAAATGAAAGGATTAAATGTAAAAATATTTGGGTACCTATCAAGTGTTTGTTTTTATGACCATTAGACTGTCAGACTCAGTAAGCGGAAATGTTAGCCCATTCAAGGTTCGGACTAGTTGGAGACTCATTTTGTTATCTAAATGCCATTGTACCTGAATGCACATGGATATATTTTTAGATTTTTACTTTGTACGTTAATTCTCAAGAATTGTACGGGAGAGGTCGATAAATTTCGTATGTGCTGTTCATTTATGGATTTTGAGTCGTTCCCCTAACTAGTACGCGTAAGGGAATTTGAATTCTCACTCCCATTTCGGAGATTTAATTTCTTAGTATTTTGTTAGGATTTCATGGCTTGAGCTAGTATATAACTTGCGTAAATGTTTAGTTTCTAGCTAAGATGCACATTAGTGGATACTGTACTTGGAAGTTAGTGATTTGATTGAGTGAATTCTTTATCGGTCTACATTGGTTTAGCTTGGCCCACGGCCCCTTGTACTGGATAGATGTGGAATATGAGAAATTGAGGTTTAGTTCCGTACATCTATTTTATTCTGTAAACTGTAATTCAAGTATCACAAGATTCGATGTCTTAGATTGATCAAGGTATGTGCGTTGTTCTTGTTTAAGTGCACTGTGTACTTATTATTTTTCGAGGCATCTGCATACTTGCGCACTTTGGCTTACTTAGAGTGCTGCTCTACTCATAATTCATTATGTACTCTGCAAATAAAATCAGTTTACTTGATAGCTATTAAGAGATAGTTACTACCATTGTGGGTAGTGCATACTATCTAAACCAAAGTTAAATGACGAACTACGGTCGTGCTTGATCCCTTCAAGCAACGGAGAGGGTATGTAGGCAGCCGCTATGCGGTTCAGCACAACTCGACAAGGTTGTTCATATCATCTGAAAGTCCTGGTTACTGTTTTGCAGTTCATACCATCTATTCAGAGATGATTGCAACCTTGGCGAGTATACATCATGGGCAATTCGCCCGTGTTAATTTGGCAACTGGCCGTCTGTTATTTGGGCAATTGACCCGTGTTAATTTGGCAATTGGCCGTCTATTATCTGGGCAATTGGCCCGTGTTAATTTGGCAATTGGCCGTCTATTATCTGGGCAATTGGCCCGTGTTAATTTGGCAACTGGCCGTCTGTTATTTTTGGGCAATTGGCCCGTGTTAATTTGGCAACCGGCCCTCTGTTATTTTGGGCAATTGGCCCGTGTTAATTTGGCAACTGGCCGTCTGTTATTTTGGGCAATTGGGCCGTGTTAATTTGGCAACTGGCCGTCTGTTGTTTTTAAGCAATTGGCCCGTGTTAATTTTGGCAACTGGCTGTATAAGTTATCGGGTTGGCAACTGGCCAAATTTTATTTTAGGCAATTGGCCGACTCTTATATTTAATTTTTTTGAAAATTGGATCCCTCGTGGAATTTTTTGAGTATTATGGTATGGGACATATGCCTATAGAATTCCAACCTTGAGACCAATATGATTTTTGTTTAGCAGGATCTCAAGTCGGAGCTTGCCAAGCAACCCGTAACCCGACCCGTTGGAAGCAAAATTTCTCTGGTCTGTCACATTCCTCCTCCTGCAACATCCGACTTACTCGTTATCAAATGATGCAGAATCAGGCCTTCCTCGCCTTAGCTTGTGTCTTGCCTCCATCTCCACACAAGCATAGTCCATTCCTGGAGCATCTCTTCATTGAAAATGGAAACCTCAATAGGACCACCATTCTCTATCTTGATTCGAATCCTTTCCTTAGTTTCACGCGACATATGCTCCTGAACTTGGGTCGCAAATCGCAAAACACCAGTTCATTTCCTTGTTCGGGATGCATGAAAACCTCTCTCAAATATATTGGAAATAGTATTGGATGCGGTGAAGCTGACCCTCTCGACATCGAATTACCCTGTTAGAAGAAACCAACACATCCTTGGGAATCCTTATATGAGCACAAGCCAATTTCCTTGACTTCTGATGTTTTATCTGTTGTTCTTCTCTGGCTTTTCCATTTCTTTTTCCCTGGCTTTATAGAAATTAGTCCAAGCATTTACTTCTAATTTAATTTACTGTCAACTACTACTGCAACACTTCGTTTGCATCTTTTCCACTCCCCTAACATGCTAAGGTCTTTTCATTAGTATTTTCACTCATTTCTCTCTTTCCAGTGGTACTAAATTAGACTACCCTAATGCATGTAGGCTACAACTTGGAAAACCTAACCCGCTGGGTATTTATTCCTTAAATCAGGACAGTGCTACGTTGACCGGAGTTGTATCCCGGGAATAATCCCGTGAGAACAATGTCAATATTAGTATTATTGCTTAAATCAGCCTTAAATCCCCTGGATACAGGGAACAATGTCAATATTAGTCAATAATTTAAAACTTGACCATTCTTGTTTGTCTCACTTACCGAAACCTAAGACTAGTCCTTTTTTTTTTTACTATTTTCCATCATTCAACCCTCGTACCTTCTCTGACTTTTTGAGTAACCCGTAAGAAGCTGTTTAACACCTATCGGAGCATATTTTTTAAGTAACTAAACCTTGACAGATTTCTGATCCCCTCACGGATCTGATACTCAATAATGCATTATTCAAATTTTAGATTTTACCTAATCTCTCCTTATGACGCCAGAACAATTCCTTAGGCTCATAAGTTTGGTTTTTCCTCTCATTCACTGTTACCTAAACATTGGAAATCTCATTATTCTCCTTCCTTTTGGTTTCATCATGAACTCTTATAAGAAGTTGTTTAACACCTATTGGAGCACATTTTTTAAGTAACTAAACCTTGACAGATTTCTGATCCCCTCACGATTCTGATACTCAATAATACATTATTCAAATTTTAGCTTTTACCTAAGCTCTCCTTATAACGCTAGAAGAATTCCTTAGGCTCATAAGTTTGGTTTTTTTCTCCCATTCCCATTCACTGTTACCTAAACATTTGAAATCTCATTATTCTCCTTCCTTTTGGTTTTATCATGAACTCTCATGATCTTTATAGGCACCTTAGTGGCTTATCCATAGCTCAACGATTTTCTAATCATAGTCAAGCAGGCTTACTCCCTACCCCCTTGAATTCATTAGAGATTTTGGGATCCAAAACAATAGTATTCTTTACGGAGCTCTACAAACATTGGGAAATTAGAGGTGCTCTTGCAAATTTTTGGGGGCCTAACCTAGTCTTTCATATTAGAGAAGTTGATCCAAATCATCCGCTTCCAGAACAAGAATGATTTCCTATGGGATACTACCAATGGTCCTTGGTATCCATATTACTGGAAGCATACATATTATGTCTTCCATTCTATTGTATTTTTTTATCATGTCCAAATATATGATGTTTTAACGGATAGTCAATCTACATTTCATCGTACGTCAGTTCATGGGTCTATCATTTGTTATATTGTTTATTGTTTAAACAAATACTTTTACGACCAATTAGAAATGATTAATGGTTGATAATATATTTAAGCGCTTGATTTACGAAACTACAACTAATTAGGAAATATTTAGATGTCTGGCATTACTGTTAGGCAATTTTAGATGTGCTTTTAGCTTCTTCCTACTTTCATGGCCTTAGTGATTTTGGTGTTCACTTCGGATTGAATCCAAGATATGATGTCTGATACATCTCCTTCTTCTTTTTTCTAATGCAAAATATTTTATTGATGGAAATTAGGAGATTACAGGATGATCATGATCAATCCTGATCAATCCATTCCTGGATATCCTGTGGAAAATCAGATTGAAAAACAAAATTGGACTTCATAGTTCTAGCTTTTCTAGCTAACTTATCAGCTACTCCATTAGCATCTCTCCTGACTGAGACACACTTCCATTGTTCAAGTTTTCCTAAAAGAAACTTAATGTCTAGAATTAAAGACTGGTTCAACCAATGGACATAATAACTTTGCTCATTGATTGACTTTATTACAACTTCACTATCAGACTCAAAAATGACTTTCCTAAAATTCTTTGTGACTACAAAATTAACCGCTGCTAGCATAACCCTGCACTCTAGATCTTCAACTTTAATTCCTTCTTTCATTCCTCCATAAAAGTATTCCCCTTAAACTCCAATGCAGGTACTTGCAAAATCTCTAGCAATTAGTCCAATGCCACCTTATAAATTAAACTGCATAAAGGATGCATCCAAATTGATTTTCAAATGATCATTATCCGGAGGTTTCCATCTTTGGACCTGCAATGAACCATTATTACCATTAGAATGATGAGTACTTAAAACAGTAAGATTATTAATTCCAGCCAGAGACAGTTCTCTATTAGGATTGATATTCTGAAAAAAAAACTTAGTGCACCTATCCTTCCAAATGGTCCAAGATGTTACCATAAGCACCTTATTAATTTCTTACCTAGTGATACCTGAACCAAAAGTCAAGTTTGCTCCTACAGAAAACCAAGACATAACCCAGTTTCTAAAGGAGCCATGCTGTGCTAAAACAAGTACTCACATTGATGTTAACAACTAACCAAACAGGTCTAGCATTAGAACAATTCAAAAATAGATGATCACTAGATTCATTAGGATGATTGCACAATCTACAATGCAACTCAATGTCATTTTTGCATCTTGAGAGTTTATCTCTTGTTGGAACTGTATCCTTTATATATTTTCAGATAAACGATTTAACTTTGTGAGGTAGTTAAACCTTCCATAGAGATTTCTAAACCTGAGTAGGAACAGAGGGAGGACCTGCAGAACAATTAGGCATTCTTGACAAAATATTATAAACACTTTTGACAGAGAACTTTCCTTTCCTATCTGGTAACCAAATGAGGGTATCATTTCCCATAACAGGCACATTCATTGCTAGAATTTTACTAGCACAATCAGGATAAAAAAGATAATGAATCAAATGAACATTCCAATTCCTAGTGTCCTCAATAAAAAGCTCATGAACATAAAATAGAAGACACAATATTCACTAATCCTTCAGCTGGAGTAGGAGGATGATCCAAACCAATGACCCAACAATCAAGCCAAATTTTAGTTTTAGTACCACATCTAATAGCCCAAAAACTATTATCCTTAATGATATTTATACATCTATAGATTCCCTTCCATATCCAAGAGAAATCCTCATTAAGTTTCTCTAGATGAAGAATATTGCAGTTTTTAAAGTACTTAACACCTAAAATATGCACCCACAATTCATCATCCTCAATAATAATTTTCTAGACCAATTTACAAATAAGAGCAGTGTTAAAAGTTTCTAAGTCTCTAAATCCTAGCGCCCTCCCAAGTCCTTAGACTTATTTATGATATCCCAACCAATGAATTTGATGCCCTTACCAGTCTTATGCCCCCACCAAAAATTTCTATGTAAAGAGTCAATCTTACTAATCAGAGTAGCAGGAATTTTAAAACAACTCATTGATAAGTGGGTAAAGAATTCAAAACTGATTTTATAAAAGTTGATCGTCTCGCTTGGTTAAGGGTAGCATTGACATAGTTTTTAAGCCTAGCCTTAAAAGATTGCACAGTGGGATCAAAAGATTTCAACTTAGAATGACCTAGTAATAGAGGAGCACCTAAATATTTCTCAGAATCAATGACTATGGACATATTAAGGGCTCTAGAAAGAGTTTCACATGCTCCAGAGGTCGAGATTATTCTTGAAATAAACACATGACTTATCAAAATTAAGCATTTGTCCAGATAGTTTCCCTGAATCCTGCAAAATCTGTACGATTTTATCAATATGCTGCATATTAGCTTTACCAAAAATTAGAATGTCATCTGCAAAAAGCAAATGATATATGGGAGGAGCTTTCCTAGAGGCCTTGACACCAACAATAGTTTTATTAGTTTCAGCTAATAATAAAGACCTAGAAAGGTATTCCGTAGCCAAAATAAAAAAGATAAGGGGGTAAAGGATCCCCTTGTCTAATTAATACCTCTAGTTGGTTCAGATTGATCACAGGGAGAGCCATCAAGCAGCACACTAATACTGGTAGTTGTAACACATTGCATAACAAGATTATGAAAATCTTTACTAAAACCAAATTTCATTAAAATTCCATTGAGAAAATTCCATTCCAATATGTCAAAAGCTTTTGACAGATCAAGTTTAAGGGTCATTGTTCCAGAGAAACCTTCCTTTTGTTTCATTAAATGAATCATTTCATGAGCAATAATAATATTGTCATGAATTGCTCTTCCTGGGACAAATGCAACCTGATAAGGAGAAATCAATTTCTTCAGCAAAGGTTTGATTTTATTAGCTAAGATTTTTGAAACAATCTTATAAGAAGCATTACATAGACCGATAGGTCTAAACTCATATGGCATTTTGGAACTTTTGCACTTAGGAATAAGTGAAATATAAGTCTTATTAAGACACCTAGGCATATGACCACTTTGAAAAAATCTTTTAACAACATCAATAACATCCTTACCAACTAGGTGCCACTGAGTTTGATAAAAACCTGCTTGAAATCCATCTAGACCAGGAGAACTCCATACGGGCATGTTTTTAACAACATTTTCAATTTCAGAATCAGTTGGAACAACATTCAAAATAACATTATCAGCTTCAGAAATAATACACGGAATAGCATCAAAATCAATATCAGTTAATACAGGATTAAAAGTAGCAACTGCACCAAATTGACTAGTGAGAAGATCAATAATATCATTCCTATCCCTATACCAATTACCATTAGTATCACAAAGTGCACTAATATTATTCGTATGAGTTCTTTTTTTTTTTTTACCATAGTATGAAAATATATAGTATTATTGTCCTTATCAAAAACAGATTTATCTCTAGACTTTTCTCTTTAGAATTCAGACTGGATTTTATATCAATTCTCCAACTCACTGACAATAGATTTGACTCTAACATGCTGAACATCATAATTGGGCTCATTTTGGGCAGACTCTAAAACATTTTGCAAGTTATTGATATTCTTTTGAATGTCACCAAACTCCATCTTATTCCTCAACTTAATTCCCACGATTTATATTCTAGCATTATGTTGTTTCTGATTCAATTTATAAGCAGGACTTCCTTGAATATCTAAGTTCCAGGAAAGTTCAAGTTTCTCTTTAATAATTATCATGTCCTATCCAAGTTCTGGAAAACTTAAAGGGCCTCCATAAATGCTTAGGAATAGGGTCAGTTATAAGCAAACCAAGACAGTGATCAGAAGCAATAAAATTCAAATGCAGAAGTTTAGCAGTAGAAAAGTTTAAAGTCCACTCATTATTACTAAGGGCCATATCCAATTTAGCTCTTCTAGTACCAGATCCATAGGAATTACTAGTCCAAGTGTAATCCTTTCCTTCATAATCAATATCCATTAGTCCTGCATCATTAACTCCATTCTGAACCCATCTATCTGAAGTATTATTATTATTATCTAGATGGAAATTTAAAGGGTTATTTTGTTTTTGGTACTCAGGTTTTGTCCAACTTTTGAGTTTGGTCTAACATTTGTCCAGCTTAGTGTTTGGTACTTGAAAAAAAAAACGTTGATCCGCATTGACTCCGTTAGATTTTGACTTCTGTTTATTAAATATAAAAGAATTATATAAAATATAATTATTAGATGAGTTTACATTCATACCCTTCTTTACTAATATTGACGTAGAAAGTTTGGAACCCATCTTCTCTGTCTCTCTATGGCCGCCACCACATCACTTTCTCTTTCAATCACTACTGTTGCACCTCTCTTCCCATCCCTATCCAAACTCTAATAAATATTAAAGAGAAATTTATTGTTATGACCCTGGAAATTATGGGTCTTACACTTTTGGCCCCAGGGTTATTTAATAAATTTACAAATTATTCCAGTGGCCCTGGAATATTATAGGAAGTGGGATTAACAAAATAATCCGTGTGCATATTGCCTGCACATAAAATCAGTGTGCATATATCCTGCACACTATAAAATATGAAGAAAATTTAAAAAATTATGTATAAAAATCAGTGTGTATATTTCCTGCACATAAAATCAGTGTGCATATTATCTGCACACCATAAAATATGAAGAAAATTTTAAAAATTATTTAGAGAATAAAAAATTTCATGAAATGAAAATTTGATAGTTGTATTTACGCTCATTGTGTAGGTCTTTCAAAAAGCTTTCCAAATATATAAAATTTGTCGAATTCTTACGTATGATTTGTGAGACATGTTATGTTTAAATTGGCATGACGATTATACCCTTAAAGGATATAGTTTATCATTTGATAACATCATGAAACATCTTTATCCAAATGACCCTCTTTCCTTTTTAAGGGTCATTTCAATAAAATGAGTTAATTCTTTTAAAATTGAGTTTTAAGTCAAAGGCCATTTGAGTTAGAGAGAGTGAGGGGAGGTCCAAACACTTAATTCCCACGATATTAAATCACAAGTAAGCTCTAGCTAATTTTGTTTTGCTTCCACTTATTAATCAAAGATATGAAAAATTCACAATACAACATCACCACTTACCCGAGCAGCTCCACCAATTATGCCCAATTAGATTCAATTTTAAAATCACATATATATAATCCCATTTTGGACTGCAACTGCTTGAGATCGGAAGTGGAAGAAGAAGATAAGGAATAAAGACGTGCATGAACTGGTGAAATCGATTAACATGAATAAACGAAGTAGATTCAAGGGTGATTGAGAATCTATTTGATGGAGGAAAGATGGGTTATAAACGGACTTTGAATTGGATATATTGGGTTATGGCTTGAATCGAATTTGTAACTGTCTAGGTAAGAGTTTTCAAGAGAGAAACCAGGTGAAGAACTGAACCTATTGGCGTACGAAGAAGATGTTCATTGTCGTTGATTTAAAAAGAACTTGCTGAGCATTTCAACAGGTATATGAGAATGGGTTTGTCCCATATGTGAAATGAAATGCAAGGAAGGAGGTATAAGAGATTAGAGATCAACAGTAGAGTTGCATCTCCATTAATAGATTCACGCATATTAAGTGTTTGTAGAAGTGCTTAGTAGTAAAGAGTGTTGTAAATCGATTGTTGATTTTTCATTGAGTTTAGGAACTTAAAATTGGTTGAATCCACGTCTCCGGTACCTTTACCGACTGCGCCTGATGTGGTGGTGGTGGTGGGATTGTTGGTCCATTAATTGGTTTGCTCATTTGAAAGTGAAGGGGGTTATGTAAATTTTAACCGAGTCAACGAAGGTCAACGTTAATTTCAAGTACCAAACTCAAAGCTGGACAAATTTTAGACCAAACTCAAAAGTTGGACAAAACCTAAGTATCAAAAACAAAATATCCCAAATTTAAATCACCTAATACTAACCATGGTTGTTGAACATCCTTACTAAATTAAGATAAGAAATTCCATTGAGTTTTCTTAGGTTCAGTATAGGTAGAGTCATACATGAAGAATCAAGGACTTTAGGCTTACTAGGGTCTAGTTGAATTATTGCATGAATAATGCTATTTTCACAACCAATAATTTCAACATCAATACCATATTTCCATATCAGAATAAGACCTCCATCATATCCAACTCTATCAATACAAGAAAAATTAAGACAGTGAACTGATGGGGCTACTAAGATCATTCTACTTTCATCAATTATAGTTTCACAAAGAAAAATAAAGTCAGGATTTTGAGTTTTAACTAAATTTTGAAATTGTTGTTTAGTAAACACATTAATACCATGCACATTTCAAGAAATAATCTTCATTTTAAAAATTAAACTAAATCCAAGGATAACATTAGCAAGTTTATGAAGTACCTTAGCTCCTTAAGTGCTTCCAGTTTGGATACCCCTTGTTGTGATTATGTGGGTTGTCTGTGAATTCACATGCTTTTCAGTACTATCCCAATGTGCTTTTCTACAGTCTTCAATCCCATTTTCCCTTTAATGATTATTTTACCCATAATATTTATCTCTTCTTATCCCTTAATTTTCTCTTCTACATTATCAGATTGATGATAAACAACTTCCTCAACATCACCCAGTTTTAAAGAAGCTTGCATAAACTTTAATGCCAAATCAGAGATTGATTTTTCCACTTTCATCAGCCATTAAGAATATCATAATAGGTTTATGATAAAAGTGAATTGTGTAATTGATATGAGATGTAATAGAGTTAGATAAAATTTTATAGGATTGTAACCCTAGGAAAACCTAGGATTGTGTTGATTTCCAGTAGATATTCATCCGAGTATCTTGTGATTGAGAGAAACTCCTTGACCGAGTATTTTCTTTAAAAGGAAATCTGCTCTAAGAAAGGAAGCGTATACCTTTGAGCATTACCGATATTACGAGAGTCATTAACGAAATCAGTTTGTAACTGACTTTTTGAATTTTGAATTTCTTCAAGACGACATTCTCCAACCCACTGAGTTGTTGTAGTGAATCGGCAGAGAAACTTTTCCAGATAAACCAATCTGACAAACTGTGGAATCACAAAAGCTTCAAAAAGTATCATAACAACCTCTGCAAACGCTTGAATCACAACTGCAAACATGGTAAACACCATTTGGGATAACACTAACTGCAAACACATAAGGAAAAGAGAAGATTTTAGCAAAACATAATACTGAGTTACAAATAAACAAAAACTAATTAATATCAATCAAGAATTAAATCATAAAGCAAAGAAGATAGGTATAAGACAGATTTTTGATTTTAAATCATGAAGAAAGATTAAAATTAGCTAAAAATTTGGATTGAGTTGACTCAGTTTAGTCGCCAATCTTCGACTTTTGATACAGGACGTATTGAGGGGAAACTTATGCGAATCTTGTTGCTGGTCTGTATTCCTTTGTTAGTAAATTTGGATCGTGTTCTTGCCATCATCCTGTGGATTCAAGGTTTAGACGTATAGTTCATCAAGTCTGTTTTCCTCATCACAGTGTGTACTTTGTAGGGTAAGTATCTCTTATTCTCTTCATCAAATGCTAACTTCAGTTATCTGGTTGCGAGTTCATCATTGAAGTTGCTTTCATCATCAAAGTTACGTTCATCAGTTTGGGTAAGATCCCCTAGAACTCTTATGTTTGTGTTGATTTTGGGATTCTAGTTTCCGGAAAAATCAAGGTTATTGAATACGTATAGTTGGAGAAAAAAAAACAACGTATACCCTTATCCATCGATACTCATTTGTACATTTTTTTTGTACTACACGTAATTTTTAATTAAGTATGCATGTGGGTGAATATCCTAATACTAAGGATGAGATAAGGCATTCGTTCCGTGGAATTGTAGATAGGAGTACTTCCTGCAGCTTTATTATCGATGGTGATTGTATTGAAAACTTGGTGTCCAAAACAATGGTGGAGGCCTTGGGACTGGAAATGGATTAGTACCCTCATTCGGATCAAATTGAAGGCGTCAACAATGGAGTTATTACCTGCGTTGGAGTTTGTAGATTTCCATTTTCATTTGGTAAATATTATTCCGACTCAATTATTTGCGAGGTAGTTGACATGGATTTTTGTGATATTGTGTTGGGTAGACCATGGTTATTTGATGTGGGCGCCGTATGTAGAAGCCGTGACAAAAATACTTATGAGTTTGTATGGGCAAGGACCAGAGTAATTCTAATACCAAGTCCTAAACCGGTAGAAGCAAAACCAACGGAAGATAAAAATATATGTCAATCCTTAGAGGAAGGAAGTTAGCTAAAACAATTAATTGGAGTAAAGGATGCAACTGTTGATACGTTGGTATACAGAGATGCTTATGAAGACTTCAAATTTGCTCCAAACTCACAAGAGGTTACTCTTTCTGACCAAGTGGGCATGTTACTTATAGCCGTGAAGTCAATGAAAATGAATGTGGCATTATCTTTTCCCTGTAGCTACGAAGATCCATTTGCTATATACTATGAAGTATAACCCACATCTTATGTATGCTCTCGCGATTGTGTTCGTCTGTTAGGGATGGAATCTCAAACCCCTTTTTATGGGTTTGGTGAAAAAACGTCAATTCAGTTCCTATACACATGGAAGGAGAGGCAGGCATCGTGTTAAGGATTTTCGTCGTTTTGTTGTGCCCATGCATAATTCCAGAGCAAGCTACGCTACCCAAAATAAGGACAATCAAGTGCTTTGTATATGACTTGTCTTATTCGTGGTTAACTCGAGACGAGTTTCATCGCAGTAGGAGAGCCTGATACGGGACGTATTGAGGGGAAACTTATGCGAATCTTGTTGTTGGTCTGTATTCCTTTGTTAGTTCCATTTGTTAGGATTTACTTAGTTTGTTAGTGTGACGCCCCAACCTAATCACCTGCTTAGCTAATAGGATTACAACCTAATTGAAGTATCAAACCTATATTACCGATCCTGAGAAACTCAGTTATATAAGCTAATTCCAAAAACAAACCCATACACTATGATATTGTAAAAATGAAGAACTCTCTTGTGATATGAATATATTAATGTGTTGTTTTGCAGAAAAATTAAAGAATAAAGATATATAAAAGATTCATAACATCTCCAACATCGCAAAAATCTTTAAGCTACGATAACGGATATCTTCACGTGCACTATTTCTTCTGATTACTGAAACTGAAGTGGGAACCAGTGAGCACATCATCCCAAAGGGGTGCCCAATGGAAACAGATAACCCTCATGTAATCACCAACATGCATCACGGTTCTTCTAAAGAAAATATTGTAAATAAATTTACACACAACATAGAGCAGAAGATTGCCTTAACTCACTTTCCAAGATATTGCGTCCATAGTGGCAATATCCGTGAAAGATCCACCACCGGATGGATCTACGATAAAAGAATTAAACAACCTAAACATATGTTATCCCAACCTCGTCTCACTCAATGGAGAAGAAGATGCTAGGAATAACTCCAGTCTCAAATGATAGTAAGAATCCAGGTACCGTAAGATATTAACGTGGAATGCGTACACCTCATAAATCCCAATGCCACCATCTAAGTCTAGAACATAATAAAGTTTTGATTACTATGATCTGACCCCGCACATCAGGTTCACAAAAGGTCCAATCATTATTCGTAAACCGAAGTCTCCAAATAATAACCATATCCAGTCATGAACCTAGAATTTCTTCCTAAGTCAAGGTCATAGTAACCCAGTCATACTACTAAGACTGAACAATCAAGTATGATATGCACAGAGTGACATCCCTAAATAAAATGTAGTATATATACTATCTAACCGGGGTAAAGCCGGACTACTAAGTAACAATCAACCGGGGTAAAGTCGGACTACTATCTTAAGACAATAAAATGTAATACTATTTATCCAGGGTAAAGCCGGGATACTAAGTAATATTCAAACAACGTAGCATTGCCCTACTAAACTTAGCAAAAAGCTATGGGGAATCACAGAGACAATCTTCATGGGGAACCACCCAACGCATATCACACAACATACCCATTCAATTACAAACAACATGCCCACAGAAAATAAGGACTCATCATGCTCGAAGATAAAGTAACTTAATGATTACAAAAAGGTTACAAAGTTCCCACCTGATTTGATGACAAGCCACATCTACCTCGAGATCCACAATCCATTGGTTCATCGTATGAATCGATCGTTGTTAATAAGGATCAGCTGTTAATCATACAAACACTCTAAGAGTTTAACCAAAGGCTCACAAAAAGCTCATGACATAATTTCATACAATTTCTTTAGTCAAAGGCTAAGTGAAATAACTAATGGTTCTAATTATATTAACTAGTAAGGCCACATGTGCGATGCACATGCTTGAATTGGATTCTTTTAACAACACCAAATTTGATAATAATGGAAAAAAAAATCTTAAAATAAAAATTTAGTATCCTTGTTTGTACTCATTACGTAGATAATTTAAAGAGCTTTCCAAATATATTAATTTTGCAAAAATCCGATGTGTATTTTTAAAGATATCTAAATTTTAATTTTTTTGATCTATTTTTAAAACAATGGCATTCCTGTAAATATACAAATATTAACTAAAAACTTAGTTAATGGGGGTATTATTGTCATGTGAAAAGGCTTCACCAAACAATTACCTTTTTTCTTTATATTAGTATAAGATGGTTCCAAAACCTCGTATAAAGTGTTCTAGGCATAAATTAATATCCACTTAATCGAATGGGGTCAAACAGGGTTTCATCGGAAAGCCCTCAAAAAAAATGTAAGGACTTGCCTTACAAATTAGCACAGAATTGGGAAAATCCTTAAGGATTGAAGAACATGAGAAGAGTTTTCTTAGATTATTTTTTCATGATAAAACAAATACAGCAGATGGAAGCTTATAAGAGAAAAACAACCTCAAGTACTGGCACATGCCATTCACACGCCTACTGCTAGTAGGTTTACTAAATAGTATTCGGTCTGCCCTTAACAAGTGGGACAGCCCGTAGCCGAGGCCTGACAAATCCCACTCCTTCAAAATATACTTGTCCTCAAGGATATGAAATGAGCTCAACCAATGAAGAGGGCAGTTGTCTCAGACTTGGAGCTTCATCTTGAATACCGTAGGAACTGTTAGTTTCACAAGCTTCAACACCGGAACCAAGAAAAGTCGAAACCATCCTTTTGAACTATATGAATCAAACTTGGTTGCATTCCCTTCCTAAAATTTGTTGATGTTCCACCTTCGAAGTGATTAAGTTTCCGTGCTTAATACTCCAAGGAAAACAGACTCAATATATGAAATTTCTCGCTTCACAGGCATGAATAGAGCTCTCAATTTTAACATCAATGAACATAACTGACAGAACTTCTGAGGTCGCTGCCTGATAGGCATTTATAAAACTCACATTGTCTATATTTATTTATTGCAACTATCCCCCATGCACCGTGGTGATAAAGGAAGTTGGCATGACCCTCAATTAGCCCCAACAATAAAACCTTACCTCTGAACTTGTGCAGAAAATATAGTGTAGGCATCAAGCTTGGTTGTAGTACTTCACAAATAATCGATGCTCCACCTTTCAACATCTGAGAACTTTCTCTACTACCAGCTGAGGCATAAAAAAACATCTTCATGTTAACTTCTTTGCGATGAGCTTGTATGTGAAAACGTTATCTTGAACCTGCCTTCTCCATTAGCACAACAATTCCCACTGCGACTCTTTTCTTGGGAAGATAGCTTCTTCCTTGTTAGTCTTGTTTGCTTGTAGCTCTTCGTATCAAAATGGTGGTTGTGAGAAAACTGGTCGCGATATGGTTTCCTTCCCAGAGTCACTCCTGCTATTACCTCTTCACACTTGAGTATAATAATCTTGGACATATGACGATTAGTTGAATTAAAAGTTAATATCTCAATGTATGCTGAGCATCTCAGTAATGCACTTGCGGATAACATGAACTTGACAGCTGTTCCTTTCCCCCGTAGTCTTTGTGCAGTAGTGGTGGAG
Source organism: Papaver armeniacum (assembly GCA_023531295.1). Lineage (NCBI taxonomy): Eukaryota > Viridiplantae > Streptophyta > Magnoliopsida > Ranunculales > Papaveraceae > Papaver > Papaver armeniacum. Next base: position 407,639 of record JAJJWW010008362.1, read on the forward strand.
AGCTTCATTGCCATGTAGTGTTGCTTTCGAGCTGAAGAGTCTTGTAAATGTGGTTGTGTCCTGTTGAATATCCACGCACCCACTTCCATATTCTTGTCAATATTACTCCCCACAACCTCAGAAAATGCTCACAATAATAATCTTCTCAATTTCGAGTTTATAGTATGAAGCACTCATAAATATGTCGTTGTACGTAAGGGAGTAACATGTTAAACTTGAAACGAGAATTTGACATATTCCGACTTTTAGCACCAATAATACATGGATCTAAAATGAACATGATTACCTCCGAATCTGCAGTTTTATGGTGACTCCAAACCAGCTTCTGATTCCCAACTGAGCATAGTGCTCGAAGGTAAGAGGCATGATCCTGTCCATACCCAGGCAGAGAAAACACTTGTAATAATGTGCGCATACTCTGTCAAATTAGTGCTCATTTGTACTCTGCTTGCACCAAGTAGATAACTATGATGCAGAGTGATTACAGTGGTAAGAGTACCACCCATTGTAAGTTCCAGGAATGCTTCCATCTTGTTTTCTTTAACCCATAAAGGTCCCATGTGGAAAATCTCCCCATTGTTAGTTGACCACTCTTTGATCTGCAAACTTACAGTATTAACTTCTTCATATACTACAGTTTCTCCAACTCTAGTAAGAATGCATATTTGAATAACTAAGACTATCAACCATTTCTTTAAGTAATTCATCCAACCACTCGTGTTGCGGGAGAATAACCTCTTCTCTCTTTGCTCCAATTAGACACTATTCCCCCAGGCATTTTAAATAGAACGCCTCTCGGTTTCGCAACAACTATCAACTTTGCTACCTCAACGATGAATGGGTAACAAAAATCATGGCAGCTTCGAGGAATCTTCACTTTATCCCAGTGAACACTGACTTTAATATTCTTAGACACATTCATGTGCTCAAATGAAAGGTCTAAAGGGTACCCAACTCCCAATTTCAGCTCATAAACAGATTTGCCATCACAAGTATCCATGAAAATTAACCCATCAAGTACAATCCAACTAAAAATAAGTGTACGGTAATTGAAATGAGTACTCGCTTGTATGGTGATAAGAATACCTCCGATAGCTTCAAACAACTTCCCTCGATCAAAAAACGTGCTAGGAACAACCAGGCTATCCCAGAAGCACTTACCACTTCTTGCACATATAGGAATTAGCCCACCAACACTCATGCTTGTGCAGTTCAGTAAATGTTGAATTGAATTTGGAATTGCTGAAAACAAACCTTTCTGAACCTCTTCCATATGAGTTGGAAAACTGACCTTTTAAACCAAAATTTGCTCAAATAATTCATGTGAAAGCCTATTCTCAGTTTCCCTTGACAATTGAAGCACTGATTCAGCCCATGGAAAAATACCTTGTTTTAATATAACAAACAACTTCCTGGTATCACCACTGTCACCTTGCTTGCCGATTAAAAACACACTTGAATTCATAAACAAGGATTCTAATTGGTACCAATGTTGAAGAGTAAGCTCATAAAAACATTCATCACCATATTTCTCCATTGGAATAGCCAAACAAGAAGCAAACATCTTAATACAGAAATCAAAATTTCTCCTAGCACAATAAGAACATATTTCACTGACTAAGATCTCCTTACCACGATCAAAAATCATACGGCCATAATCGGGAATAAGTATAACAACACACGAAGAAGTAATTCGAGTTATATGTAAGCTGGAAAACTCCTTGAATGACTTGAATAGGTAAAAATCAATTTGATTGAGGTTGTCAACAGTGAAAAACTTGCAATCTTCATTTAAGTTAATATTTAAAGCACTGAAATCATTTACCTCATGAGTTCCTGCTCCTTTACCCTCGAGATGAAAAGAAGAACCCAATTCGGATATGTGAGAGGAAAAATGTTGGTGAAGCGACACCAATTTCTCACAATTGCGAGTAGAAAAGCTAGGGTTAGCTCCAACAACTTCAGAGAGATGTCTTGTTGAATTTGAATCAATATAAATTACTTCTTCTATGACAATCTCCTCCTCCATCTTCATAGTTTCCAGATCCCCAATTTCTGGTAGTGATTCCAACTTCTTCTCGGCGATGGAAATGAGAAGATTCATTTGCAGAAGATTGAAATCTCGATTTGGAGAGTCCTTATTCAAGAGTAGATTCACAGACTTCATTCTTAGATCGAATAATTCGTAGTATACTGCCTTTCTAGCTTCATATTGAGCTTGTTCACAGATATCAAACCTAGAGGTTGATTCTACAATTTCTTCTCTACTCTTCATGGTTAGGTCACTCAGGAAAGAGTGCTCTGATACCAATTGTAAGGACTTGCCTTACAAATTAGCACAGAAATGGGAAAATCCTTAAGGATTGAAGAACAGAAGAAGAGTTTTCTTAGATTAAATTTTCATGATAAAACAAATACAACAGATGGAAGCTTATAAGAGAAAAATAACCTCAAGTACTGGCACATGCCATTCACACGCCTATTGCTAGTAAGTTTATTAAATAGTATTCGGTCTGCCCTTAACAAGTGGGACAACCCGTAGCCGAGGCCTGACAAAAAACTACAACTTGCAGAAGGAATCGAAAGCTAATTCGGACCAGAAGTGGTCCAAAAACTCTAATTAAGATTTACGGACCTAACTCTAGCCCAACGGGCCCGACCTGACGAATTGGCACGCTAACCCACTTCATCGACTCATCGGGTCAACCCATGCCCCGACCCGTTTACCATGTTCGAGATCCGAATTATCTGACTCACGAGTCATCTTCCTGACTCGTCTGACTCACTCACTCACCGAGTCAAATCAGTCATTTAATCAAACACCGTGCATACATTTTTAAGTATTTTTTCTACTTGTACACATCACAAGGGTCTAACTTCGGGGGTCTCTAATTCATTTGTTTCTTATCCAAATTGAGTAGTTGTTGGCTCTATGGAAATATGGTATTGTCTACTACAACTTTGTATTTTTGTCCCGGATCTAGTTCGACCTCTATCTTAGCTAATTATTGCCGAGAAATTGCTCACTTATCGCAATGACAAGTTTTACCCAGATTTCATAACGTACCCTAAAATGGCTATAACTCATTCATACGAACTCCAAATTGAACAAACTCGGTTTCTATAGTTTCATGATTCAATATATTACATTTCATAAGAAGAAACAAGGATTTAAATCATCTCCTAAGATGTCTAAAATTCAGGATTAAGGTTAAGAATATAAAACACATAAAATCATCTAAACTATAAGAACTTGATTAATCAAACTCTATTTTGGTATCTAAGAAATACCCAAATCATAACTAACTTGATATAAACCATTAGAAAGGTTACCTTGATTTATTGAGCAATAGTTGTCATCATAAGATCATGCTAATCATCATCTCCATTAATAAACACCATTAATTCAACCACAAAACCATCATGATCAACTTCACTCCTTCTACTATGTTACTACTACTCACTCCCAACCCTCCATGCCTCTAATTCTAATTCTCTGATTCAACTCCTTCTCTAGTTCATTCTCATCTTTTGAATCATCACCGTTAACAACAATTAACCTCATATCTCTTTAACATTTCTCACAACTCTCTACCATATTTCTCACAAATTATATCTCAAGAGAATCTTCTAAATATCATCCTAGTTCTATATATATTTCTCCTACTAATTTTCTAACAAGAGCACCACCACCTTGGAAAACCTATGACTCATCCTCAAAAAAACTTAAATCCTACGGCACCTTCTCAACAAAACAAAAAGAAGAAGGAAAATAAGTTTTCTGAAAATATTACATTCAAAATTCAAATATTAAAGGGACCTATTATTTCGTGCCTAACAGTTTACTAAGGGATAATCATTTATTATATAAAGGTCCACTAAATTTAGAGGTACGGTCAACATAGTCAAATAGTCAAGTCAACGGCAAATGTCAGGTCAATGTTCGCCGGACTACTGTGAGGGTCAACGGCACTTTGACTAATTTCTACCCCATCTTCCAAGTCTCATATCTACTCCGTCCGATATCCGATTAACGCGTTATAGTATTCCATTTCGAGTAACTTTTCGAGATCTATCTAATGGTATTCATTTCATTTTCAAATTATTATTTGATTAATTTCAATTAAATTTATTGTTCATATTTAATTAATCGAGTCATTGCTTATTGCTAAATCGACTCTTGACTAGTCTAATATCATTGACGTGCTTGAGGGTATTACATTTAGATGATTAGATAAGTTGAAAGAGACTAATAAGTTATAAAGACTCTAGAGATAAGTCAACAGACTTATGATAGACACATTTTTGTGTCTGAATTGTCCTCATTGCCTCTATTGTTGGTCTCGATTTCTGTACTAATTTTGGTGTTTTTATGTGTGTGTAGGTGTTTTTGGAGAAATACACTTGTGCGGAAAAAGTTGCTCAAAAAGTGTTATTTGGACCCCGGGAGAAAAGTGATAAAGGCACCCTCAATTTGGATAAGGGGCACCTCAGTTGGGCCACTGCTATTCGCACCCCCCTGTATGTTAGGGGGAGGTCATCCCCAACCTTTCAAACTTAAGTTTTTGGCGGGAAAAGACAAAAAGAGCTGCGGCAGATTTTTGGTTCACGTTTTGGACGTGATTTCATGAGATTCAACAGCTAATTTTTGTTGGGTAGGCTCAATTCAGCAAGACAGGGATGGTACGGGCTTTTGAATACGGTTAAATTGGCTGGATAACCCATTCGGAGCAAGACAGGGGAGGTATTTTTATTCTCGGGATTTCTGGTAAGTAAACACGAGCTGGACTCACTCTACTACGAGCATTCAGCGTGTTGGGGTGAAACATGACTGCAGAAGACGCGTATAAGAGTTAAACATGGAATAAAATCCTGGTACTTATAGCTACAGACATGGAAAATATTTCCGAGAATATTATCATTACTGCGAGAAGATTTTGGAGTTAATATTGTGATATCTTGGCACTGATGGGTATATAAAGCGTGCTAGAGGTCATAGAAGGGGGATGGAGAGTTTGGGATAGTTTTGGGAGACGTACAAAGTCAGAAAATCGAGTTACAAATATCTTTCTGCTGCTGCCATTGAAGAACACGAAGAACATTCAACCCACAAGGAACCGTCGTTTTTCAACAGTGACAACGACACTTAAGCGTGGGTCGTAATACGGAAGGCAGACTTAAAAGCTACAGTCATAGTCCTTTGTAACATTATTTTGCAACACTTATAACTGTTGCAAAGCCGATTTTATCATTTTCTCCATTTTCATCATTTGTAAACACCATTTTTGAGCAATGAAATCGACTTTTGAGCGTGTTTCCAACATGATGAGCTAGACCCCATCAAGGACGACGGAGGAAGCTAAATTTCATGAATGTGGTAATTTATTAATTCTTTTTTATGACTATTTGCACTGTTATTTAATTGAATTGTGATTATCATTGAATGGTTGTGATTTCAATTGATGGGTCATGCTTAGCATAAATGTTTTGATGTCCCATGTTTTAGATTTACATCCATTACTTTCGAAATCTACATTAGGCAATGAATTAGAGTCAATGAAACTTTATCTTATGAGCTATTATCGTTTAGAATTGATTTTTGAGCGCATAAAATTGAAGTCACGGTGGAATCTGAGTCCCGGTCATCTCTTCATCCTGTGACAATTTTTGTATATATTTTTCTTTTATTTTTTTTTATTAAAACTTAAAATCAATCTCTTCACGTCCGAGTGAACGACAACCCTTATTACTACAACATCATTGAAAATAACCATCAATTTTTGGCGCCGCCGACGCGGACTTGTGTATAGATTTGTTTTTAGGTTTTATTATTTTTTTATTTTTTTTATTATTATTATTATTTGTTCCTTTTTACGCGTTTTGGTTTTTTCTATTTGCTTTCAGACTTGGTGCGGAGCTTATATAAAAGAGAAAGTGTTGAAAAGTAAAGTGAAGCCAAAGAAAGAAAGAAGAGAGAAAATTTTGTATATAGTGTAATTAATTTTTTTATTTATTTTTAGAACGTAATTAGGTAATTACCTTTGTAATTTTTCTTTTTATTTTTAGGACTTCTTAATTTTGGACTTTATTTTTTAACGTTGGACATTTTTTTAAAAACCCTAAGGAAGGGTTATTTAATTATAAGCTGCACGGGGAAGGACGACGGTCTGATATCGTCTCGGCCCCTCGGGTTCGTACATGACATAGGAGTCGTGGCCAGTCGACTTCAGCAGTTCATCCCCGTCGGGAACGGGAGGTAAGAATTCTAAACACCGCCAATCCCCACATCCGGCGGGTTTTTGGATGATTTCGTGTGTGAATATATGTCGAGGAACCGAATCCCATTTGTTTAATTTCCTAGTAAAGGGCAAGGACTGGCCATACAAGATAAGGGTTCGGATTTCATCAGTTCTCTTCTTGCCCGCCTTAGGAAAACGGAAACCAAACACGAACCTAAGCCTAAAATTTTGACTAGAACGAGACCGATAGGGTAACGAGCTTAATAGGAAAGTCATTCGAAAAATATTGGTTACTCTTTAAGCATACTTTCGAAGTTCATGATGGTTTACGCTGAAGTTGAATGCGTGACGTTTCGCCTTGTAATTGCGGGTGAGGCCTTGGGTATCAAAGCTCCACCAGCCTTCCCTCGCCTATTCAACTTACTTAAACTCGGATTGATTCAGAGGGTTTGCTTAAATTGTAACGATTCCCTTTTCGAAGGATTAGAAGCTGGTCTAGAAACAATCTAAGTGGAGCCATCATGCTTTTTGTTTTCTAGAAATCGCAGGTTTGTTTTGGTCGAGTCAGCCTTGTTTGTGTTTGTGTGTTTGTGTAGAATTCCCTTGCGGTTAGGATGTCAAGGCGGTATTATAATAGCCATCACAATGAATATGAATATCCAACTGAACATTATGGACATCACTCTTTTTATGACCATAATGTGAATAGTGGTTAGGAACGCCAATCTTTTGAAGGTTATGGGTCATACCATGGTGAGCCCAATTACTATCACATGTGCATCGGTCATTCGAGCAAGGAGATTATAGTAATAGTTCTTCGTCTCTAGAGGATACGATCAAACTTTTGAAAAGTAGTCCTTATTATGATCCTTCCTGTTCCTCTTCCTTCTCTAGAAGAGTCCCTCGGGTTTAGCTGAGTCGACACAAAAGTTAGTCAATCAACATGTAAGTTTCTTGAGGTAAATAACGTAGTTATGGGACGAAAGGATCGCAACAACGACTGAATGTAGAAGATATCCTCGATAGATTAACTCAAAACTTAGATCCAAAAGACTAAGGGAACTTTCTTTGGAGGAGACCCTTGAGAGGCTAGTCGAGTCGACACGTAGACTTGAGTTAGAGATGAACGAAAGTATTGCTCGAAATAACTTGAATTTCCAATATAGTGTATCCAATAATACCTTTGAGAATGAAGATAGTTATTCACATAATCAAGATGGTGAGGTTAGAATTGGTAACACTACTTGTTTAGATGAGGTTCAACCATTTTCATGTTATTATAATAATGATTATGATGAGGATAGTGTTGATGAAGAAGAAACAAATAGGCATAGTGATCGGGAATTTGCTACTCCAATTGAGCTTTATAATAATAGAGTTATTTTTGGTTGAGATCCTAATAATTTTAACAATTATTCACCTATTCAAAAGGACAAGGATTTGACTAGAGATACTATTTTAGACGATGTAGTACTTCCACATTTCTTAAGTCGATAATGGTTTAGAGGAATGGGTTTATCCGAGAATCTTGTTTTAGAGTCCAAGGATTTAGAAACAATAGTCTTAGACGAAGAAGATGAACTCAGTAGAGCTTTTAAATATGAGTGAGGATGCATCACCTGAGTATAATCTACATGAAGCAATTGACCATTTCGGGATTTTGATGATCTAGAAATTAGGGAAATTGTAGCTAGTCTATCTAGAGACACCCAAAATTCTAAGTTTGGGGTGATTATCATTCTCCTTGTGCCTTACCTTTAGCTCTTACAGAGATCCCTCACTTGGGACTTGATATATGTGCCTCAACCATTGTGCCGGATTACCTTCATGCTAGCTCTCCCAGAACCTAATAATGTCCGGGAAGAAGTTCGGTTGTTAGAAACCCATCCCTCTGGTTGATGTGGTTAACCCAAAGCTATGATACCAAAATTGACTTTGTTTTCCCACCAAAAACTTTCCTTTCAATTGTGGGAACATATGAGTTACAAATGTGTCAATTATTAAGTTTTGAGACTAAACCTAATTTCTTTAGGATATTAGGGTCGACACATTTGCTTAAGGAAGACCACCAATCTTATTGTGGTCACCGAGTAAGTCAAAACTGATTGACTTAGAGGATCCTCAATTATTCGGAGTTATTATTATGTGCTTCTAAGTTTTTATTTGAGTTTTTCAGGACTCTAGAACTTTGAACATTCGGATCCAACTTATGAGGAAACGCAACCTATGAAATTTTTTTATCTAGACCCTTTTATAGAGCCTGAACCTGAACCACAACTAGATGTAGTGGTCTTAAAAATAGATAAGGGTCTGTTGGATATTTTCCTGGTCTATTGCAGTCTCCTCTTCTTGTGGTTAGCACTTTTTGATCTAGATGACCCGCAGTTATTCCGGCTGCTGCTTTATGATTCTTCGAGGTGACTAATCTCTTCCAATGTCAAGTCAAGACTTTTAAACTTAGCACTTCTTGGGAGGTAACCCATGCTCGCAACACGGTAATATCTTTCCTTAACTCTTTTGCTTCAAATGGTAACAGTTTCTCCTTGTTCATGTTTTTAATTTCATCTTTAGAACATTGAGGACAATGTTAGATTTAAGTTTGGGGGTATGGGAGAAACTTTTTAGTTGCATTGATAAACCGTGAGCCTAGAAATTTATGCTTATTAAGGATGGCACTAACCAATCTAAGTGGATGGAAGCATTTTGGTTGTAGGAGTTGAGGAACCAATCTGATTAGATGGAAACATCTAAAGAGTCTATTCATAAAAGCACAGAGCTCAGGTGTTAGAAATAACATGATAGTTTCACCATATCTCGTTGAGTCCTTTTCACTTCTAGATTTTTATTTTTGTTTTGTTTTTTAAACTATGTTTCTCTAAGTGATTAGGTGGGGCCCACGAATCAAGTTGTTACCAATGCTAGAGTGAAATAGAGTGATTGAGATACCAAAAAAAAAAAAAAAAAAAAAAAAAAAAAAAAAAAAAAAGTTGAAAAAAAAAAAAAAAAAAAGTGAAAAAAAAAAAAAAAAAAAAAAAAAGAGACCAGACCATCAGACCAACCGGAATAAATTCAATAAAGTCGACCACTGGAACCCTTGTATATGCCAGTTGTGTTGACCTAGAGTTAGGATTATCGACCACTGGTTCCCTTGTATATGCCAAAGTGTGTTGATATTAGTCGAACAGTATCTCAATCCATTAGGATAGGTTCATTTTGGCGGAGGCCTTCAGACAGATATGGGAAACACTATTCACTTAATAAACATCAAAACCATCTATGTTTTTCTCTATATCCATCTTCTTGATCTATCCATGTGATTAGTTTTGACTCCGTTATATTGATGTCCATAGTGAAACTATCGAGTAGAGCTCGTGACTTATATATGAATTTTAGTATGCTTGAGTGCAAACTCGTGTACAAAGAATTGGAATTTCGCATCGGGTACTTCCTCCCGTAGTCAATAAGTATGCCAACCAAGGAGATTCTTTAGTGCTTTCCAAGGTTCCGCGTAGGTAGCTAGGGTCCAGGTAAAGGTTTTGTGGGTACACCTCTGGTAAACCCTCCAGGAGACAACACTCACTAGGGCCACCTAGGGTTCAAATGAATTTTATTTTCGAGAATAAATTTGCTCGGGACTAGCAAATAATAAGTTTGGGTATTTGATAGACACATTTTTGTGTCTGAATTGTCCTCATTGCCTCTATTGTTGGTCTCGATTTTGTACTAATTTTGGTGTTTTTATGTGTGTGTAGGTGTTTTTGGAGAAATACAATATTTTGCGGAAAAAGTTGCTCAAAAGTGTTATTTGGACCTAGGGAGAAAAGTGATAAAGGCACCCTCAATTTGGATAAGGGCACCCAGTTGGGCCACTGCTATTCGCACCCCCTGTCTGTTAGGGGGAGGTCATCCCCAACCTTTCAAACTTAAGTTTTTGGCGGGAAAAGACAAAAAGAGCTGCGGCAGATTTTTGGTTCACGTTTTGGACGTGATTTCATGAGATTCAACAGCTAATTTTTGTTGGGTAGGCTCAATTCAGCAAGACAGGGATGGTACGGGCTTTTGAATACGGTTAAATTGGCTGGATAACCCATTCGGAGCAAGACAGGGAGGTATTTTTATTCTCGGGATTTCTGGTAAGTAAACACGAGCTGGACTCACTCTACTACGAGCATTCAGCGTGTTGGGGTGAAACATGACTGCAGAAGACGCGTATAAGAGTTAAACATGGAATAAAATCCTGGTACTTATAGCTACAGACATGGAAAATATTTCCGAGAATATTATCATTACTGCGAGAAGATTTTTGAGTTAATATTGTGATATCTTGGCACTGATGGGTATATAAAGCGTGCTAGAGGTCATAGAAGGGAGATGGAGAGTTTGGGATAGTTTTGGGAGACGTACAAAGTCAGAAAATCGAGTTACAAATATCTTTCTGCTGCTGCCATTGAAGAACACGAAGAACATTCAACCCACAAGGAACCGTCGTTTTTCAACAGTGACAACGACACTTAAGCGTGGGTCGTAATACGGAAGGCAGACTTAAAAGCTACAGTCATAGTCCTTTGTAACATTATTTGCAACACTTATAACTGTTGCAAAGCCGATTTTATCATTTTCTCCATTTTCATCATTTGTAAACACCATTTTTGAGCAATGAAATCGACTTTTGAGCGTGTTTCCAACATGATGAGCTAGACCCCATCACCGGGACGATGGAGGAAGCTAAATTTCATGAATGTGGTAATTCTATTAATTCTTTTTATGACTATTTCAGACTTGTTATTTAATTGAATTGTGATTATCATTGAATGGTTGTGATTTCAATTGATGGGTCATGCTTAGCATAAATGTTTTGATGTCCCATGTTTTAGATTTACATCCATTACTTTCGAAATCTACATTAGGCAATGAATTAGAGTCAATGAAACTTTATCTTATGAGCTATTATCGTTTAGAATTGATTTTTGAACTGCATAAAATTGAAGTCTGGTGGAATCCTCGAGTCCGGTCATCTCTTCATCTGTGACAATTTTTGTATATATTTTCTTTTATTTTTTTTATTAAAACTTAAAATCAATCTCTTCACGTCCGAGTGAACGACAACCCTTATTACTACAACATCATTGAAAATAACCATCAA